>JBCEWE010000383.1:5000-109703 GCA_039877035.1 Silurus lanzhouensis
TCTCTCCGCGCAGGTTCGAGTTCTGCCGACTACGATTTGGTTTTTTTTTTCTGTTCACATTTCGTGTTAATTATACAGATATGGTTCATTTAGGTTTTCTTGTGTTAATAGGGCTTCCAGTTTAAGTAGGGGATGATAAAGACTTGTGTAGTAGTTGTGGTCGAGTGGTTAAGGTGATGGACTTGAAATCCATTGGCGTCTCCCTGTGCAGGTTAAAATCCTGCTGACTACGATTTACTTTCTGTTTTTTATTTCTTATTAACTCATGGTCCCTGGTGGTCTAGTGGTTAAGACGCAGCGCTCCCACGCTGCGACCCGTGTTCGATTCCCGGTCAGGGAACCATCCCCAGCCACTCTCAGTGCCGATCCCAAGCCCGGATAAATTGGGGAGGGTTGCGTTGGGAAGGGCATCCAGCGTAAAACATGTGCCAAATCAAACGTGCGGAGGATCCGCTGTGGCGACAACTAACGGGAGAAGCCGAAAGAAAGTTTATTTCTTACTAACTCTCTTCTCTAACTTTACCATTCACTTCACTGACCATTACACTCACATCATTGACCATTACACTCACATCACTGACCATCACACTCACATCAATGACCATCACACTCCCATTACTGATCAACACACATCACTGATTATCACACACTCATGACCGACCATCACACTCATCACTGACCATTAAACTCACATTAGTGACCATCACAATCACATCACTGATCAACACACATCACTGACTTTCAAACTCACATAGCTGACAATCACATGACCATCACATGACCATCACACTCATCACTGACCATCACAATTACATCACTGATCATCACACTCACATCACTGACCATTACTGACCATCACAATCACATCACTGATCATCACACTCATCACTGATCATCACACTCAACACTGATCATCACACTCACATTACTGACTATCACATTCACATTACTGACCATCACACTAATCACTGACCATCACACTCATCACTGACCATCACGCTCACATCACTGATCATCACGCTCACATCACTGACCATCACACTCATCACTGACCATCACACTCACATCACGGACCATTACACACTCATCACTGACCATCACACTCACCACTGACCATTACACACTCATCACTGACCAACACACTCACATCACTGACCATTACACTCATATTACCGACCATTACACTCACATCACTGACCATCACACTCATCACTGACCATCTCATTCACATCACTGATCATTACACTTATCACTGATCATTACACACATCACTGACCATCACACTCATCACTGACCATCACACTCATCACTGACCATCACACTCGCATCACTAAACAATAGAGAGAAAAGGAGAAACATGTAAGGTGAAATCTTTGAAATCTGAATGTGGAGTAAAAGAAGCTGTAGGTTCTTCAGCTCCAGACAGTATTTTCATGTGTTAATCTACTGGAAATACATTGATCATCACACTTATCACTGATCATCACACATTTATCACTGACTATCACACTCGTCACTGACTATTACACTCACATCACTGACCATCACATGACCATCACACTCATCACTGACCGTCACATTTACATCACTGATCATCACACTCATCACTGATCATCACACTAATCACTGATCATCATACTCACATCACTGACCATCACGCTCATCACTGACCATTACATGCACATCACTGACCATCACACTCATCACTGACCATCACACTCATCACTGACCATCACAATCACACCACTGATCATCACACTTAACACTGATCATCACACTCACATCACTGACCATCACACTCACATCACTGACCATCACACTCATCACTGACCATCACACTCACATCACTGACCATCACACTCACATCACTGACCATCACACTTGACCATCACACTCACATCACTGACCATCACACTCATCACTGACCATCACACTCATCACTGACCATCACACTCACATCACTGACCATCACACTCATCACTGACCCTCACTCTCACATCACTGACCATCACACTCATCACTGACCATCACACTCACATCACTGACCATCACACTCATCACTGACCATCACACTCACATCACTGACCATCACACTCATCACTGACCATCACACTCATCACTGACCATCACAATCACACCACTGATCATCACACTTAACACTGATCATCACACTCACATCACTGACCATCACACTCACATCACTGACCATCACACTCATCACTGACCATCACACTCACATCACTGACCATCACACTCACATCACTGACCATCACACTTGACCATCACACTCACATCACTGACCATCACACTCATCACTGACCATCACACTCACATCACTGACCATCACACTCATCACTGACCATCATGCTCACATCACTGACCATCACACTCACATCACTGACCCTCACTCTCACATCACTGACCATCACACTCATCACTGACCATCACACTCACATCACTGACCATCACACTCACCACTGACCATAACACACTCATCACTGACCATCACACTCAAATCACTGACCATGACGCTCATATCACTGACCATTACACACTCATCCACACCCACACTCATCGGATCCTTGGCAGAAACATCATACAGAAATGAAGCTGAGATATTAGAGGAGTGGCAGGAGTTCTACCTCCCAGATCACATGTATGTGTAGGTGATTGGTGTTTTTAAGGAGTTCACCTGTGACTCCCTCGAAGATGAACTGGTGCTGATGGTGTATGAGGATGAAAATGTGTTTGCTAATGAAGGTAACAGGCTCCATCTCACCAATAACAACCTTAAGGAACCTTTGAACATCCAGTTCCAGGAACCAAAGAGTACAATCGAGGTCAAAGCTTTGAGGACATGGTGAGATGGACTTCAGTGTTTCTAAGTTTAATTCCAGCTTCAAGAGCTTCCTGATTTTCAATCTCTCATATAAAACCTTTACATGATCAGAGATCATCGATCTTCACAAACCTTTTACACAATATCATCTAGTGATACAGAACATCATTTAGCATAATATTAGGAACAATAAGGAGAATTATGCATTATTCAATTATAAATAACACTTATTTATAATTAATATCATCTTTTTATTTTCTTGATATTTTGAGTCAGTGAGATCCCTTAATGTCTAAAATCAAACACTAAATACTTCTGATAAATCACACAGAAATATTTTACTTTAGTATTTTAATACATTATAGACTTACAGAGTGGAAGTGTGTGTGTGTGTGTGTGGTGTGTGTGTGTGTGTGTGTGTGTGTGTGTGTGTGTGGTTTAAAGTGTTTAATGAAAAACACAGTCATTAGGATGCACAAGTCAGCTCACTCTTAGTGTCGGTCTCAAGTCCAGATAAATGTGGAGGATTGTGTTATGAAGGACATCCAGCATAAAACATGGCTTTAAGGAGAGGAATGTGGAAGGGGAGATGGTGGTGGATTTTGTTAAAAGGATGGATTTTGCTAAATGGCAGTGGTGAACACTTATTTTAAGAAGAAGGAGGATCATAGAGTGATGTATAAGAGGGAGGAAGGTGCACACAGGTGGACTATGTTCTATGTAGGAGATCACCCTGAAGGAGATTGAGACGAAGGTGATGGCAGGGGACAGTGTAGCAGCATCGGATGGTGTCTGTAGGATGGTTTTGGAGGTGAAGAAAAAGAGGAGGAGAGTGAAGACCTGAAAGAAGAATAAGATGGTGAAAACTGAAAGAGGAAGAGTGTAGTGTGAGATTCAGGGAGGAGGTCAGACAGGAGCTCGTTGGTGGTGAAAAGGTGTTGAATGATCGGGGAACTACTGCAGAAGTGATAAGGGAGAGTATGTATGGTTTAGAGACAGTGACATTAAGTAAAAGACAGGAGGTGGAGCTGGAGATAGCAGAGCTGAAGATGTTGAGATGTTCGTTGGGAATGATGACGATTGACAGCATTAATAATGAGTTTATTAGAGGGACAGCGCATGTAGGACGTTTTGGAGACAAGGTGAGGGAGGTAAAATTGAGATGGTTAAGACATGTTTAGAGGAGGGACATGGGGTATATCAGTAGGAGAATGCTGAAGATGGCGCCACCAGGTAGGAGGAAAAGAGGAGGATCAAGGAGGAGGTTCATGGATGTGGTGAGGGAAGACATGCAGGTAGGTGGTGTGAAACAGGGCAGATGTAGAGAACAGGGTGGTATTGAGACTGATGATCCGCTGTGGCGACCCCTAATGGGAGCAGCCGAAAGAAGAAGAAGAAAAAAATAATAAATAGCAAATAACAATACCAAACAAATAAGTACAAAACTAGAACACTGTGATCAAATGTTTATTTCATGTTTTGTTGAGCACAAAATCCTCGTTATTCACATTGAAATACACTAAATGGACAAACAAAAAAGTATAGAGAAAGCGAAGAGATAAAAGTATTTACAAATAACTAAATAAATAAATAACAAACAACTAACAATAAACAAATAACCAAATAACTAGAACACTGATCACTGTGAATTTACACTGAATGTTATATATGATAAATATATATATATATATGCTATAGTATCATCATTATAAACTTGTTTGATGCTGTAGCAACTCCTGTTTACCTCAGATCTTTTTTCCATTCATCCTGTCATCAATCCATCAAAGTAATCTGTCATTGTTTGTACTAAATGTTGTAACTGGTGGCTGTTGGAAATTGTGGCCATATTATTTGTAACAATCAAGTATTTACTTCTGGCTTCAGTCTCAGCACATTTACCAGGAGTATTTTTTTTTTGTGTGTGTTCAGGTAGAGAAAACAGCTGATTGCAGGTGAAACATGGTGGTGGTTTCACCTCGCTCAGGTTCTTTAATTCGTACGCTCTACAGTAACACACTCGAAAGTTTTAAACGTTCTGGATCTCTAGAGTCATCTGGAAACACTGACATCACAACAAAGGCCACTTTGGGATGCCAGACATGCAGACAGGAAACAACACAGGTGTATCCACACCTGCCACTCTCACAGATGCACATGACGGTGGGAATCAGAGGATATTGACCCCTGATTTGTGACAATTATGGAATAGATCAGGAAATATCTGCTTATGCACCACTGCAGCTGCATCGGTTGAGCCGTACAATGTTGTGGTCTGAGGGAAAAGACATCAGTGAATATTGAGGAAATAAAAGTCATTTATTATTCTAACTGATTCTGTTTCACTGACCAGTTCCAGGAAGTAGGAGAAAGGTGTTTTGAGAGGAACATTTGAATGGCCCTGGGAAAGCTTTCATAGTACTCCTTAATATCTCGCTATCTTCAAAGATTTTCTCTGGTTCGTACAATTCTGTATGTATGTGTCATAAGAACAGGATGCTGTGGAGTATCTTGAGGAGAAATAAAAGAATATTATAAGAGCAGTGTGTGTGGGATTTTGGGGGTCTCTGTTGTGTAAGTGTGAGCTGATAGACACAGTTCTGTGTGATGGAGAATGAATGAAACCCAGTCAAAGATTCACCACAATAAATAAGATGAATCTGGTAGTGAATGATTTCTGGATGGTTTATTTTAACCCTCTACTACACAGCGTTCCCCCTTTAGGCAACAAAAAAAACAAACATTCTTAAGCCCTAAATCTAGTGGATGTCTCTTTACATTTTTGCAATCAACTAGAACAGGGGTCACCAACCTTTTTGACACCGAGATCTACTTCTTGGGTACCGATACAAGTTAGAAATATGAACATGCTGCAAAAAAACCCCTGAACAAATAAATAAAAATTGTGCTTTTAAGTAAATGTTAAAATCACAACAAATCAAAACAATCAGATTTCTTTGCTCTTATGCCATTTCATAAAAAATAATCTTAAACTCTAAATAACTTAAAATATTTTACTCTCCAAAAAAATTCCTGGAATCAAACACCAGACGTCTCACAGCTTCATCATGCAGCTCTTCAGAAACTCTCCCTCAGTAAATAACCTGCTGATGTGACTCTGATTTCTCCTCTGTTTTCACACCAGATTCACTTTGTGGTTTTGCTCTGGTGTAAAACATCTGCTGAAATGTCAGATTCTTATTTAACTCTTTTACTTTCTGTATCTTCTGCTCTGCATTCAGGTTTTTCAGCTTCTCCTGATGTTTTGTCTCGTAGTGCGTCTTAGATTCAATTCTTCAATTACAGTCACATTCGCTCCACATATAAGACACACGTGTTTACTGCCAGTGTCAGTAAACATCTACTCAGAATCACATCGGTTTTGAAAGGCTATGTTTTTAGAATCAACTTTTCTCTTCACCACTGTGAGGCGCTGTTTTACAATAACTGTACAACAGAGTTAAATACATCAACAGAAGCTCGACTTGATTGACGCTGGAATGTTCCCAGGTGGTCTAGCGTTCGGTAAGGGAGCTGAAGCGCTGCATTATGGGATCTGTAGTTTGTGTTATCAGAGCTACATATCGCCAGGCCGTTCATAATAATAATAATAATAGCTCTATATAAAATCATCTTGCGGGCCGGATATAATTGTACGTCGGGTTGGATTTGTCCCGCGGGCCTGAGTTTAACACCTCTGATCTATGTGAAGACACTGATCATCTTAATGATTTCTCACAATAATTATCAACAATGATTTAACAAAGTAGGAAACAGATATTTCTAGAAAAAGCCCGCAGGCGACTCATGTGGTTCTTGCAGGTGACCTGGTGCCCACGGGCACCATGTTGGTGTCCCCTGCTTTATGGTGTTAATTTTGACCAACCAATAGCTCTGACAATAGTCATCTTTGTTTTCAATAACACAGAAGATGATGCGGGTTAATAGAATAATTCACAAGTCACTGTTATATGAACAATAAAACATTTCATTTAAATTACCGGAAAATCTACAAAAATGTCAAATAATAAAATACAATAAATGCAAACACACAAAAGGTACAAATAATATTTCTAAATGATGTATATATTAGTGAAAGAGGCACAGGGTTTATCTGTATTTTTGTTATTCATTTTAAATCTGATTAAACATTTAAGGAGATTTTCTTTATGTGGTTTGATCTATAGGTGGTGGTGATGGTTTCTGTGCATGTGTGTGTGTGTGTGTGTGTGTGTGTGTGTGTGTGTGTTTTAGCCTGTGCATCTTCCAGGATTTGAAGTTCCAGGTGCCACCCAGTAAACTCCATGCAGTGGGTCCAGTAGAATGGGGAATAATACAAACAGAGACACAGGGTTTATTATTTTTATTTTTTTTTATGTTTGTTGTTGTTTTTGTTTTAAAATCTGATTAAAAAATGTGAGAAATTATTTTGTGTTATTTTATCTTCATCAAGGTTTGGAGGTGGTTGAAACATACACCTCATATAAAGAATCTAAAAAACAAGAAATACGTCACACATTTTAACAGCAGGAACAAGAAGCAGCAAGTGTTCAGAATGCAGCCACATCATTATTCACATATCAGATCACTGTATTTTCATGTGAAACAAACATGTAACATCTGTAACTTACACAAAAGCAGCATTTCACACAAAAGAATCAAACGTACAAATTCACACGTGATGAAATGACACACGATTACATGTTCATTAGCTACATGAGATCTAACACACTCGTTCACACACTCGTTCACACACTCGTTTACAGTGGTTCTGTAAAAGCATCCGCTTTGAAGAGAAACTTCGGTTTGGATTCTGCGGAGGTCCAATAATATTATTGTGCCTGATGGCATCAACATCAATTCTGTTTATTCTGGAAGCATCCCCTATTTCATTTGTCCTGCTGGGTATCCTGAGAGAGAGAGAGAGAGAGAGAGAGAGAGAGAGAGAGAGAGAGAGAGAGAGAGAGTCTGGTAATTGTGTAATCTGAGAGGACCTTTAGCTATTTCTTTAACTGCGTCAGGGCCGAGCATCTAGTTGACAGCGGCTTTGCAGGCGGGGGGCATTAATGTCTCTGCCACAGTGTGGGGCTTTTTTTGATCAGGCTACGAGTTGAGCTACTAGGTAGGTCACTTTGAGATCTTTCTCATTCACCTTTGGGTTTTTGAGATATTGGTGTGTGTGTGTGGGTGTGTGGGTGTGTGTGTGGTGTGTGTGTGTGTGTGTGTGTGTGTGGTGTGTGTGTGTGTGTGTGTGTGTGTGTCATGTATGTCGGTAGAAGCATGGGGTATATTGGAGAAGGCTAAGGAGGAAAAAAGAAAGGCTAAGGAGAAGGTTTATGGATGTGGTGAGAGAAGACATGCAGGTGGTTGGTTTGAAAGATGATCCACTGTGGGGACCACTAATAGGAGCAGCTGAAAGAAGAAGAAGAAGGAGACAGACAGGCTTGCATATTGTTCTTTGTAAAAAATAAAAAAAAAACGGCTTCCTTCTTGCCCCCTACCCCACAGCCCAGACTTGTACAGAATACAGCTGTCAACACCCGCCAGAAATTCCTGTAGTTCCTCTAGTGTTGCTGTTGGCCTGTTGGTAGCTCTATAATTAGTTTCTCCTCATTCTCTTATCATATTATATATATATATATATATATATATAGTGGTGTGAAAAAGTGTTTGCCCCTTCATGATTTCTTATTTTTTTGCATGTTTGTCACACTTTAATGTTTCAGATCATCAAACTAATTTAAATATTAGTAAACGATACACAAATTAACACGACATGCAGCTTAAAAAAAAAAAAAAATTAAATATTTTTTTATTATTATTTAGGGAAAACTAAACCCAAAACAACATGGCCCTGTGTGAAATACTTTAATTTCTCTCCCACACACAGGCCTGATTACTGCCACACCTGTTAGCAATCAAGAAATCTCTTAAATAGGACCTGCCTGATAAAGTGAAGTCGACCAAAAGCTCCTCAAAAGCGAGACATCATGCCAAGATCCAAATAAATTCAGAAACAAATGAGAAAGTAATTGAGATCTATCAGTCTGGAAAAGGTTAAAAAGCCATTTCTAAAGCTTTGGGACTCCAGCGAACCACAGTAAGAGAAATTATTCACAAATAGCAAAAACATGGAACATTGGAGAACCTTCCCAAGAGTGGCCAGCCGACCAAAATTACCCCAAGAGCACAGCGACGACTCATCCAAGAGGTCACAAAAGACCCCACAACAACATTCAAAGAACTGCAGGCCTTACATGCCTCAGTTAATAACAGTTATACCAGAGGTCAGAGTAAATTATTAATAGCAGTTATACCAGAGGTCAGAGTAAATTATTAATATCAGTTATACCAGAGGTCAGAGTAAATTAATAACAGTTATACCAGAGGTCAGAGTAAATTAATAACAGTTATACCAGAGATCAGAGTAAATTATTAGCAGTTATACCAGAGGTCAGAGTAAATTAATAACAGTTATACCAGAGGTCAAAGTAAATGAATAACATTCATACCAGAAATCAGAGTAAATGATTTATAGCAGTTACACCAGAGGTCAAAGTAAATTAATAACAGTTATACCAGAGGTCAGGGTAAAGTTAAAGTTATGGCAGTTATACCAGAGGTCAGACTAAATTTAACAGCAGTTATACCAGAGATCAGAGCAAAGATAGATAGGGGTTGGGGCAGGTGATGTCACATGGCATAATCACATGACCCAGCGTCCAACTCGCCTCGCCGTGCCGAGTGTTTAGACGTGTCACACGCCCGTGTCTCCGGAGTTTTGTCGTTTCGTGGTTTTTGTGCATTCACGTCCACCTGGCGTCATGTGACGTCACGCGGCGTAGATGTGGCACTCCGCCGGATATTACCCAGACCGTGCCGAGCGGTTTGATGTGTCACACGACCGGGTCAAAACGAGTTTAGGGACACGCTAAGCTAATAGGTTTGCTCGGTGGGCGTGGCCTGTGACGTCACGTGACGTCTTCGATTTAGCCAGGGTTCAACTTCCCCCACTGTGCCGAGTACTTTGACATATCACACGCCCATTTCTGAGCATGTTCTTTTTTGTGCTTATTTGGAATAATGGTGGGGGCGTGGCTTAACGTGACGTCACGTGACGTCATTTTATTACCCACAGTTAAGAGTAGAATGCAACACACAGATTAGATGAGAATAAAAGGGCACGTTTTTATAGTTTCTTATATTTGTATAGCACCAGCACACCTACAAACCATGCTGAACCTGCTGGAATCATGACTCTCCATCTTCACCGTCCATTACAGTTAAGTTTCTACTGAAGTATCAGATCTCTGTACACTTATATACAGCTCTGCTCTCTGGCTGCTCTTACATTTATTCTTTTCTTTTCTGGATGTGGCAGAATGTATATTCTGCTGAAATCCAATGAGAAAAGAGCAGCAATAAGGCTTGGAGGAATTGATCCTTTAAACAAATAAAGCAGGACCTATGCCCCAAACCAACACTTCTTGCAAAGGAGGTACAGTATCACACCTGAGGCCATAAATAGAAACTGAATGAAGTTGCTGTCAAACCGAATGTAAATGACATGATTTCACCACAGTAACACAAGACATGTCTGACTCACGGATCATGTTGATAGACTGTAGGAAGAACCAGCCCCGAATTCCCATTATACTGTGTGACTCCGCTTTTGACTTTCCATTGTGTAATCCCATACGTCAGCTTCTGCTAATAATAATAATAATAATAATAATAATAATAATAATAATGATAATAATAATAATAATAAACAATAATAATTGACATATTAGTTATACCATGGGTCAGAGTAAAGTAATAGCAGTTATACCAGAGGTCAGAGTAAATTAATAATAGCAGTTATACCAGAGGTCAGAGTAAATTAATAATAGCAGTTATACCAGAGGTCAGAGTAAATTAATAATAGCAGTTATACCAGAGGTCAGAGTAAATTAATAACAGTTATACCAGAGGTCAGAGTAAATTAATAACAGTTATACCAGAGGTCAGAGTAAATTAATAGCAGTTATACCAGAGGTCAGAGTAAATTAATAATAGCAGTTATACCAGAGATCAGAGTAAATTAATAACAGTTATACCAGAGGTCAGTGTAAATTAATAGCAGTTATACCAGAGATCAGAGTAAATTAATAACAGTTATACCAGAGGTCAGAGTAAATTAATAGCAGTTATACCAGAGGTCAGAGTAAATTAATAGCAGTTATACCAGAGGTCAGAGTAAATTAATAACAGTTATACCAGAGGTCAGTGTAAATTAATAGCAGTTATACCAGAGGTCAGAGTAAATTAATAATAGCAGTTATACCAGAGATCAGAGTAAATTAATAATAGCAGTTATACCAGAGGTCAGAGTGAATTATTAATAGCAGTTATACCAGAGGTCAGAGTAAATTAATAACAGTTATACCAGAGGTCAGAGTAAATTCATAACAGTTAAACCAGAGGTCAGAGTAAATTAATAGCAGTTATACCAGAGATCAGAGTGAATTATTAATAGCAGTTATACCAGAGATCAGAGTAAATTAATAGCAGTTATACCGGAGGTCAGAGTAAATTAATAACAGTTAACCAGAGTCAGGTAAATAATAGCAGTTATACCAGAGGTCAGAGTAAATTAATAACAGTTATACCAGAGGTCAGAGTAAATTAATAACAGTTATACCGGAGATCAGATTAAATTAATAATAGCAGTTATACCAGAGATCAGAGTAAATTAATAACAGTTATACCAGAGGTCAGGGTAAATTAATAATAGCAGTTATACCAGAGATCAGAGTAAATTAATAGCAGTTATACCGGAGGTCAGAGTAAATTAATAACAGTAGTTACACCAGAGATCAGTGTAAACTAATAGCAGTTATACCAGAGGTCAGAGTAAATTAATAACAGTTATACCAGAGGTCGGAGAAAATTAATAACAGTTATACCAGAGGTCAGAGTAAATTAATAACAGTTATACCGGAGATCAGATTAAATTAATAATAGCAGTTATACCAGAGATCAGAGAAAATTATTAATAGCAGTTATACCAGAGGTCGGAGTAAATTAATAACAGTTATACCAGAGGTCAGAGTAAATTAATAATAGCAGGTATAGCAGAGATCAGAGTAAATTAATAACAGTTATACCAGAGGTCAGAGTAAATTAATAGCAGTTATACCAGAGGTCAAAGTAAATTAATAACAGTTATACCAGAGATCAGAGTAAAGACAGACAGCGGGCGGGGCAGGTGATGTCACATGGCTTCATCACATGACCCAGCGTCCAACTCGCCTCGCCGTGCCGAGTGTTTAGACAGGTCACACGCCCGTGTCTCCGGAGTTTTGTCGTTTTGTGTTTTTTTTGTGCGTTCACGTCCACCTGACGTCATGTGACGTCACGCGGCGTAGATATGGCACTCCGCCGGATATTACCCAGACCGTGCCGAGCGGTTTGATGTGTCACACGTCCGGGTCCAAACGAGTTTAGGGACACGGTAAGCTAATAGGTTTGCTCGGTGGGCGTGGCCTGTGACGTCACGTGACGTCTTCGATTCAGCCGGGGTTCAACTCCGCCCACTGTGCAGAGTACTTTGACATATCACACGGCCATTTCTGAGCATGTTTTTTTTCGTGCTTATTTGGACTAATGTTGGGGGCGTGGCCTGACGTGACGTCACGTGATGTCAATTTATTACCCACAGTCCAACTCCCTATGCTACGCTAAGTCCATGGATATGTCACATGCCCCCCTTCATGTATTTTGATGACCGCGCCCACTTTGATACCCATAATGCCCTTCTGCACAAGAAGGGTAATGCCATCTCCCATGATGCAATTCACCACAAAGGGCTGTTTGCTTTGATATATGACAAAGTGTCTGGCGTGAGAGACAAAGTCCAAATCCGTGACGGCGTGGCAGAACCAGGACGTCGGCTTGCACCGTTCCAGGCCGTCAGATGGCCTTTTGCAGGCGTTCTGGGGGTTCAACTTTTTAGGTTCTTAATTGATGTGTCGTCGGGATATTGGGGGACGGTAGCGATCGAAGGGGGCCAAGCACTCGAAACGCCTATGTGCGTCTGGAGGTTTGAGCCAGAGAAAGGGAGCTGATTCATGGGCTTTTCTTTCTCTTTCCCTGCACCCTCCCCCTCTGGTTCTGTTGCTTTGTTGAGGAATTTCAAACTCCTATGGAGATTCCCCTGGAGCTCATAGCAGCCACGGTGCTCTCTTCTGGGCATGGGATGTTGGATATTGTGGGAGGGGATCCCATGCACCTAAATGAACACCGTGGCTGCTCTGAGCTCCAGAGGATGAGTCTTTGTAATGTTTTATCAGGCTGCAGAGATGAAGGCCAAATCCTTTACAAGGTGACAGAACCAGGGCGTTTGTGTGCACTAAGCCACGTTGCCTGGCTTTTGGCACAATAGATTAGAACAGTACACATATATTATTCGCGCTGGGCGGCAGAACCCGAGGCAGAACCAGTGCACTGACTGGCTTTTGATTGCCATTCTCTGCCTTCTTTCTCTTTCCCTGTTTTTGCTTATCTCTCTTCCTAATCCCTTCTTTCCCTTACCCTGTTTTTTTCTCATTTCTCCTGCTTCTACCTTATTCCCTTAACGTTTTTTTTGCTTACCTTTCCTCCTACTCCCTTCTTTCCCTTACCCTATTTTTTCTTACCTCTCCTCCTACTCCCTTCTTTCCCTTACCCTATTTTTGCTTACCTCTCCTCCTACTCCCTTCTTTCCCTTACCCTATTTTTGCTTACCTCTCCTCCTACTCCCTTCTTTCCCTTAGCCTATTTTTGCTTACCTCTCCTCCTACTCCCTTCGTTCTCTTACCCTATATTTGCTTACCTCTCCTCCTACTCCCTTCTTTCCCTTAGCCTATTTTTGCTTACCTCTCCTCCTACTCCCTTCGTTCTCTTACCCTATATTTGCTCATCTCTCCTCCTAGTTCATGTATTCAGAAGAGAAGGGCAGATGAATGAATGAGTGCATAGTGATGAAGTTTGTGTAGTGGTGTGGAGAAGGGTGGACCGAGTGAATGTGTGCACAGCATGATAGAAATGACCAAGCTTTAAAGTACCCATGAGCACTGAGAATTAGTTTTCACCATGTTTGAGCACCAGGTTTGTATCTAAATGAATCTCTAGTGTACAGAGACTGGGCATACAGACGGCTGTTGGTACAGATTTTTAACTGCATGAAAGGTGAGTATTTCTTTATGTACAAGCATGTAAAGAATCTGGCCTTTTTTTATTCCCAAACTCAATTTGTGATTCTTTTTGCAAGTGGAGGTCAAGTGGAGCCACTGCTGATTCCCAGCTCTCCCTCTCCACAGTATATGACAGTTAAGTATTCTACTGAAATATCAGATCTCTATATGCAGAAAATAGGTGTATATAGAGATCTGATTGGTATGTTTATCAGTATTCATGCAGTGTTGGGAACCTTTGCATGAATTCTGATAAACACCAATCATTGCTGTGCTGCATGCCAGAGAAACGCATTTGTCCATGCATTTTGTTCTGGACCACTTTCTTATGGAGAGTTCCTACTAAAATAACAAATCTATTACGAGTAACTACTTACTCGTGGTGTCTTTCCTCATCTTTTGTATTAATACGCTGTGTTGTGTATATACGCTCCTGAGGTTCGAGTGGCCACTGTTTCTGCCCCTCTCCTCTCCGTGATCTTCCCACTTCGTCCAGGCCTGCCTCTGGATAGTGTTCTCTTCGGTGGGAGGCCACTCTGTGCAGCTTGGTACGGTTTCCCATCAACGCCTTGGGTGGTTCCATGAAATTCCGGAGTAAGAACGGGAGCTTTGAGGATGACAGGAATATGACAGGAATTTATTCAACAGACTGCTACATTGACTCCGGACTCCATATCATACAGTTTGCTTACGACACTGTTGTGGTGGGCCTGATCTCCAACAACTGCCTACCTACAGGAGGTTAAATACCTGTAGAGATGGTGCTAGGAGAACAACCTTCTCCTGAACGTCAGCAAGACAGTTGATAGTACGGAAGCCGAGGAGCTTTCGGAGGTTGTAACGGGCACGGTTGCCAAGCTCGATATAACTTTGCGGGCTCATGTCACAACCTCCGCGTCGGGTTTTTCACTTTTTTCCCGACAAACACACCGAGTGTCTAAGACATGCGTTAAAACTTACTCAGCCCGCCCCTTCACCCCACTTCTACTGTGTATTCCCACATTTTTGGGCGGAAAGAATATGGTTATGAGGCTATGCATCAGGTTGAAGAGATACTTGCCACCTATCTCCCTCCCGTAGTTGTCTCTTCCCTTAAGACCCCGACATTACTCACGAAGCCCCTGCGTAATACATCTGCGCTCGTGTGTAAAGCCTATGCTTCAGCAGGTCAAGCTGCTGCTTGCGTGCACACCATGGCTGTGTTGCAGGCATATCAGGCTGACCTGCTGTGTGAGTTGTATGTGGGGGTGCCATTGACGGCCATTTTGATGAGCTTCGCCGTACGGGGATCTGGCTCTCAGAGCCACTAAGGAGACCGCTAGGGCCATTGCCCGGTCTATGGCTGCCCTGGTGTCTACAGAAAGGCACCTGTGGCTCACGATATCAGACATGACTGGTAGGGACAGGGCAGTATTGCTGGATGCTTCGCTAACTCCTTCTGGCCTTTTCGTCGATTCCGTACATTCGGTGGTTGAGAGGTTTCAGGAAAATAAGAAACAGGTGGCGGCATTCCAGCGTTACCTCTCACGCCGCTCACATGGGGCTTCTTGGCGGGCTCAGCCGCAGCCGCAGCCCTCCGTCTCCCATCAGAAGGTTCATAAACGCAGTGTCGCGACACTCTGCCACTATCCCACTATCTCCCACTCGTGAGAGGACTGTCATCTCTAACAGGAAGGCTTCGGCGAAAAGATCCTGACACGGAACTTTCTGGGGATCTGGCTGTGGAGGGGCATGTCACCAGACCAGGAGAAGCTCAATCGTCTCTGCCCGGTGCGTGCACTGGACACCTACGTCCACAGGACGGGTCCTTGGAGAAGGTCCCATCAGCTGCTCGTCTGCTACGGCTCTCCCAAGCAAGGCCTCCCTGCTAATGAGCCTCCGGCGTCCTTGCAGCGCTTCCTTATCCCTTACGGAAGCTGCCGCTGGCTTTTCTCATATGCGCTTTATACTCCTGGTCGTGACGTCAACTCATCGGTGACGACCAGCGTCCAATTTTTGACTGATTACACACATTATTCAGAGCATGAACACTCAGACGCGTTCCCAAAGCGTTTCGACGCAGCGTCTCGTGCCCTCAGGGAACTAGGGTTACATACTCTGTATTTATGTGTATGTGATACATTTGATTTGATTTGATATATGGACATTTGGTGCAACCCAGATGAGAATGGGTTCCCTCTTGAGTCTGGTTCCAATCAAGGTTTGTTCCTTAAGCCATCTAGGGGAGTTTTTCCTTGCCACAGTCGCCACCGGCTTGCTCAACAAACTTACTTATAAAGATCAGAGCTAATTATAAATCAGTTATACAGAAAGGTAAGAGTAAATTATTAATAGCAGTTATAAGAGGTCAGAGTAAATTAATAACAGTTATACCAGAGGTAAAGTAAATTAATAGCAGTTATACCAGAGATCAGAATAAATTATTATAGCAGTTATACCAGAGGTCAGAGTAAATTAATAATGTTATACCAGAATCAGAATAAATTATTTATAACAGTTATACCAGAGGTCAGAGTAAATTAATAGAGTTATACCAGAGATCAGAGTAATTATTATAGAGTTATACCAGAGATCAGATTAAATAATAACAGTTAAACCAGAGGTCAGAGTAAATTAATAACAGTTATACCAGAGGTCAGAGTAATTAATAATAGCAGTTATACCACAGGTAAGAGTATTATTAATCTTATAAAGTCTAAATTAATAACATTATACCAGAGGTCAAAGTAAATTAATAGCAGTTATACCAGAGATCAGAATAAATTATTATTAGCAGTTATACCAGAGGTCAGAGTAAATTAATAATAGTTATACCAGAAATCAGAGTAAATTATTTATAACAGTTATACCAGAGGTCAGAGTAAATTAATAACAGTTAAACCAGAGGTCAGAGTAAATTAATAATAGCAGTTATATCAGAGGTCAAAGTAAATTAATAACAGTTATACCAGAGGTCAGAGTAAATTATTAATAGCAGTTATACCAGAGGTCAGAGTAAATTAATAACAGTTATACCAGAGGTCAGAGTAAATTCATAACAGTTAAACCAGAGGTCAGAGTAAATTAATAACAGTTATACCAGAGGTCAGAGTAAATTCATAACAGTTAAACAGAGGTCAGAGTAAATTAATAGCAGTTATACCAGAGATCAGAGTGAATTATTAATAGCAGTTATACCAGAGGTGAGTAAATTAATAGCAGTTATACCAGAGGTCAGAGTAAATTAATAACAGTTATACCAGAGGTCAGGGTAAATTAATAATTGCAGTTATACCAGAGATCAGAGTAAATTAATAGCAGTTATACCGGAGGTCAGAGTAAATTAATAACAGTAGTTACACCAGAGATCAGTGTAAACTAATAGCAGTTATACCAGAGTTCAGTGTAAATTATTAACAGTTATACCAGAGGTCGGAGAAAATTAATAACAGTTATACCAGAGGTCAGAATAAATTAATAACAGTTATACCAGAGGTCAGAGTAAATTAATAACAGTTATACCAGAGATCAGAGAAAATTATTAATAGCAGTTATACCAGAGGTCGGAGTAAATTAATAACAGTTATACCAGAGGTCGGAGTAAATTAATTACAGTTATACCAGAGGTCAGAGTAAATTAATAACAGTAGTTATACCAGAGATAAGTGTAAATTAATAGCTGTTATACCAGAGGTCAGAGTAAATTAATAACAGTTATACCAGAGGCCAGTGTAAATTAATAGCAGTTATACCAGAGATCAGAGTAAAGACAGACAGCGGGCGGGGCAGGTGATGTCACATTGCGTAATCACATGACCCAGCGTCCAACTCGCCTCGTCGTGCCGAGTGTTTAGACAGGTCACAAGCCCGTGTCTCCGGAGTTTTGTCATTTTGTGTTTTTTTGTGCGTTCACGTCCACCTGACGTCATGTGACGTCACGCGGCGTAGATATGGCACTCCGCCGGATATTACCCGGACCGTGCCGAGCGGTTTGATGTGTCACACGTCTGGGTCCAAACGAGTTTAGGGACACGGTAAGCTAATAGGTTTGCTCGGTGGGCGTGGCCTGTGACGTCACGTGACGTCTTCGATTTAGCCGGGGTTCAACTTCCCCCACTGTGCCGAGTACTTTGACATATCACACGCCCATTTCTGAGCATGGTTTTTTTTGTGCTTATTTGGACTAATGGAGGGGGCGTGGCTTAACGTGACGTCACGTGACGTCATTATATTACCCACAGTCCAACTCCCTATGCTACGCTGAGTTCGTCGATATGTCACATGTCCCCCTTCATGTATTTTGATGACCGCGCCCATTTTGATACCCATAATGCCCCTCTGCACAAGAAGGGTTATGACATCTCCCATGATGCAATTCACCCCAAAGGGCTGTTTGCTTTGATATATGACAAAGTGTCTGGCGTGAGAGACAAAGTCCAAATCCGTGACGGCGTGGCAGAACCAGGGCGTCGGCTTGCACCGTTCCAGGCCGTCAGATGGCTTTTTGCAGGGGTTCTGGAGGTTCAACTTTATAGGTTCTTAATTGATGTGTCGTCGGGATATTGGGGACGGTAGCGATCGAAGGGGGCCAAGCACTCGAAACGCCTATGTGCGTCTGGAGGGTTTAGCCAGAGAAAGAAAGCTGATTCATGGGCTTTTCTTTCTCTTTCCCTGCACCCTCCCCCCTCTGGTTCTGTTGCTTTGTTGAGGAATTTCAAACTCCTATGGAGATTCCCCTGGAGCTCATAGCAGCCACGGTGCTCTCTTCTGGGCATGGGATGTTGGATATTGTGGGAGGGGATCCCATGCACCTAAATGAACACCGTGGCTGCTCTGAGCTCCAGAGGATGAGTCTTTGTAATGTTTTATCAGGCTGCAGAGATGAAGGCCAAATCCTTTACAAGGTGACAGAACCAGGGCGTTTGTGTGCACTAAGCCACGTCAGATTATGGTTCTATGGGGAGTCAGTGCTCATGGTTCAGGGTCCAGAGACATGTCTTGTGTCACTGTGGTGAAATCAGAACCGCTAGGTAAATTTCATTTGGTTTGACATGATGTTTCTGCTTCCTAAACTTTCATTCTAACCAATGTATTATTCTTTGTGCTAGTGGTGGCATGGAGTCCTGCTGAAATCATGACTCTCCATCTTCACAGTCCATGAGAGTTAAGTTTCTACTGAAGTATCAGATGTCTGTACACTTATAAACAGCTCTGCTCTCTGCCTGCTCTCACATTTATTCTTTTTTTTTCTGAATGTGGAGCATGAGAATTCACTGGAATAACAGAAGAAAATGGCACCATAAGGATCGGAAAGCATGATCTTTCACCTAATGATATCAGAACCTATGCTAGAAACCAAAACTTCTTGAAAGGGGGTTTCACAGGGATATATATCGATAGATCAGTATAAGACGTGTGCCGGTATTCGGTAATGCAGTAACTCGCGGTAATGAATATGCACAGTATTGTTATCGCAGACATTTCAAAATAGCGTGAATAATTGTAGATCCAAATGTAGAAGTTTAGAACGTGTCTTAGCTGCTTTTTCATGCTAGTACACTGCGTGTGTGCTGTGTAAAAGACACTTGCGCACTCTGACGTAAACAGTCTCCACGTGGAGGAGAAGCATGGCGTAAGGTGGAACACTGACGATAATTTATGCCCCTTCTAAAAGGCTAAAGTCAAAGGTTTGGAAATATTTTGGGTAGCGGAAAATGCTAAGGGACTGCTGGTGGAAGACAATTTCCCTTTGTGTGAAACATGTGGTAGGGAAAGTAGCAGCCAAACACCAGAACACGTCCAACATGTTCTTTCATCTTCCAGAACCATCCAGTGCGATTCAGGAAGATAAATGTAATTTAACTTCTTATTTCCGTGTCGTACACCATATAAAAACATTTTTCCACAGAATTGAATACCGTGATAAAACCTTACGGTATTATGCACTGTAGTGCAGCAGATCCAGGACATCACCATCCGACGTCGCACGTGCCGAACAATGTGCAGCGGCTTGTCTGAGCTTCAGAGTCCCTGAAATTTGTATAATGTTCCTTAGATAAAATCCCCCTGAAAAACAGAAGAACCAGAGGCTCACCATGCAACATCTCAAGACCAAAAGAGCACAGAGGCTCTGCTGAGCTCCAGAGCATGAGTCCCTTAAAACTTTTTTTCATGCTCCAGAGATCCAATCCACTTTCCCCTACAGGGTGGAAGAACCAGGACGTTCTCTTACACTAAGGCATTTTGGCAATGTCTTTGGCAGCGCAGTTTGCAGGCGCTCTGGAGGTCCTGCTTTTGAATCGTTTCGCAGTGATCTTTATGTAGCACAAGCAATGAAAATGATGACAAGCATCACGAGGTTCTCCTTCTTTCTCCTCTTTTCTTTCTCTTTCCATGCACACTCACACACAAATAGATTAGAACGCAACACACATTTAGATTAGATGAGAATAAAAGGGCACGTTTTTATAGATTTTTATATTTGTATAGCACCAGCACACCTACAAACCATGCTGAACCTGCTGGAATCATGACTCTCCATCTTCACCGTCCATTACAGTTAAGTTTCTACTGAAGTATCAGATCTCTGTACACTTATATACAGCTCTGCTCTCTGGCTGCTCTTACATTTATTCTTTTCTTTTCTGGATGTGGCAGAATGTGTATTCTGCTGAAATCCAATGAGAAAAGAGCAGCAATAAGGCTTGGAGGAATTGATCCTTTAAACAAATAAAGCAGGACCTATGCCCCAAACCAACACTTCTTGCAAAGGAGGTACAGTATCACACCTGAGGCCATAAATAGAACCTGAATGAAGTTGCTGTCAAACCGAATGTAAATGACATGATTTCACCACAGTAACACAAGACATGTCTGACTCACGGATCATGTTGATAGACTGTAGGAAGAACCAGCCCCAGAATCCCCATTATACTGTGTGACTCCGCTTTTGACTTTCCATTGTGTAATCCCATACGTCAGCTTCTGCTAATGATAATAATAATAATAATAATAATAATAATAATGATAATTATAAAAAACAATAATAATTGATATATCAGTTATACCATGGGTCAGAGTAAAGTAATAGTAGTTATACCAGAGGTCAGAGTAAATTAATAGCAGTTATACCAGAGATCAGGGTAAATTAATTACAGTTATACCAGAGATCAGAGTAAATTAATAACAGTTATACCAGAGATCAGAGTAAATTAATAAAAGCAGTTATACCAGAGATCAGGGTAAATTATTAACAGTTATACCAGAGATCAGAGTAAATTAATAGCAGTTATACCAGAGATCAGGGTAAATTAATTACAGTTATACCAGAGATCAGAGTAAATTAATAGCAGTTATACCAGAGATCAGGGTAAATTAATTACAGTTATACCAGAGATCAGGGTAAATTAATTACAGTTATACCAGAGATCAGGGTAAATTAATAACAGTTATACCAGAGATCAGGGTAAATTAATTACAGTTATACCAGAGATCAGAGTAAATTAATAACAGTTATACCAGAGGTCAGAGAAAATTAATAAAAGCAGTTATACCAGAGATCAGGGTAAATTATTAACAGTTATACCAGTGATCAAAGTAAATTAATAAAAGCAGTTATACCAGAGGTCAGAGTAAAGTACTAGCAGTTATACCAGAGATCAGAGCAAATACAGACAGGGGGCTGGGCAGGTGATGTCACATGGCGTAATCACATGACCCAGCGTCCAACTCGCCTCCCCGTGCTAGTGTTTAGACAGGTCACACGCCCGTGTCTCCGGAGTTTTGTCCTTTTGTGTTTTTTTGTGCGTTCACGTCCACCTGACGTCATGTGACATCATGCGGCGTAGATATGGCACTCCGCCGGATATTACCCAGACCGTGCCGAGCGGTTTGGGTAAACAGTAATCGGATTGGTGGGCTCAGATGTCTGACAAAACACCTGCGGCATTAACTTTCTCAACTGAAGCATCCTGTCCCTTATTTTTCCGTTTTAACATTGGGCACACAGCAATTATATAACCTTTTTTGTGGCAGTAAAAACACACGAGTTTCAGGAGGACTGTCAGTGGAAACAATGGATTTTGGAAGTCTCTTAAGTGCTCTTAATAGCCGCACGGACGCACCATTGTAGAACGAGGAACTAAACACAGTTTTGAGTCAACACAAACTCATCAGCCAACACGGCAGCTCTATACAGAACATTGAGCTTCTGCTCGTTTAGATACACGACGAGTTGTTCAGTTAAGCAAGACTTAAAGTCCTCGAATAGTATGAGTTCCTTAAGTTGCTCAAAACTCTGCACACCACTCGCTGAACACCATTTCTCAAATAACGTAGCCTTCTCACAAACATTTTACATCTACTTTTTTACATAGCATTACGCAAGCACCTTTCCCTAGAAGCAGTGTTTCATCTAAATATGTATTATATGTTTTGGAATGATGACCATTTTTCAATTCAAATTTCCCTGTCTTGTTATTATGTGTAAAATCTTCAGCTTTAATTTCAACATATTCAGGGCACGCATTACATAGTTGCTGAACATTTTATGCTCATTTACCTGTCTGTTAGTTGGAAATATGTGTAAAGCTGAGCTGTCTTCATTGGTTTCACAGTTTTTTAATAACTCAATGTCACTGTTTAACATTGGTTCCATTTTTGTATGAATTCATATTCTATTTAGTAACTCTGCAAACATATCTTTTTGTCTATTACTTTCAGTTTCACGACTGAAAATAAAGTAGACCATAGGTTAATACCTAGTACAGTGAGGAAAATAAGTATTTGAACACCCTGCTATTTTGCAAGTTCTCCCACTTAGAAATCATGGAGGGATCTGAAATTGTCGTCATCGTAGGTGCATGTCTACTGTGAGAGACATAATAAAAAATAAAAAAAACCCAGAAATTACAATGTATGATTTTTAAACTATTTATTTGTATGATACAGCTGCAAATGAGTATTTGAACACCTGAGAAAGTCAATGTTAATATTTGGTACAGTAGCCTTTGTTTGCAATTACAGAGGTCAAACGTTTTTCACCAGGTTTGCACACACTGCAGGAGGGATTTTGGCCCACTCCTCCACACAGATCTTCTTTAGATCAGTCAGGTTTCTGGATTGTCGCTGAGAAACACGGAGTTTGAGCTCCCTCCAAAGATTCTCTATTGGGTTTAGGTATGGAGACTAACTAGGCCATGCCAGAACCTTGATATGCTTCTTACAGAGCCGCTCCTTGGTTATCCTGGCTGTGTGCTTCGGGTCATTGTCATGTTGGAAGACCCAGCCTCGACCCATCTTCAATGCTCTAACTGAGGGAAGGAGGTAGTTCCCCAAAATCTCACAATACATCCGCTCCTTAACAGTGCAGTCGCCCTGTCCCATGTGCAGAAAAACACCTACAAAGCATGATGCTACCACCCCCATGCTTCACAGTAGAGATGGTGTTCTTGCAATGGTACTCATCATTCTTCTTCCTCCAAACACGTTTAGTGGAATTATGTCCCAAAAGTTCTATTTTGGTCTCATCTGACCACATGACTTTCTCCCATGACTCCTCTGGATCATTCAAATGGTCATTGGCAAACTTAAGACGTGCCTGGACATGTGCTGGTTTAAGCAGGGAAACCTTCCGTGCCATGCATGATTTCAAACCATGACATCTTGGTGTATTACCAACAGTAACCTTGGAAACGGTGATCCCAGCTCTTTTCAGGTCATTGACCAGCTCCTCCCGTGTGGTTCTGGGCTGATTTTTCACCTTCCTTAGGATCATTGAGACCCCACGAGGTGAGATCTTGCATGGAGCCCCAGTCCGAGGGAGATTGACAGTCATGTTTAGCTTCTTCCATTTTCTAATGATTGCTCCAACAGTGGACCTTTTTTCACCAAGCTGCTTGGCAATTTCCCCGTAGCCCTTTCCAGCCTTGTGGAGGTGTACAATTTTGTCTCTAGTGTCGTTGGACAGCTCTTTGGTCTTGGTCATGTTAGTAGTTGGATTCTTACTGATTGTATGGGGTGGACAGGTGTCTTTATGCAGCTAACGACCTCAAACAGGTGCATCTAATTTAGGATAATAAATGTAGTGGAGGTGGACATTTTAAAGGCAGACTAACAGGTCTTTTAGCGTCAGAATTCTAGCTGATAGACAGGTGTTCAATACTTATTTGCAGCTGTATCATACAAATAAATAGTTTTAAAATCATATTGTGATTTCTGGATTTTTTTTTTTTAGATTATATCTCTCACAGTGGACATGCACCTACGATGACAATTTCAGACCCCTTCATGATTTCTAAGTGGGAGAACTTGCAAAATAGCAGGGTGTTCAAATACGTATTTTCCTCACTGTATGTCAACATACAGGGGTTTTCCTTTAACTGGAGGCAACTGAATAAATCTCCAACTGCAATGACACTTACATTTCCAAAGGGAGAAAAGTCACCAGTTTGTTTAATCTGTCTTAACCTACCATGAATATATGCTAATAGGTTGTGATCAACCATGGAGATTTCATCTATTATCAAAATCTGCAGATCACCATATTTAGCACGCAAACAATTAAGCTTTTCTTCACCCAAAAGGCGCAGTTAATAAAATACATGTATTGTCAGGATGACGACACACTGTTGATAGTAACCTTATTGCTTCATATTGAATAGCTTTAATTAATGACTTTTTCCTGTTCCTGCACCACCAGTAATAAATATATGTAATGGATCTGGGGTTTTCTACATTATTTTATCTAAGCACCATTGTCGAATTTGATAAAAAAAAGATAATTGTGTATCATTTAAAGATCTAATTAAGGCCAAGCCATCGCTTCTACACATTATATTATTTTTCTTTTCCAAGTGTGCAACTTTTCCTTTAACTGATGCTAAGTCTGGCATTTTCATTTTGTTCTTCCACTTGCTGTTTTGTGTCTTTCATTTCCTCTACACAAAGTAAATGCTCTAACTCTTGCTCTGGGCACAGGTCACACCAGCCATCTACTATTACACCCTTACTGTCTATAGTCTCTTGGATATTATCTAATTCATCTGCTTCCATTTCAAATTTCTTTCTATTTACATCAACTACTGACTTGACTGAATGTCTGGATCCATCACTAAATGTTACATGACCATTTCTGTACAATTGTTCAAATGTCTCACAGTTTAGAGGTTTTAGTTCTGTATCTATACAGTATGGTAAAAACAACTGCATACTACTTTGATAAAACCATTCTGGATTTTTTTCCTCAGAAAAGCGCACATAACGAACAACTGCAGGTTGCGTTCGTGTTCTTTTTGTGATAAAACCATATTCATTTTGTAATTTAAGTAAAATTTCATTTTTTACTTACAATGCGATATTCTGATGCAAATGTTGCCATACACATATCGTCCAAATTAACTGGTCTGTTCTTATAGCGATCTACAATACTAGTCATCCACATGTATTTTGTTGTAAGGTTATTTGATGTTGCTTTTTGCTTCAACACATTTAAAGGAAGACTCATTTTAATGATATTGTCCCCTGTTGGCACAAACACAACTTTCCTCGAACACTCTTTCAGACGCATATTTGTTACCCTGTACACAGATTCTTAAAGCACACACACACATCTCTATTATGTAAATAAACACTGCCAAGATTTTTCAGTGCCTCTTTTGCACTAACATTTCCCTCTTTACGTGCTTCTCTTTGTGCATTGTTTAACAACAATCCTATTTCTCTTTCTGACTTTGATATATAAGAAATGATATAGACTACACAAGAATATGCATCTACAACATACTGGATAACTAAATTTGCATTCCAACACTTTAATAGGTGCTTGCTATACTGATTGATCCAAACCTCACTGACCTCTCTTTTCAGCACAACTTGTGTATTTCTATTTAAAGATGTATATGCAAGTTCAAAAATGGATTGATCTATACTTAAATGTTTAAACAAATGTTTCACACTATTATAATTGCAATTCTCTTCTGAAAGAACCTTCTTTTCACAGTGCATACTGTCCATTGTGAGAAATTATTGCACATGTACTACTACACAATGTCAAAAGACATGAGTCATACTGTGCAAACATTTTTTCCAATCCAGCTGAAAGACTGCTGTAGACACCACTCTCAATAAATTCACCATCAACCACATCTATATCACCACTGACAAAGTCACCATATTCAAACAAAAAGCTTTCTCCATCGGCAAATCAGGAACGGCCAACAGATTGGATTCGTGTGTAATCTTATTAGCATCTCGCAAAGCTGTGTACAACTTGTCACCTAAAACAACAACCCTGTCAAGGTCTTTGGTCTGCCATGAGAATGCATTATCAACTGTATGCTTTGCTAGGCTTACTAACCCTATTGCTCCATATTTAAACTGGTCATTCCCCTGATGAAAGGATCCTCTAACACTATTTTCAAATCTGACAGAACTACTATCCTCTAACACAGCTGCAACTTCAGTACCTATACCTATAATTCAAGAACACCTTTGATGTCAACATTGCTGTCTGGACACTCTCTAGCACCAGTGTGATCTTTTTGACATGTCTTTACAGAAATGCTACTAACGCTGTACCACTGTGCATCTAAAGACATCTTTAGATTCTTCATATGAACCATCAAATCATTAAGACATGTGTTGAAAACCACAGACGTTCCAATATCAGAAACCAACCCAGCCATATCATGTGTGCCAAAATCAACCACCACAAAATAATTGCTATGATAAATAATGAGAATAACTGCACTGTGAAGGGTCAGCAGACACATTCCATTCCTCAACAAATATTCTTGCAGCTTTTCATACTGTCAGGCTGACGACTCGGAAGCGGAAATAACTCGATCATGTTCTTTATTCACAAAAACAGTTCAACAAACAAAACACTCTCATGCCGTGAAGGAAAGCAAACTAAGATATCCGCTCGAGACGAGTAATCCAAAACGAAAGTGAATGTCCAACGGAAAACTAAACCTGAACTGAAAGCAACTCCACGGCAACGAGTAATCCAACGCGGAAACAGAGTCCTGGGAACAGAACTTTTCCTGACATTTATTTCTTTAGTTTAAAATAATAATGTATATTTCTTATTTAATAAGGTGTAATCCTTCTGGAGCCACAAGAACTTTAAGCCAAGTCAAAATGAAACACAAAAACATTCTGCAAAAAGGTCATATTTCATTACACAATTACTGAACTATTATTATAACAGGATTTAGTATATTCATTCTGTCATGTAGCTAATAGAAAGAAGACTGAAGCCCATCTAACTGGCGGGGGTCCACCACCACCTCCCCTCACCCCCTCTGAAGAGCTGGCTCTGTCCCTTAATACAGGGCGACCAGTGGTTGCTGGCATTCCAGGGGGCAGTTCATCACACACACCATGCACCACAAGTGATGGTAAAAAAATGGTGAAATTAAAGTTTACCTCTATGATTTGTTTTCATTTTTTGTCCTAATAAATTACTATCTCTGTCACTTAAAGGCTTTTTGAACAAGATTAATTTTAATGTAGGCTTATTTTATTTAACTGCATATGATGTACAGGCTAACTGTGATCTTAGTCTGACATCTTACTCTTTTCATGGATTATCTTCTTTGATAATATTGAGAATTTAATGGGTTGTGTGTTCTTATAGATACTGATGGACGTATTGTATTATTGGACCCTCCAGAAAGAACACAGTCTGTCACAGTTGTAAGTGATTTGTTGTCAGCTACCTTTAGTTGCTTTTAGGTTGTTTTTTTTTGCCAGATGATGTATACTTGAATATTTCTCCTGTACGATAAAGATGATGATGACAATGAAGAGACCACATCTGCTTTGGACAATGCTGGTAGTTCCACTGAGGTATGATGCATACCATTATAATGTATGGCCTTTTTTTGCATTAGAGTAACAAACTGTCATTGTCCCTTCACAGTACATACCCAGGGATTTGCCTACAGATGAGGGTCCTTCAACCTCAGCACACAATCTAAGCAGGGTAAGAATTTGTGTCCAGGTGTCCATATTTGAATTTTATTGTCTGACCAAACAATCTCATTCATTCAATTTTTTCCCACCTTCCTAGTTGCCAGCAAAGGAACTGTATAAGGTCCATCTTCAAAAACAAATAAGAAAAAGTGACATGGAGATGGACCTTCTACAGCTTCAAATGGAAAAGAAAAGACTCCTCGTTAAAAAAGCAGCACTTGAAATTGAATTACTGGAGCATCGCCTTAAGGTGAGAATTTGTCTGAATATTAATCTGTTGCATGTTAAAAGTGAGTGTGAGTGATTGAGTGAAAAAAGACAATATAAAAAAACATTTTATTCAATTTGACTTTTATTGTTTTTTAGGAAATAAAGAAATACACTGCCTGGCAGACAAGTGCAAAAAAATTAATAAAAGTAATTTTGACTGATCCTGTCTCTCAAAAGTCTTCCGTTTCTGTTGGCCTCTAAAATCTGTAGGTGTTCCTCTGGGCCATCTTCCTCAATACAAGGAGGGTGGCTCTCTCCTCTTATAGTGGCAATATTGTGAAGCACATGTATTCCACAGACTAAGGGGAAAAGCTGTGCTTGTGTATTTATTGTACACTCTCCAAATGTCTACATAGACTTTTGGTAACACTTTACAATAAATAAGGTTTATTAGTTAACTACCTTAACATGAAATAAGGATCATTTACGTTAATGTTAATAACATATTTTTGTAAATGTGTTCAAAAGTAACTCTTGAAATGGTAAAGATACAGAATGAAGCAAATATTAAAATCTGGCCTTTCTAACATGAAACTTCTGTCACTGCTGTACTTAGATTTTATTCATGCATATGAGTGAATAGCAAAGTGTTCACCTTCTAAACCTTCCATTATCTACACAACCTGTAGCAGTTTCTCTACTGTAGCCTACGTCAATGTGGCTGATCTAACAGCCATGAGCAGTCATCTAACACCAAACACACTCACTGGTTCTAATCAACTGTTCTCTCAGTCTTATTTTATAATGATTCCAGGTCATAAATTTATTTGTATTATCACAGTGTTGTTTCATTTGAAAAATTGCTTCTTAATAAGTTACTAAAGACTACTGAGAGATTTACTGAGAGCACATACCTGTGCTGACTTTCCTTCCATCGCTGCCTGAACACCAAAGAGAAGATTGAAAATGATAGTTTTATACTAAATAACTCCAGTCACAGGCTACAATTAGCAAACTGTACAGTACTACATCACTAATCACTTTCACTATTCAGATATTTACAAAGTTATTTTACAATAACATTTTATATATTATTATTATTATTTAAGCCTATGAGTTTAGAGAGAAACAAATTAAATATGACATCCTGATGTATTCTGTATTTGCTCATGAAGAAGCAAACACAAAAGTCCCCCACATACAGTTCAAGTTCACTCTGTTATTATTTTCTCTTTTCGATTCTGATTTGTTTCTTAAACTTCCTGTTGCAATTCTTTAGTGAGCTTCATGAGTCTCTGTACTGCAGCACAGCGTCTACTGTTCCCCTCCCCCACACTAAACTACACCAACTTCTTCTCAGTGGACTGCTGTTCCCCTCCCCCACACTAAACCATTCTACTGTTCCCCTCCCCCACCCTAAACCATTCTACTGTTCCCCTCCCCCACACTGAGCCATTCTACTGTTCCCCTCCCCCACACTAAACTACACCAACTTCTTCTCAGTGGACTGCTGTTCCCCTCCCCCACACTAAACCATTCTACTGTTCCCCTCCCCCACCCTAAACCATTCTACTGTTCCCCTCCCCCACACTGAGCCATTCTACTGTTCCCCTCCCCCACACTAAACTACACCAACTTCTTCCCAGTGGCCTGCTGTTCCCCTCCCCCACACTAAACTACACCAACTTCTTCCCAGTGGCCTGCTGTTCCCCTCCCCCACACTAAACTACACCAACTTCTTCCCAGTGGCCTGCGGTTCCCCTCCCCCACACTAAACTACACCAACTTCTTCCCAGTGGCCTGCTGTTCCCCTCCCCCACACTAAACTACACCAACTTCTTCCCAGTGGCCTGCGGTTCCCCTCCCCCACACTAAACTACACCAACTTCTTCCCAGTGGCCTGCTGTTCCCCTCCCCCACACTAAACTACACCAACTTCTTCCCAGTGGCCTGCGGTTCCCCTCCCCCACACTAAACTACACCAACTTCTTCCCAGTGGACTGCTGTTCCCCTCCCCCACACAAGGCCATTCTACTGTTCCCCTCCCCCACACTAAACTTCCCAGTGGCCAAATAAGAAACATCCTGGCCTACAGAAATATGAAACTGATTTCAGTGTAGGATTAACTGTCTTTTCACCCAATTAACACTGGAAAACAATTTGGCCATCAAAACTTAATTTAAAACAGTGTTATACAGCACTGAACAATTCTTAATTAATATCATCGGATGTATTATGATGAGCGCGCAGTAGGTAAAGTCTCCTGTTGAACTTGTCCAGACCTCTGCTTCACTCACTCAATTCTGCACACTCAGCAGCACACATGCGGAGAAGGGGCGGGCCTTCAATTAAGACTGCGCGATATAATATTTTGGGGAAAGGAGCTAAAATTACGGAAGTCCTAAAAGGCCATGAATGATCCGTTTTTCTAGTTTTCAGTTTCTCCTGATCGCGATATAACGAGTTGTTTTCTCGTTATCACGAATTAATTTTCTCGTGGACGCGCGTGGACGAGACCGCACCGGCTCGCGTGAACGCGCCAGCTGCATAAATGATCATGTTTATTTTATATGATGCTGCATAGAGCATTCTATTGTGCTGAAAACACAAATGTATTACTAAACACGAGGAATGTTCTAGATGCAGCATCATGGATAATACACGGGCACGCGCCGCTGCCACAATGGTTATGGTTATTATCCATGATCCTGCCTCGAGAACATGCCGAATACATGGCAAAAATTATCACGAGGAAACAATGTTATGTAAAAACCACAAGAAAATTAAGTTGTGATATTCTCCAATATTCAAGTAATATTAATAATTGTTCATTAAAATTGATATTAACAGTATTAAAACTACAATATTTTATAATTACAATATTATTAGTGAACTTAACTGCACATTAATGAACATACTACAATTCATTCCTTAAAAGTAAAATGTACCCATGCACCTGCATTTTAATGAAGAGTGTATATCAGTAGTGAAGTACTCGAGTATTAATACACTGTGGATCTCTTGTAGTAAAAGTGTCCTGCATTTACATTTTAGTATAAGTATAATATGCTTATATAAGTATATAATAATATATAAGTAAAATACTAAGTGCCAAAAGTATTACCATTATGAACAATTCAGAAAAAATACTGGATTATAATTTATGCATTAATGAAAACAATCCTTTTACAATGACAGATTATAAAAGGTGCCACTCATTTTAATTGTAATTATTTTGTTTGACTTGGTTACTTTCTGTCACTAATGTAATGTATATATTATGTAAATATCACATTTGTAAGGTAGGATCCTTAATATGACAAAAGTCTCCATGCTGGTGATGCTGTGGTTCTTTACATGGGCTTACAGATAAATTACTATGTTATAAAGGACATACATTGCCTTTGTTCAGCTTTTGTGTGTAGCCACAGAGACTCGTAATATCCTACAGGCCATGTGATTCTCATTCCAAAAGATGGAATGAGGCACAGTTTTCATTGTACCAGGCAGCCTTGAGCATCCTTTTCACTGGTATAATAGTCATACACATGCCCTCAAGAGAACAGCACGTAATCTGGAGAGAAAATGGAGGAAAACTAAATTGGAGGTATTTAGAATTGCGTATAAAGACAGTATGCTCAGCTACAGACGGGCGCTAAAAGCTGCTAGAGCTGAACACCTGAGCAAACTCATAGAAAATAACAAAAACAATCCCAGGTTCCTTTTCAGAACTGTAGCTAAACTAACTACAAATCAGGGCTCTGAAAATTGTGTTCCATCACAGTTTAATAGTGAGGACTTTATGATTTTCTTCAATGAAAAAATAGATAACATAAGAAAAACAATTGTGGCAGTTCAACCTCTGACAGCATCTCCTGAGACAGTGTTACCTTCAACTCCACAACTCCACTGTTTTACATGTATAGGATAGGAAGAGCTGTATAATGTTATTACCAAAGCTAAATCAACAACATGTCAGTTAGATCCAATTCCAACTCATCTACTGAAGGAAGTGTTTTATACAGCTGGTGAACCTCTTCTAAATATTATTAACTCTTCACTATCGTTAGGACATGTCCCTAAATCCCTCAAGTTAGCAGTTATTGAACCCCTCATTAAAAAACCTAATCTGGATCCAAACACGTTATCAAATTACAGACCAATTTCAAATCTCCCATTTATGTCTAAGATTTTAGAAAAGATTGTCGCTGCCCAGTTATGTTCCTACCTGCAAGAGAACAATATCTTTGAAGAATTTCAGTCAGGTTTTAGGCCCCATCATAGCACAGAAACTGCTCTAGTTAAAATCACTAATGACCTGTTTTTAGCTTCATACCAAGGCTTCATCTCGCTGTTGGTTTTACTAGATCTTAGTGCTGCATTCGACACTATAGATCATGATCTCCTCCTAGATCACTTACAAAATTACATCGGCATTCAGGGACAGGCATTAAGCTGGTTTAAATCCTACCTGTCCGATCGTTACCATTTCGTAGATTTAAATGGAGAGCTATCCAGGCTAATGCAAGTTAATTATGGCGTGCCGCAAGGTTCAGTTCTAGGACCCCTGCTCTTCACAATATACATGCTTCCGTTGGGAAATATTATTAGAAGGCATGGAATTAGCTTCCATTGTTATGCTGATGATACTCAGCTATATATCTCATCTAAACCAGGCGATACAGCTCAATTAACCCGAATAACTGAGTGTGTTAAGGAAATAAGAGATTGGATGACCCATAACTTTCTACTTTTAAATTCTGATAAGACTGAGATTTTGCTCATTGGCCCAAAAACTAGTATACAGAAGCTCCAGCATCTCAACCTGCATTTAAACGGATGTTCTGTAACCACTAGTTTAACAGTAAAAGACCTGGGTGTTATTTTAGACAGCAACTTGTCTTTCAAATATCATATCAACCAAGTTACAAAATCAGCCTTCTTTCACCTTAGAAATATTTCTAAGTTAAGAAATATGTTGTCCATATCCGATGCAGAGAAGCTCGTCCATGCGTTCATGACCTCCAGAATAGACTACTGTAATGCGTTACTAGGTGGATGTCCTGCATCATTAATAAACAAGCTTCAGTTAGTCCAGAATGCAGCAGCCAGAGTTCTTACAAGGGCAAGAAAATATGATCACATAACCCCGATCTTATCGTCCCTACACTGGCTTCCTGTTAAGTTTCGAATAGACTACAAACTATTACTTCTCACTTATAAAGCACTAAATGGTTTGGCTCCCATGTATCTATCCAGTCTTTTAACACGCTACAATCCGCCACGCTCCCTGAGATCTCAAAACTCTGGGCTTCTAGTAGTTCCTAGAATAGCAAAGTCCACTAAAGGTGGTAGAGCTTTTTCACATTTAGCTCCTAAACTCTGGAATAGTCTTCCTGACGGTGTTCGGGGCTCAGACACACTCACCCAGTTTAAGTGTAGATTAAAAACATATCTTTTTAGCAAAGCCTACACATAACACACATTACATCATAACCTTGTGCTCCAGAACATCTGATCACATGCACATTATCAACTTGTGCTGTTAATATCATGAACAGCAGCTACGCTAATTCCTCTCCACTGCTTCTCTTTCTCTCCCCATCTCGAGACACCCTGAGGTTTGGCCAGCTCCAGTCACCTCCCACCTCGTGATGATTACGGACCTTTGAAGAAGTAGATGCCGAACTCACAAACATCCCGAACCATCTAGAGACGTACCAGTGCTATTTGGATCCCGCTACATGTGTGGAGTTTGACATTGGACCTCCTGGAGTGTTTAAAGGCTCTGGCATGGAGAAGCTGATGCTGGATCTGTGGTGATCACAAATGCTGAGCTCATAAAACTAGGAGCTACTATCCATATAGACTGTTTAAGACTGCAGAAAGAACATCACTTATAAACTTATACTCCAGTTCTCACTGTCCAGTGTTCTGTATCGTAGAAAGATTTATGATCAAACTCTTGATGTCACCCAGATGAGGATGGGTTCCCCTTTCGAGTCTGGTTCCTCTCAAGGTTTCTTCCTCATAACATCTAAGGGAGTTTTTCCTTGCCACAGTCGCCACGGCTTGCTCATCAGGGATAAATGCACACCATTCACCATCACTGTTGATTTGTGTAAAGCTGCTTTGAGATAATGTCTGTTGTGAAAAGCGCTATACAAATAAACTTGACTTGACTTGACTTGACTGTGAAGGGGAAGCTTTTCAGACTTTAATAGAACTCCAACGATGTTTGAAAGACACTTTTGGACGACTTTTTATACTAATAGATATCTAGTTGAGAACTCCAATTCTTTTCCTCTTCTTTCGGCTTCTCCCATTAGGGGTTGCCACAGTTGATCCTTTAATCCTTGATTGTTGATTATCCGTCTCCATACCCCCCTGTCCTCTACATCTGCCTCTTTCAAACCAACTACCTGCATAGCATAACCTCCCAAATACAAAACACGTACGCAATTATTAGCGAATGAGACCCATTGTATTGAAATATAAACTCAAATTGTAACAGGAAGGCAGTGCAGAGCACTTTACAATGAAGATATACTAAAATATTCCCTTGTGCCAACAGTCTGTATGATGCAATTTGTATCAACTTCATCCTTAGAAAACACAGAATGAATTACAGGAATACAGTCAAATGTTCTGTTTCACAACACTAGCTATGTTATTTTCTTTGCTGTAATAAACTTATCAACATTTTTACACTTAGTTATATGGTGTTTTATTTACTATAATAACACATTTTAGTATTATCGTAAATAATACCAAGCAAGTACACTGCAGGGACTTGAACCCCATCCAGGTGGTTGACCTGGAGTACCATTACCAGTGCATTTTTGCTTTTTGTTCTCATTTATATTATAGGGAAAGCAAAAAGTTGTGTTAGCAATAGCATGTTTTAATAAGGGATGCACAGTACTCACAATAACTGTTCTGTTCTGTTACGCTACAAAATCCAATATTTTGTTCTATAGCAGAACACATTGCAAGAATAAGCTAAATGGTTACAGATGTGTTTACTATGCCAAGATCCTGCTGTTGCAATGCAAGAACAAGAAACCTTTTGTAGGAAACTATTTTAACTCCTCATGGTTTTATAAACCTGAAGCAGAATCTACATGATTATTTTGTTAATGTAAATGTAATACAATTTAAATAACAGTAGATAATTTAGATTAATGTTTTCTTATGGTCCTTGTCTTCTGTCAAATACTTCAACAGAGAATCAGAGACCATTTGAATTGAAAGTTTAAATGAGCAGAAAATTCCCTCGTGTGTGCTAAAGTACACTGGCACAATATCTGTGTGTACTGAGAAATTTGTCATACGTTTTATGTACACATGGTCAATTAATGTTTCTTTTTCTGTTGTAGGTTCCTTAACATGTTGAATAAAACCCCTATCTGCCATAAAAGAGCACACAGAATTAGACTTTAATGCATCATTATTAAAGTCTCCCACAAGCACAATGTTATTTGAAATTGAAGGCAGCTGATTAATTAACCTGCACATATTTTCTTTAAAACTACACAAAGGGTATGTTTGTGGTCTATAAATAACACCAAGCTAAATATCATTTTCAGGAGCCATGTTTCAGTTACAGCAATACATGTTGAATAGACACATTTAAATCCTCTTTATGGCAACACAAACTCTGTACATTCAGTATAAACACAGAAAAGGAACTCTCTTGTACTGTCACCAATGATTCATCATGTGCCATAAAAGATGGCATTTCTTGAAGAGCTTCACAAATCTGATCATTACAGAAAATGGTCTTTTCACTAAAGTCTTTAATTATTAACCCTGACAAACTCCTTACCCGCTCAAAGCTACATAAACCTGACCAGGTGCAAACACTTTACACTAACGACAGCAGTCTCAACAGTTAAAGCCTGAACTTTATGTACTGTGCATGCCCATGCTAGTTTTAAAGGAAACTGACGGTGAAAACCAGCTTTTGTACAAATGTTTTACTACACCACAAACACCATTAACTAATCCATCATCAACATCTATGTTTATAATTAACATAACACATGCATCTATGCCTAAAAGTTACTTTTCTGCCAAACGTGTGTTATGAATCTTTACATGATGACCAGCTATTAATTCTATTTTGCCTGTTTTTTTACTCGGTGCATAATCCTCTGCCTCTATCGTTTCAATTTCCATCCATGTTTTTATCACCTGCTTCAAGTTGTGCATATGAACGTGATCATTTGTAGCATAAATGTGTAAAGATCCATTATCTTCCTCAACCTTGTCACAACTTGATAATATGATTACATCATCTTTGTTTAGTGCAGTTGTTTTGCTTCTTTGCCTTAACCTGTTTAACATGTCAGCAAAATGACTGTCCTTTTGTCTAACAACCTGTGTGAGTTTAACAACACTAAAACAACCCCATAAACTCATTTCAGGTACGTCCACATACACTGCTTTTCCCTTCACAGGAGGCAATTGAAAAAAGTCCAACAGCAATTACACTCACATCACCAAAAGCAGACAAATCTCCACTCTGTTTCATTTCACGTAATCTTCCATGTATATATGCCAATAATTTATGATCAACCATAGATATTTCGTCTATGATTAGTATTTGAACACCATGGAATTTAATTTGTCCTCACCCAACGGTGTGTTTGGCAACTTTACATTTGTGCCAATACTAAATGTGTTGAATTGTTGCAGCCTTTAAATTGTATGCTGCAATGCCTGTTGGTGCTGTTAAAGCAACACAAATATCATCTGGATTCAAAGAAATCTGAGACAATAGTCGTGAAGACTCATATTTTATGGCTTTAATTAAATGAGTTTTGTCTGTTCCTGCACCACCAGTAATAAACAAATGAAATGGTTTTGTGTTTTCTCCTCTAATTTTACCCAAACACCACTGCCCTATTTTATTAAAAACAGCCATCTGGGTTTTGTTTAAGAAACGAATGATGCTTAACCCTTCAACATGACTCAAACTATTTTCTTTTTTCTTAGTCACTGAAAATCGTGCATAATGAACAACTGCAGGCTGAGTACGTGTTCTTTTAACAATAAAACCAAGATTATTATCTAATGTCATTTCATTAGGAGACTGACCTTTTAGATGTAATACGATACTCAGTCGCAAATGTGGCTAAGCACATATCATCAAAAACACTCTGACGTGGTCTATTCTTGTAACGATCAACCAAACTTGTCCTCCACATCTCTTCACTTCTTAAAGTTTGCGACTGCAACTTGTTCTGTAGAACTTGCAATGGCAAACTCATACAAACTGAACATTTCTGGAACACTCCTTAAATGCATATTTGTCAACCTATACACTGCCTCTTGTGCACTAACTTCACGATTATGCAAGTACACACTGCCTCATTAGGTGCACTCCATCCTGGTCCAATTGCTGGAGACCAATTCCACGATGCCAGATGCATCACATGCCAAGTTCTGTCATGTACCTGGACATCGTGCCGTTTAGCCAGCGCCATGTTCTTCTCGCAGGGTCTGGTGCCTCCAGTCCCAGGGAGAAAGGATGTCTGAGAACATGATTTTTGTGTTGGGGAATAACATGTGGGCTTCTCTGATGTCTAACTTCATCCGGCACATCAGATCCACCCTGTTAGTACCAGGAAGTCCGATGCTGTTCCCGCCGAGGTGAATAATCATCACATTTGGGTCGTAGTCAATGGCGGCTCGTTTCTCATGGAGAAGCGGCAACAGGTGCTCCCATCTTCTCCCTCCTTCTCCATCCCAGATAATGTCACAGTCCAGGCCCAGATTCTCATCTAGCCTGTGTGCTGATGTGACGGTCTTGCCCAGGCAGTCCTTTCTGCTGAGCTGCACAATGGAGAACAGGAAATAAGGAAACCCGCATGGAGAATTAAAAGAAAACTTCCACAGCATAGTCTCATTATCTCTGCTTTTTATTTAAAACAATTCTTTCTTTTTTAAATCTTTTTAAATCAATTAAATCTTTACGTGTTGTAATTGTATAGTGTATAAAATGTTGCAATTTGTCAGCTTCAATAGACATTTTCAATGAGTTGATCACAAATGAGTGAAAAACTTCAATTAAATTGGATTGGAGGGTAAACAGCACCACCTAGCGGTGAACACATAGTTCAATTTAAACTCTTCTTCTTCTTCTTCTTCTTTCGGCTGCTCCCATTAGGGGTCGCCACAGCGGATCATCCGTCTCCATACCACCCTGTCCTCTACATCTGCCTCTCCCACACCAACCACCTGCATGTCTTCCCTCACCACATCCATGAACCTCCTTCTTGGCCTTCCTCTTTTCCTCCTACCTGGTGGCTCCATCCTCAGCATTCTTCTACCAATATAATTCATGTCCCTCCTCTGCACATGTCCAAACCATCTCAATCTCGCCTCCCTCACCTTGTCACCAAAACATCCTACATGCGCTGTCCCTCTAATAAACTCATTTCTAATCTTATCCATCCTCGTCACTCCCAACGAAAACCTCAACATCTTCAGCTCTGCTACCTCCAGCTCCACCTCCTGTCTTTTACTCAATGCCACTGTCTCTAAACCATACAACATCGCAGGTCTCACCACAGTCCTATAAACCTTCCCTTTCAATTTTGCAGATACCCTACTATCACAAATCACTCCTGTCACTCTTCTCCACCCACTCCACCCTGCCTGCACTCTTTTCTTCACTTCTCTAACACACTCTCCATTACTTTGCACTGTTGACCCCAGGTACCTGAATTCCTCCACCTTCTGAAGCTCTTCTCCCTGCAACCGGACCACTCCACTGCCCTCCCTCTCATTCACACACATGTATTCTGTCTTACTCCAACTGAGTTTCATTCCCCTTCTCTCCAGCGCATATCTCCACCTCTCCAGGCTCTTCTCAACCTGCTCTCTACTCTCACAACAAATCACAATATCATCCGCAAACATCATAGTCCAGGGAGACTCCTGTCTGACCTCGTCCGTCAACCTGTCCATCACCACTGCAAACAGGAAAGGGCTCAGGGCCGATCCTTGATGCAGTCCAACCTACACTCTAAACCAGTCTGTCGTACCTACTGCACACTTCACTGCCGTCACACTGTCCTCATACATGTCCTGCACCACCCTCACATACTTCTCTGACACACCTGACTTCCTCATACAATACCACAACTCCTCTCTCGGCACCCTGTCGTACGCCTTCTCTAAATCCACAAATACACAATGCAATTCCTTCTGTCCTTCTCTATACTTCTCTATCAACATTCTCAAAGCAAATAAGGCATCTGTGGTGCTCTTCCTCGGCATGAAACCATACTGTTGCTCACAGATGGTCACCTCTTCTCTCAGCCTGGCTTCCACTACTCTTTCCCATAACTTCATGGTGTGACTGATCAACTTAATTCCCCTGTAGTTACTGCAGGTCTGCACATCTCCTTTATGCTTAAAGATTGGTACCAGCACACTTCTTCTCCATTCCTCAGGCATCTTCTCACCTTCCAAAATCCTGTTAAACAATCTGGTCAAAAACTCCACTGCCATCTCTCCTAAACATCTCCACGCTTCTACCGGTATGTCATCTGGTCCAACCGACTTTCCACTCTTCATCCTCTTAATCGCTGCTCTTACTTCCTCCTTACTAATCCTATCTACATCCTGCTTCACCAACTCCACATCATCCAACCTTCTCTCTCTCTGATTTTCCTCATTCATCAGCTGCTCAAAATACTCCCTCCACCTTCTCAACACACTCTCCTCACTAGTCAACACATTTCCCTCTCCATCCTTTACTGCTCTAACTTGCAGTACATCCTTTCCAGCTCGGTCCCTCTGCCTGGCCAATCGGTACAAATCCTTTTCTCCTTCCTTAGTGTCCAACCTCTCATACAGCTCCTCATATGCCTTTTCCTTGGCATTCGCCACATCCCTCTTAACCTGCTGCCGCATCTCCTTGTACTCCTGCCTACTTTTCTCATCACTCTGTCTACCCCACGTCTGTTTTGCCAACCTCTTTCTCCTTATGCTCTCCTGCACTTCCTCATTCCACCACCACGTCTCCTTGTCTTCCTTTCTATTTCCAGATGTCACACCAAGTACTTTTCTAGCTGCCTCCCTCATCACTCCTGCAGTATTTGCCCAATCATCCAACACCTCCTTAACACCACTGAGCCTCTCTCTGACCACTTCCCTGAACCTCACACTACACTCTTCCTCCTTCAGTTTCCACCATCTTATTCTTCTTTCAGTCCTCACTCTCCTCCTCTTCTTCTTCGCCTCCAAAACCATCCTACAGACCACCATCCTATGCTGTCTAGCTACACTGTCCCCTGCCAACACCTTACAGTCGCCAATCTCCTTCAGGTTGCATCTCCTGCATAGCACATAGTCCACCTGTGTGCACCTTTCTCCACTCTTATAAGTCACCTTATGATCCTCCTTCTTCTTAAAATAAGTGTTCACCACTGCCATTTCCATCCTTTTAGCAAAATCTACCACCATCTGCCCTTCCACATTCCTCTCCTTAAAACCATACCTACCCATCACCTCCTCGTCACCTCTGTTCCCTTCACCTACATGCCCATTAAAGTCCGCCCCAATCACCAACCGTTCTTTCCTAGGTACACCATCTACCACTTCATCTAATTCACTCCAGAATCTTTCCTTCTCCTCCATCTCACAGCCCACTTGTGGAGCATAGGCACTGATGACATTTATCATCATCCCTTCAACTTCCACCTTCACGATCATCACCCTATCAGAAACTCTCTTCACCTCCACTACACTCTTACTGTACTCTTCCTTCAGAATCACCCCTACACCATTTCTCTTTCCATCCACACCATGATAAAACAGTTTAAATCCACCTCCAATGTTCCTGGCCTTACTCCCTTTCCACTTGGTCTCCTGAACACACAGCATATCTACCTTTCTCCTCTCCATCATATCAGCTACTTCTCTCCCTTTACCCGTCATAGTACCAACATTTAAAGTACCAACCCTAACCTCCACTCTCCTACACTGCTCCTTTCCCTGCCGTCTCTGTAGACGTCTTCCTCCTCTCCTTTTCCTCCTTCGGCCAACAGTAGCCCAATTTCCACCGGTACCCTGTCGGCTAACGATACCTGTGGCGGTCGTTGTTAACCCGGGCCTCGACCGATCCGGTATGAAATTCTCATTTGTGATCCGCATATTTGATTTGGCACATGTTTTACGCTGGATGCCCTTCCTAACGCAACCCTCCCCATTTACCCGGGCTTGGGACCGGCACTAAGAGTGCACTGGCTTGTGCCTCCCTAATGGCTGGGTTCATAGTTCAATTTAAACAATTAGTTAAAACATTAAACACATTAATACAACACATCTTACAACATTCCTGCACAATGAAGTACAGGAAATAAGAGAACCCGCATGGAGAATTAAAAGAAACTTCTACATAAAACAAAGACAATGCACAATCAATTATAATTAGGTCTCGTAACACAAACTAAAAATAACAATAAAAAACACCACATTTAACGCCAAACACATATAAACACTTCCACAAACACTTAATTGCAGAATAAAGCAGCAATAAAGCAGTTAGTATGTGTTTTTAACAATTTAACATTTAATTCTCCAGCTGCTGAAAACGTGCGACTTACCCACAGTCTCATTATCTCTGCTGTGGGCGGTCCCTATTTCACCTCCTATTTCACCTGACAGTAAATTACAGATTAGTATTTTTATTTTCTTTTATAAATCTGTTCATACGTTTATTCATATGCTTCATTAGAGATGTAGTGAAGCGTCGCGTTCATTTCCTGTCTGGACCGGAAGTAGATTCTGCACATGAGAAGACACATGTGGATCTGTCGGAAGCTGCTGTTGATGGAAAGGTAAGTTATTATTGATATTTAAATGCTTCTCTCTGAGCTCATGGATCAGTTTAGTTTGTTTGTTTTAGTCTTTTAAGCTCTTGGCAGCTCGTTGTACAGTTAGAAAGCAGCTAGCACGCGATGCTAACGGCGCTAGCGGCATTGCAGTGATGATCATTGTGTTTACAGACTCTATAGAGAGAATCAGTTTCAACTTGTTTTAACTGCTGCATTGATGATCACATGACATAGTTGTAAAAGAACCTGTTGTCATGACTACAGTATGTGAAGGGGGGTTCACCCAGTACAGTATCCTGACATGCTAATGTTAAATACACTCTATGGACAAAAGTTTGTGGACCGGAATATAAGATTGGTATGTGCTTTTTAAACATCCCTGTGTGTGTGTGTGTGTGTGTGTGTGTGTGTGTGTGTGTGTGTGTGTGTGTGGGGTGATTATTTTGATAAATGTTACCGTGTTAAGACTTTACTGTTATAGACCGGTACAGAGGTCACGTAGGTCACCAGTGAACTGTTTGTACAACCTGATGCTCGTGAGTCCCACCAGAACAGATCCAGTGCGAGTGTCCCGAAGTTAACAAACAGTTTACACAATAGTACTTCATTAAACTGTAACATTTTCACATGATGAGGATCAAACAGTTTTTAAAGATCAAACACTTACACAATCTCCTTCAACTGGATTGTTCCAGTTACGAGGGGGTCGTGGAAATGATCCCGCTAGATAGGAATTATTCTACCAAATGTGTCGTTCATTACACCGTGTTTTTACCTAAATGTTAATTGATGGCTCACGGTTACAGACAGTTCTTAGGAATTGTGGGCACAAAGGAAACATGATGTGGGTTTAATTAAAGATCGCTGGTTCATATCACGCCTTAATCTGATTACCACAAGTGCAAACCTCAATATCCACTGAAATCAGACGTCCTCTGTTTTGTCTGTCGCCCACAAACAGGTGAAGGAGACGCTTCCTGGACCGGAGCAGGCGCCTCTACATAACCTGAAATCGGGAGACCGGGTGAAGTGAAGCGGTGAAGTACTTCAGAAGAAAGAGCCGGAACACCAAACGTGCTGTGAATGTCGCAGAGAGAGCCACGTGGATTCACACCAGCCGGTACAAACGAGTGCCAGACCCGGAACAGGGGTTGATGGGAGACGGGGAAAGTGAGAACACTTCACATAGGAACTCTGGTGTCGCTGGACCTCGTGAGGTGGGAGAAGGGCGCCGTTTAGGTGCTTAAGTCCCACCTGCCCTTCAAGCACCAATAACGTCAAGAATAGGAAAGGAGTCACCAGACCAGATCTAGAACAAACAGGAGACCCGCTCCGATCCACCTGACGACACACAACCTGAGAAGGATACGTTCATTTAAGTAGTTCAGCGTTGAATTATGTTGTAACGACTTTCACCGAGAATATTCACGATATTAACCTTCTCTTGAGCAGATTCTATCAAAATGTATCTTCATTATGTTCTTTTTCAATGTTGAAGAATCTCTTCTACATTTGTTTTGCCTCCTTCTCCAAGTCTTTTTGATCAGAAGTTACTGTTTTTATTCCTTTTTTGTAAAAACTCTCAAATCACAGTGTGATTTTAGACGAGTCCGGAGTGAATCTGGATTAGTGCACTTCAGAGAACTCAGTTCAGACTTTACCTGAAAATCAGTCACACACACACACACACACACACACACACACACACACACACACACACACACACACTTCAACACAGCAGTTTTCTTTCATTTCTACCTCAAATAAACCCAAATATTCTCCTACACACACTATGTAGTGCACTAAACATAGTGTACGAGACACGACACAAAATAACATCCTTTTACAGAGAAATGTAGATAAATAACACCTATTTAGTTCATACACTAGTGCACTACGAAACCCTCTGCCTTTCCTGATTACCCTACAAAGTGCACTTCAACATCGAGTCATTTGCGACTCGTACGAGTTTCTGTTAACGACGCCGGTACAGTGTTAAAGAGACTCCTGAAACTTTAATTAAATCGAGTTCTACACTAAAATAAGTGTAAATTAACATAAAAAATTCACATCATATCCGGAATCTTAAAGAAATGTAAGTGAGATAAAAAGATCAGTATCACCAGACTCACCTTGTGAGAAGATGATTACCTCTGAAAGTGATTTTTCTCACCAAATGCCAGACAAAAAAAGGCCCCGCCCACAAGTGCTGTAATTTGCTATACGTGTTTCTGTTAAAAACGCTGGTACAGTGTTAAAGAGGCTCCTGAAACTTTAATTAACTTTAATTTTGATGTATTTAGTAAACATAAGGAAACAAGTTGTAAATCTACATTTGTGACTTAAATTTAAAACACCAGTGATCCAGCATCATAAGCAGCTCGACTCAACACTAAATGCTTAGTAGTTGATCCTGGTACAATCTGTACAGAGTATTGGGACCCCTGAATTTTCATAGTAGCAACATTTAAAGTACCAACCTGAACCTCCACTTCTCCTCCACTTCTCCTTTCTCTGCTGTCTCTGTAGACGTCTTCCTCCTCTCCTTCTCCTCCACTTCTCCTTTCCCTGCTGTCTCTGTAGACGTCTTCCTCCTCTCCTTCTCCTCCACTTCTCCTTTCCCTGCTGTCTCTGTAGACGTCTTCCTCCTCTCCTTCTCCTCCACTTCTCCTTTCCCTGCTGTCTCTGTAGACGTCTTCCTCCTCTCCTTCTCCTCCACTTCTCCTTTCTCTGCTGTCTCTGTAGACGTCTTCCTCCTCTCCTTCTCCTCCACTTCTCCGTTTCCTGCTGTCTCTGTAGACGTCTTCCTCCTCTCCTTCTCCTCCACTTCTCCTTTCCCTGCTGTCTCTGTAGACGTCTTCCTCCTCTCCTTCTCCTCCACTTCTCCTTTCCCTGCTGTCTCTGTAGATGTCTTCCTCTCCTCCTCTTCTCCTTTCCCTGCTGTCTCTGTAGACGTCTTCCTCTCCTCCTTCTCCTCCTTCAGACAACAGTTACCCAGTTTCCACCGGTACCCTGTAGGCTAACGATACCTGTGGGGGTCGTTGGTAACCAGGGCCTCGATCGATCCGGTATGAATTTCTCTTTCCTGATCTGGATATTTGATTTGGAAGGATGCACTTCCTCACGCAGCCCTCCCCATTTACCCGGGCTTGAGACCGCGCTAAGAGTGCACTGGCTTGTGCAACCCGATATATACGTTTATTTGTGTGTGTGTGTGTGTGTGTGTGTGTGTGTGTGTAGCTGGCCAAATGTATAGGGGACAGCATTCATATTGTGCATCACTGGGACTTTCCTGTCAGCATGTGCTGTGTCTTGATAATCTCTTTCCAGAGAACTGCTGTACACATACTGTAGTCTGTGCAGCACAATTCTGTGTATCTGTGTGCAGCAATTAAGGGTCTGTTCAGTCAGACAGGTTTTATCAAATATTAAACATAAAAATAAAACATTCAACAAATCATTATTAACAACATTTAAAATAAAAATAATAATAACACAAACTATTAAACATCAACAAATTCATCTCAAACTAAACCATAAAGTGCTTGTGGAGGTCATGTGAGGTTACTGTTCATCCAGCACTCCTCACTCTCCTTTATGGACAAAGAAACCCAACATTTTAGCTACGCTCCAAAGCAAAACGCCTTCAAATCAACATGTTCATGATTCAATTACAACAATTACAAATATAACAGTAATAATAAAGAAACAGGAACAAAAAAGAAATTGTAATAACAATTGTAATTGTAATATAAAGCAAATATAATTACAACAAACAAACAAAACATTTACACATATGTGTGTGTGTGTGTGTGTGTGTGTGTGTGTGTGTATAAATATATATATATATACATACAGCAGAGACCAAAAGTTTGGACACACCTTCTCATTCAAAGAGTTTTCTTTATTTTCATGACTATGAAAATTGTAGAGTCACACTGAAGGCATCAAAACTATGAATTAACACGTGGAATTATATACATAACAAAAAAGTTAACTGAAAATATGTCATATTGTAGGTTCTTTAAAGTAGGCATCAAGAGAATGCCAAGAGATATTGAAGTGGCGCCGGGATACGCATGCGCGATAACAACGACCGCCGTGAAGCAACATATACCAACAATAACGGAGAGTGAGAGTGTGGAAGTTTAAATAGGAGCTGGTGATGATAAACGAACATCTGACGTGCTGAAGGGGGCTGAAGGGGGCGTGGCAGGTGGATTCCTGACAGTTAACAAACGTGTGTACATTTTTATAGCATGCCTTCATCAAACAAATCACGGCAACGCTGTTGTGTAAAAACCCTCCAAAAACACGTGCATGCACATTCTCATTTATTAACGCACATCATGTACATAAAGAAATTTCAAGCACGTTAATATACTGCCGCCATTTTGATTTTTGCTTATCTTGATCATCGGTTATCTCGACGCATTTTGGCAACCCCCTAGGACAGGGGTGGCCAACCAGTCAAAGACCGAGAGCGATATTTTTTACTGTGTTACCGCAAAGAGCCACATCATACACATGGGCACACATGAACATCACCCATCCCTTCCTCTCACACGCAGGCACCCACACACACACACACACACACACACACACACACACACACCTCTGCTCAGCCAGATTTATTGTAAATGTCACACACCAACATAGTGACAGAAATTGACTCCTACAGATCTAAGACCACAGGACAGTCATTTTTAACAATCACACACACAAACTCTGTTTAACCAAGTCCACAAACAAAAATAATCATTTACAATAGATTTTTCTTTTATGCATGTTAGTTAGTGGGACTTTTGGCATTCCTTGCCTTGAACAATCACCTACAAATCTGGCTTGTATTCCGTTGTTGCCACTCGAAGCAATTCTTTTACATGAGTGTCAGTCAAAACAGATCGATGCTTTGATTTGACGTGTTTCAGGGTAATAAACACAGACTCGCAGACGTATGTTGACCCAAACATTGACAGTATCTTAAGCGCAGCCTGTTTGACATTGGGGTATTTTTCCATTGGCACACTTTTCCAGAACTCAATGGTCCCTTCCCTTAAAGCAGGTTTCAGTTGGTCCTCCTCACAAAGATCGATCATCTCTAACTCAGCCGCAGCCTTATCTGTGACTAGCGGGGCTTTTAAACAGTCTGTCTCCCCATTAAATGGGTCGACGAGGAACGTAATCTGTGGCCTTTTCAGTTGTAGATCACAGAACCAGGTCACAAAGCTTTCGTGCAGGTTTTCAACCAGTGTTGCATATCTGGCTCTTTGCTTATTCAGGGTGGCACTGGTGACTTGGCCGCTGGCTTTTAGCAGAGTGGGAAAATGTGTTAAATCTCCCTTTTGAATATGCGCCTTGAATAGTTTCAATTTGTTGACAAACGCAAACACACTTTGCACCAGGTCTGGCAGCATTTTTAATTTACCCTGCAGGGTCAGATTCAGTCTGTCAAAAAGGCCAGATCCATAATCCACTTGAGGTCCGAGAGCTCGGGATAGTCCTTGTCCTTCTCTTCCATTAACAGTTTCACGGCATCCAAAAGCTCAAAAAAACGAGAGAGTACCTGGCCTTTAGACAGCCACCTCACAGTGCAGTGCAGCGGCAGGTCACCTGGAAGCCCTTGGTCCAGCTCAGCGATGAGATTCTTGAATTACCTGTGGTTAAGCGCATGTGTGCGGATGTAGTTGGCGATTTCAATCACAGGCTTCATGACTTTGTCTAAATTCAATGATTTAGACAAGAGTTGCTCCCTGTGGATGATGCAGTGGAAATTCCAAAACTCAGGAAATGTTTGGTCAGCTTTGCACAGCCCCACAAGCCCGTTCACAGATCCGATCATGGCTGGCGCTCCATCCGTGGCTATAGCAGTTAGTTTCCGTATGGGCAGTTTTGCTTTTGCAAATGCAGCCATCATTGTTTCTTTCACATCTATGCCACACTGTAAAAAATTACCTATAGAATCTACCCAAAAAATGTGAGGTAACAATTTGCATTTAATCTGTTTGGGTAAATTTCACCCTATACTGTTCGTAAAGAGTACCTAAATAAATCAGCTATAACAAGGCAATTGAAATTAGGTAAAATCTATTCATAATATTAGACAATGAATTACTTATTAAAAGTGAGTATTATTAACACCATTATATTTTTTCAATTTATTTAATAATTGCTGTTATTAATTAACCAATATGACTAACCATTATTGAATCAGGTAGGTAAACTTACTAATAACAATACAAAGTTATCAGACACAGTAGATCATGAATTTTTTAATAAACAGCCAAAAATGATTAAACAACAAACAAATGATTCCTTGCATATTCAACAAGAACATATTTAAATAATTTTTTTTCTTCAAACAGCATAAAAAAAAAACAAATAAAAAAATAGGCTAACATTGCTCAAATAGTGTGTATACTTGTTCATTAATTAAACTTAGGATGCCTATTTGTCAAATAACAAACATCTATTTGAAATTTACCATTTATTGTATCCTGAGACACTAATAATTGAATAAATGTATTTTTTAATGTATACAATGAGATGCATTTCAAAACATTTTGACATTAGCAACAACAACAACAAAAAAAGGTAAGAAGCATTCTATTCCATGAGTTCAATTTTGAGGCTGTGAACCTTCTTGAGACACTTGCCTCCATCTAGCTCCAAAAAAAGTTTTTGAAATACTTCAAAAGTATTCTTGAGCTTCTTGGGATATTCAAGGTTGAGGGCATAGATTAATCCCATCAACAACATGCATGCCTTGGTTTTGTATCCACACCCGCTGATCACTTGGATGCCCTCTATCACAATAGATACGTCTACTGGATCGTCGTCAGCCATGGGATTATGGATTAAAAGCACCCTCATAGTTTGTTCTGCTTGGCCCTCCTCATCATTTTTATGTTTAACTGGCAGAAATAAACAATAAACATTAATGCAAGCAATAAGTTAAGAAAAAAAGGAATGCTTGAACCCAATAACATTTATCAATCTAACCACATGCTGTAAATGAGAAAATTGTTCGTTTATGAGGCTGTCTGTAAACATCTTGTGTATATTGTAACTTACCTGGGAGTCTTGAAAGAGCTCTTCTTGTGGCTCCCCTAGGTACTCAATGAGGCAGGAGAGCACTGCATCCCTTTTATTCCCAATACTCTGAGACTGTAAAGAGATGCATTTTAATGACCAGCATTTTTTCTACAAATTAGTGTTTTCACTTTTGAGACTATTTGAACAAAAAACATACCTCATTTACAATGTTAAGTAGAGAGCGCATCCTGGTACCAACAGCACCTCTTTTGGGACACATCAGCTGCAGAAGACGGGGTGTGTAACTGTCAAGCTTGAACACGAATGTTTCTTCTAGGGAAATAGTTGTTATCCGACGGAACTCCTCTTTGATCTAGTAAATAAGTAAACGGACAAAATAATGACAACTCTTCCATTGACGAGTCATTTTCCAAATTCCAAAAATGTATATATGAAATATATTAGTAATATTTCTAATCTGCTTTATTTACACATTTAGGGGTATGATAGGTGTATGTAGGAATAAAGGTTGAACACTATTGCCGTTTATAAATACATTAGTGAAAAACAATAACTATTATTATATAATAATTATTCTTACTTGAGTCTCAGTGAATAAAGCTGGCCACCTCTCTTTGAAGACACTGATAGCTTAGCAGAGAGTCACCACCTCCTCTCTTCGAATTGAAAAAGTATAGACAGACACATGCACACTGGTATAAACATTTACATTTGCAACATTCCATTTAACATTTCAACATAACATTATAACAATTCTTAATTATTGACACATATATGGCATTGAACTAATCATAGTTCATGGCTGCACATCTTAAAGTCAGTCATATTCATGTCACAACAGAAAAATGTGTGCAATTGTGTCCATAGCCCCTTGTTGAAAAGCACTAATTTATATTAGTACAAACTACCTACCTAATTGTAGGTAGTTTGTACTAATATAAATTAGGGCTTTTTCTGTTGTGACATGAATATGACCGACTTTGCACAATTGCTGAATTTGAAATTAAACTGCTATGACATTGTATAACTGACATTCAATTCAATTCAATTCAATTCATTTTTATTTGTATAGCGCTTTTAACAATGAACATTGTCTCAAAGCAGCTTTACACAGATAATGTGGTGATCAGATGTAAATATGTTCTTTGTAAGTATGTTTGTCCCTGATGAGCAACTGTGGCAAGGAAAAACTCCCCGAGATGGCATAAGGAAGAAACCTTGAGAGGAACCAGGCTCAAGAGGGAACCCATCCTCATCTGGGTTGCACCAAATGTCCATTTGAAGCATATATACAAAGTTGCAGGGTGCAGTGATGATGATCAGAAGCAAACTGCACTCCCGAGTCAGTGCAGCAGACCGCTGACACCAACTACAGTCCAATCCGTCCTCAAAGCACCCGTTCTACTCCGGAATTACATGGAACCACCCAAGGTGTTGAGGAGAGACCGTCCCAAGCTGCACAGAAGTGTGAAGATCCGCGGAGGGGAGAGGGGCAGGAACAGTGGTCACTGGAGCCTCAGGAGCATGTTTAACTCGACCGAGAGAGAGAGAGAGAGAGAGAGAGAGAGAGGGTGACAGGAAGGGAAGGATATGGATTATTAAGTGTCCCTATTGGTGTATGAAAGTTGATGTCACTGTGCAGTTTGGACTCCGGCAAGACTCGCTATGGCAGCATAACTAAAAGGGAGAACCAGAAGGTAACACAGACATGAGGGATCTCTGGGATAAGAGACGACCCACCACACCACCGTCAACAAACCCGAGTGAACGTGTGAATGTGAGGGGACGACAGCATACAATTATACCAGTTCACCAAACACTCTATATCCATGTTTCCTCCAGATCTGCACCTTTACCTAAGAAAAATCTACTGATCAAAGACTTGACTAAATAAATAAGTTTTCAGCCTCGACTTGAACACTGAGACTGTGTCTGAGTCCCGAACACTGATTGGAAGGCTGTTCCATAACTGTGGGGCTTTATAAGAGAAAGATCTGCCCCCTGCTGTAGTCTTCATTATTTGAGGAACCAAAAGATAGCCAGCACCTTTTGATCTAAGTAGGCGTGGAGGATCATACTGGTACAAAAGTTCACTCAGATACTGCGGTGCGAGACCGTTAAGTGCTTTATATGTCAGTAGTAGTATCTTATAATCAATGCGAGATTTGATTGGGAGCCAGTGTAGACTGATTAAAACAGGGGTGATGTGGTCGTATTTCCTAGATCTGGTGAGGACTCTTGCTGCTGCATTCTGGACTAACTGAAGCTTATTTATGCACTTACTCGCACACCCAGACAGTAAAGCGTTACAGTAGTCTAATCTAGAAGTAACAAAAGCATGAACTAGTTTTTCTGCATCCTGTAACGACATCATATTTCTAATTTTAGCAATATTTCTAAGGTGGAAGAAGGCGATCCTGGTAATATTATTCACGTGAGACTCAAAGGAAAGACTCGGGTCAATAATCACACCAAGGTCTTTGACAGCCGTACATGCTGAAACAGAAACACCATCCAGAGATGCTACGTAATCAGAAAGTTTGCTTCTAGCTGCATGTGGTCCTAGTAAAAGTACTTCCGTCTTATCTGAGTTGAGCTGAAGAAAATTATTAAGCATCCACTGTCTAATGTCCTTTACACACTCCTCAACACTGTTTAGCTGATCTCTCTCATCTGGCTTTGCTGAAATATACAGCTGTGTGTCATCAGCATAGCAATGGAAGCGAATCCCATGTTTATGAATGATTTCACCAAGAGGCAGCATATATAAGGAGAAAAGCAGTGGGCCTAAGACAGATCCTTGAGGAACACCAAACTTTACCTCATAGAGTGTGGAGAACTCACCATTTACATCCACAAACTGATAACGATCAGTCAAATAAGACCTAAGCCAAGAGAGAGCTGTTCCCTTTATTCCTACAACGTTCTCAAGTCTAGCAAGCAGTATAGTGTGATCAATGGTGTCAAAAGCTGCACTAAGGTCGAGCAAAACAAGTAAGGAGACAAAACCCTGATCGGAGGCCAATAACAGGTCATTTACCACCTTAACTAGCGCCGTCTCTGTGCTATGATGAGGCCGAAATCCTGACTGATACATTTCAAAAATGTTATTCATAAGTAGGTGTGAGCATAACTGCTGTGCTACAACCTTTTCTAAAATTTTGGATATAAAGGGGAGATTTGATATCGGTCTGTAGTTGGACAACTGACATGGGTCAAGGTCAGGTTTCTTAATAAGGGGGTGGATAACTGCCAGTTTGAAGGATTTAGGTACATAACCAGTGCTAATGGAAGAGTTAATTATTTTTAAAACTGGTTTGATTACCTCTGGAGTTATCTGTTTAAAGAAACTAGTGGGCAGGGGATCAAGAATGCAGGTTGATGATTTTGATGAGGAAATTAATGAGATTAAGTCATTCTCATGAATAGGAGTGAAGCTTTGTAGTTGATTGTCCATTATAATTACACTGCTGTCTACAGGGTTACTTGTAAAATAATTTGAATTTATATTAACCGTCTGGATTTCTTGCCTGATGTTTTCAATTTTATTATTAAAAAAGTTCATGAAATCATCACTACCTATTGGTGGTGTGCATGTTAGTGCAGTGCTTTTATTCCCTGTTAATTTTGCTACCGTGCTGAATAAAAATCTAGGATTATGCTTGTTATTTTCTATGAGGGTGGAGAAATATGCTGATCTAGCAGCACTAAGAGATTTTCTATAATTTAGGAGGCTCTCCTTCCATGCTATTTGAAATACTGTTAATTTTGTTTGACGCCATTTACGTTCTAATTTTCGAGTGGTCTGTTTTAAGGTGCGTGTATGATCAGTATACCACTGTGCTAATTTTTTTTCCCTGATCATTTTGGTCTTAAGGGGAGCTACATCATCTAGAGTGTAACGTAACGTTGTTTCTAGATGTTCAGTGGCCCAGTCGAGCTCTGCGGGGTCTGACGGAGATCTATCTAATATCGTAATTTCGGGAAGATTATTAATAAAACGCGCTGCTGTAGCTGACGTGAAAGTACGCTTAACACGGTAACGTGGTGAGGTAGAAATGCAATGACTTAGGCAAATTTTAAACGAGATTAGATAATGGTCTGAAATAGCTTCAGACTGTGGAATTATGACTACGTTTTTTATTTTTAATCCAAATGTTAACAACAAATCGAGAGTGTGTCCACCACTATGAGTGGGTCCTATAACATTCTGATTAATTCCAACTGAATCTAGTATGGACACAACTGCTGCTCTTAAGGAGTCTTCCTGATTATCAAAATGAATATTAAAGTCACCAACAATTAATGCTTTATCTAAAGAAGTAGATAAATTTGTAATGAAATCTGCAAATTCTATCAGAAAATCAGAGTAGGGCCCTGGGGGTCTATAAATAATAATTAGAGGAATTAACTGGCTTGACCTGCTTTCGGACACTGAATATTTTATGTTGGTGTAAAGAACTTCAAATGTTTTACATTTGTATTTAGTCTTTTGTGTGACGTTTAGATTATTATTATTATATATAGCTGCTACTCCACCTCCTCTGCCATTTAGACGGGGTTGGTGTATGTAACTATACCCAGGAGGACTCGCCTCATTTAATGCTACATATTCATTCGATTTAATCCACGTTTCTGTCAAACACATTATATTAAACTCCTGGTCGGTAATAATTTCGTTTATAGTAAGTGCTTTTGGCGTGAGAGATCTAATATTCAACAATCCTATCTTTAGATCAGAGGTGCTGGCTGTGCGTTCAGTCCTATTTAATTTAATGTTAATCAGGTTACTAAAACAGACTTTCTGATAATTCCTATATTTTGGTTTTGCTCGGGGGACAGACACAGTCTCAATATGGTGGATCCTGAGTGACGACTCTGTGCAGCTAGCAGACGGTCGGTTTAGCCTGTCTGTCTGCTCCCTGGCCTTGGCTCTAGACAGTCACTTGTTAACTAGTGCTGTTCTGAGACTATGACCTATACTACAAGAAATGAGAGCAGCACCTTCCCGGGTGGGATGGACACCGTCCCGCCCTAACAGGCCAGCCTTGCCCTCAAAATTGCTCCAATTATTAATGAAGCCCACATTGTTTTTGGAGCACCACTCGGACATCCAGCAGTTCAGCGACCATAACCTGCTGTAGGCTGCATCGCCACGTCGCATTGGGATGGGGCCAGAGCATACTACAGCATCGGACATTGCCTTCGCTAATTTACACACCTCTATAACATTACTCTTCGTAACCTCTGACTGTCGAAGGCGTATATCATTAGCTCCTGTGTGAAAAACTATCTTAGAGAACCTGTGCTTTCCTAAGAATCTAAGCTGACCTGCTATGTCCGGCGCCCTGGCTCCCGGTATACACATAACCTGTGCTGCTGGTGCCCCTAAAGGTCTAGCTAATTTCACGTGCCTCAGAATAGAGTCTCCTAAAACCAGAGCTCTTTCAGGTTTCTCAGCGGGTGCTTCACTGAGGAGAGCAAACCTGTTGGACACGCGAAGCGGAGAGGAATGGTGCTCCCGTGGGCGAGCCTTAGCGTTAGCTTTGGCTTTGCGAGTATGCCGCCGAGTCGTCACCCATTCGCCCCGCTGCGAGGGCTCTAATGCCGGAGTCGGGGGAATAGTACCTTCACCTAGGGCATCCAGACTTTCCCCTGCAGAACCTGGACTGCTCTCACACTCACTACTTCTCTCTAGACTCTGGATGCGCTCCTCTAATGCTAAGATCTTCTCCGTCAAAGAGCAAACTAGCTTACACTTCTCACAGATAAAATTATCGCTAACAACGGAGAGAGACCGACTAAACATGTCACACTTCACACACTGAGTAAACTGGATGTTCGCCATAATAGAGAAATTACGTACCTTAATGTGGTTACTGTAGTGCGTGTTCGTGGTTCTGGTAAATGTCCTCCACTCACTGCTTTCAAACCCTCAGACATTCACATCCCTATGTCTTTTTTATTTAACATTAAAATAACATTTGTTGTCGTGACGAACGTTATTTCCTAATCACAACTCTAAAATTATATTTTAAATGCTGTAGCTAAAGCTTAACACCAAACTTTTTGTCTTACCCACAACACTTATATTTTAACATTTAAACGTGCTTTCTGGTAAACTTTCAGTTAGCCTAAACATTGGCTAATGGAGTCACACACAGCTAGCTATATGAGTTAGCTATGTTACTATCTACCTTAATAAAACTTAGATTAGAATAAAATAGCACGGGTAAAAGTTTTGAAATCGCATTCTTGCAGTACCATTAGCGCTTCAATAATGCGGAAAAAGCACATTTTTAACATTAGTACAAGAGAAAATGTGTTTTTAGCTAGCTTATTATGACCGATGTCCGAAGCTATACGTGAACTCCTAGTCTAACATAGATCAATGACCACAATCTTATGACAGATAAAACTAACTCAGTGCCCGTTTTCTTTAATTACATGATAAATATGCAGGCTAAAAAGTTATCTTACCGTCAGCACTGAAGCTTGACAATGTAGTCAACTTTCACAATCCAGCTCGCCCAACGAACATGTGCCCCAAATAGCTTTTGCTTTAACAGACTGGCCAACATTTTTGGGTATATATTACAGAGTTTTTTTAGTTTGCAGTTATTACTATAAATAATTAGGTAGTGTGGGTTAATTTTACTCATTATTATATAATTAAACGTGCTGACTTACATATTAAGTAAATGGTACACTATTGGCAAGAGTAATATTTACCACCCACCAAAATCATTTTTTACAGTGTACAAAGTGTTTTATTGTACATTTTTATAGGCTTATTTTATTTTAATCTTAGATATACTCTGCACTCATATTCAACCCTACATACAGAAATCCATTTTGATTATGGTGTTAAACTAAAGCTATGTTTTTTATTTACAGCTTACCAAAAAATCCTTAGGTATCATTTCCACTTCAGATGATACAGTTAGCAACATTGACATCAGCGAAGATGATTACATGCCTGAATCTGAGAGCAGTTCTGAAGAGAGCCTTCCACAGCCTTCGTCCAGTCCCTTATCTCCCAATGTGACATTAGATGGGAATGTGGAACTTCCTCATCTTCCATGAATGAAGACATGGAATGTTCTCCACTTGAAAAAAAGGAGACAATGACTTATTCAGACAAAGACTGCAGTCAAGAGGTTTCAGTGATGAAACTGAAAAAGACTGCAAAAGCCCAAAGAATTTACATCAAAAAGCAGTATTGCTTTTACTGCTCCAAACCATTCTGCAAAATGGCAAGACACTTGGCTCAAGTTCATAAGAATGAGGTGGAGGTAGCAAAGGCTCTTTCTTTTCCAAAGGGTTCTAAAGAAAGGAGGATTAATTTGGATCTTTTGAGGAATAAAGGGAACCGTGCACACAACACACATGTTCTAAAAGCTGGCAAAGGAGTGTTGGTGCCACGGCAGCAATCTACAGCTAAACACGTGAATGTCAAGGATTACATGCACTGTTTGAATTGCCAAGGGCCGTTTAGACGAAAAGCACTTTGGAGGCATATGCAAAGGTGCAACCTGGTCAAGAAGTGCGAGGTCACAAAACAAGGTAGATCCAGAGTTCAAGCACTCTGTGCTTACGCACAGCCTGTTCCTGAAGGAGTAACAAAAAAATTATGAAAACTGATCAGCGACATGAAGCAAGATTAGGTAACACAGGCGGTTAAAAGTGATACATGTGTCATCAAATTTGGAGAACACTTGTGCAACAAAATAGGGAGCGACAAAACCAAGCACGAATACATCAGAACTAAAATGCGTGAGGCTGGAAGGCTGTTTGTGTGTGCTGTATACCTGCAAACTTCTATCATGTTATCAAGGCTGTTAAAGATACCTGAGGATTCCGAGATGAAGATGAGGTCTTCACAGTTCCATCTTTGGCATTAAAACTCGGCCACAACATTAAAAAAATGTTGGATATTGCAGAATGTGAAGCAATGAGAGCAGGAGAGGAAAATGATGTCCAACATGTAAAAATGTTTAAGCAAATGTATGCCACAAAATGGAATGAATGTGTGTCAGCCTCAGCCTTGAAGACGCTTCATGAAGCGAAATGGAACTCTCCAGAACTTCTCCCTTTTACTGAGGATTTTTTTTAAATGCACATGCATCTCAGCAATCAAGCTAATCTGTACCAAAAAAAAGCTCAAACTTGAGAAAAGTCAGAAGAACTGGTCAAATCTTGCCCAAATAACTGTGTGAAGTAATTCTGTTCAATCGCAGGAGAGCAGGAGAAGTTTCGAAAATGAGGTTGAATTCATATCTTCTCCGAAACACATCTGTTTTACATTCCGATGTCGCTGATGCTTTGAAGTTGAGCAGAAGCTCTGTCAGCATTTCCAACGCATTGAAATTAGAGGCAAGCGAGACAGAAAGGTGCCAATACTCCTGACCCCAAGTATGAGGGACTCCATGGAGCTACTTGAAAAGAATCGTCAAACGTGGTGTATTGGATGAAATTTTTTTTTTTTGCAAAGCCAATGACTGAGAACTCATTCTACCATTGCACAGAATGCATCAGGAAGGTTGCTCACCAGTGTGGAGCCAAACATCCAAAGAATCTGTCATCCACAAAGCTGCTGAAACATATTGCAACTTTATCTAAAGTGCTTAATCTGACAGATACTGAGATGGACCAGTTAGCAGATTTTCTGGAACATGATATAAGTCAAGTCAAGTCAAGTCAAGTTTATTTGTATAGCGCTTTTCACAACAGACATTGTCTCAAAGCAGCTTTACACAAATCAACAGTGAAGGTGAATGGTGTGAATTTGTCCCTGATGAGCAAGCTGTGGCGACTGTGGCAAGGAAAAACTCCCTTAGATGTTATGAGGAAGAAACCTTGAGAGGAACCAGACTCAAAAGGGAAACCCATCCTCATTTTGGGTGACATCAAGAGTTTGATCATAAATCTTTCAACAATACAGAACACTGGAGAGTGAGAGCTAACATGAGCACTGGAGTATAAGATTATAAGTGATGTTCTTTCTGCAGTCTTATACAGTCTATATGGTTAGTAGCTCCGAGTTTTATGAGCTCAGCATTTGTGATCACCACAGATCCAGCATCAGCTTCTCCATGCCAGAGCCTTTAACACTCCAGGAGGTCCAATGCCAAACTCCACACATGTAGCGGGATCCAAATGGCACTGGTACGTCTCTAGATGGTTCGGGATGTTTGTGAGTTCGGCATCTACTTCTTCAAAGGTCCGTAATCATCACGAGGTGGGAGGTGACTGGAGCTGGCCAAACCTCAGGGTGTCTCGGGATGGGGAGAGAAAGAGAAGCAGTGGAGAGCAATTAGCGTAGCTGCTGTTCATGATATTAACAGCACAAGTTGATAATGTGCATGTGATCAGATGTTCTGGAGCACAAGGTTATGATGTGATGTGTGTTATGTGTAGGCTTTGCTAAAAAGATATGTTTTTAATCTACACTTAAACTGGGTGAGTGTGTCTGAGCCCCGAACACCGTCAGGAAGACTATTCCAGAGTTTAGGAGCTAAATGTGAAAAAGCTCTACCACCTTTAGTGGACTTTGCTATTCTAGGAACTACTAGAAGCCCAGAGTTTTGAGATCTCAGGGAGCGTGGCGGATTGTAGCGAGTTAAAAGACTGGATAGATATATGGGAGCCAAACCATTTAGTGCTTTATAAGTGAGAAGTAATAGTTTGTAGTCTATTCGAAACTTAACAGGAAGCCAATGTAGGGACGATAAGATCGGGGTTATGTGATCATATTTTCTTGACCTTGTAAGAACTCTGGCTGCTGCATTCTGGACTAACTGAAGCTTGTTTATTAATGATGCAGGACATCCACCTAGTAACGCATTACAGTAGTCTATTCTGGAGGTCATGAACGCATGGACGAGCTTTTCTGCATCGGATATGGACAACATATTTCTTAGCTTAGAAATATTTCTAAGGTGAAAGAAGGCTGTTTTAGTAACTTGATTGATATGATTTTTGAAAGACAAGTCGCTGTCTAAAATAACACCCAGGTCTTTTACTGTTGAATTAGTGGTTACAGAACATCCGTCTAAATGCAGGTTGAGATGCTGGAGCTTCTGTATACTAGTTTTTGGTCCGATGAGCAAAATCTCAGTCTTATCGGAATTTAAAAGTAGAAAGTTATGGGTCATCCAATCTCTTATTTCCTTAACACACTCAGTTATCCGACTTAATTGAGCTATATCGCCTGGTTTAGATGAAATATATAGCTGAGTATCATCAGCATAACAATGGAAGCTAATTCCATGCCTTCTAATAATATTTCCTAACGGAAGCATGTATATTGTGAACAGCAGGGGTCCTAGAACTGAACCTTGCGGCACGCCATAATTTACTTGCATTAGCCTGGATAGCTCTCCATTTAAATCTACGAAATGGTAACGATCGGACAGGTAGGATTTAAACCAGCTTAATGCCTGTCCCTGAATGCCGATGTAATTTTGTAATCGATCTAGGAGGAGATCATGGTCTATAGTGTCGAATGCAGCACTAAGATCAAGTAAAACCAACAGCGAAATGAAGCCTTGGTCTGAAGCTAAAAACAGGTCATTAGTTATTTTAACTAGAGCAGTTTCTGTGCTATGATGGGGCCTAAAACCTGACTGAAATTCTTCAAAGATATTGTTCTCTTGCAGGTAGGAACATAACTGGGCAGCGACAATCTTTTCTAAAATCTTAGACATAAATGGGAGATTTGAAATGGGTCTGTAATTTGATAACGTGTTTGGATCCAGATTAGGTTTTTTAATGAGGGGCTTAATAACTGCTAACTTGAGGGATTTAGGGACGTGACCTAAAGATAGTGAGGAGTTAATAATATTTAGAAGAGGTTCACCAGTTGTATATAACACTTCCTTCAGTAATTTAGTAGGAATTGGATCTAACCGACATGTTGTTGATTTAGCTTTGGCAATAACATTATACAGCTCTTCCTGTCCTATACATGTAAAACAGTGGAGTTGTGGAGTTGAAGGTAACACTGTCTCAGGAGATGGTGTCAGAGGTTGAACTGCCACAATTGTTTTTCTAATGTTATCTATTTTTTCAGTGAAGAAAATCATAAAGTCCTCACTACTAAACTGTGATGGAACACAATTTTCAGAGCCCTGATTTGTAGTTAGTTTAGCTACAGTACTGAAAAGGAACCTGGGATTGTTTTTGTTGTTTTCTATAAGTTTGCTCAGGTGTTCAGCTCTAGCAGCTTTTAGCGCCTGTCTGTAGCTGAGCATACTGTCTTTATACGCGATTCTAAATACCTCCAATTTAGTTTTCCTCCATTTTCTCTCCAGATTACGTGCTGTTCTCTTGAGGGCATGCGTATGACTATTATACCAAGGTGCAGGTGCTTGTTCTCTAACCTTTTTTAACCGGATGTGGGCAACGGTGTCTATTGTGTTAGTGAGGATAAGGTCTATGTTGTTAGTTATTTCATCAAGATTATTAGTAGTTATGGGTTTAGTGAGAAATTGAGATAAATCAGGCAGGTTATTTATGAATCTGTCCTTAGTGGTTGGAACAATAGTCCTACCAAGTCGATAACGTGGTGCAACACGGCTAATCTACCGGTAGTGTGTACAGTATGAGGTAATGGTCTGTGATGTCATCACTCTGAGGTAAAATATCTATATTAGTGACGTCTGCTCCGTGGGATATTATTAAGTCTAATGTGTGGTTAAAGCGATGAGTTGGTCCGGTGACGTTTTGTTTAACCCCAAAAGAGTTTAATAAGTCAACAAATGATAATCCTAGAGCATCGTTTACATCATCTACATGAATATTAAAATCTCCTACAAGCAGCACTTTATCAAAATCGATCAAGAGATCTAATAGAAAACAAGCAAACTCTTGAAGAAAATCAGCGTAGGGCCCTGGGGGTCTGTACACGGTGACCAGAGCGAGTTTTCTATGTCTGTCTGAAAATACAACTTTAAGAACGAGCACTTCAAATGATTTAAAACTGAATCCTAACATCTGACTAACATTAAGAGAGGCAGTATAAATGGTTCCTACACCCCCCCACGACCAGTCTGACGCGGCTCATGCTTATAAACATATCCTGACGGTGTCGACTCGTTTAGACCCATATAATCACCTGGTTTAATCCAGGTCTCAGTGAGACAGAGTGCATCGAGATTATTCTCTGTGATCATCTCATTTATAATCAGTGCTTTGGGTGCAAGTGATCTAATGTTTAAAAGACCAAACTTTAAAACTTTTTGGTGTTTGTTTATCTGGCATTTTTCAGTTTTAACTTCAATGAGATTATTTCTGGATCTTGTGTATTTAATTCTTGGTTTTGCTACACGAGGAATAGATACGGTTTCTATAAACTGGGCTGTGTGTGAACTTGTAACTATTTGGTCTGTTGTATGCGTGTTCTCATTGTCGTAAATTTCCTGATGTCTTACCAGTCAGATGGTGTGAAGTATCCTAGAGATGTTATCTGATAGCACTGCTGCTCCAACTCTGCTGGGGTGCAGGCCATCAGGGCGGAAGAACCTAGGACGCTCCCAGAAACAGTTCCAGTTATTAACAAAGAGAAGTTTATGTTCTCGACACCATGACTGTAACCATTCATTTAGAGCTAAAAGTCTACTAAACTTCTCAGCCCCTCGCTGGTAAGTGGGAAGGGGTCCTGACACTATGATCCTCGTTGTGGGTGATGTGCTGCGTACCGTCTCCACCAGGATCCTGAAATCCCTCTTTAATATCTCCGTTTGCCTCAGCCTGGTGTCGTTTGTTCCGGCATGAAGAACAACCGCTCCGAAGTTCTCCTTCAGGATCGCGGGTACCTGCGCAGCGACATCAAGAACACGAGCACCAGGAAAACAGCGAGTGTGCACCTTACCTTTAGCTCCGGTAGCGCGGACATGCCGGACGATGGAATCTCCGAGAATCACAGTGTCGCGTTTCGTCTCGCGGAGAGGGGCGAAGCGGTTCTCGGTCGAGATCTCGAAGGCCTGTAGTGGTGGCGGGGGAGACGTCCTCGACCGGGGCTTTGCTTGTCTCTTCCGCCGCTGCCGCATCCAGGGTCCGTGTTGCACCTTTGCCGGAGATGTAGGTGCGCTGGGTCTGGGCAGAGAAACACGCGGAGTTGAGGTGCTGGGAGCGTTGGGTTCAGCCCGGGAATTTACCTGGGACGAGTGCGCGTCCGCCCGGGATGTTTCCAGTGCCGCTTTCCGCTCTCGCAGCCGGGCATGCTTTACATGCAGCTCGCGAATCTGTTTCTCCAAAACCTCCATCTCCAACGCCAACGTTTGCAAATCGAACGAGTCCTCACCTGTGCTCAAAGTCAGACACACAGCCGGCATAGTGCTCATAATCACGAACAGATTTCAGATACACAAATAAGATAAAGTGAGAGAAAATATAGTGGTAGTCGAGTTTAACTGACTACAGGCACAAGTCAGGAAGACAAACAATTTAGGATTATTAAAAGAGAAAAACACAAACAAACGAATATAAACACGAATACAAACACGGAACTCGCGGCAAACAAGTCAAACACAGGAAGCTACGTCACCAAAGTGATTAGTGATGTAGTACTGTACAGTTTGCTAATTGTAGCCTGTGACTGGAGTTATTTAGTTTAAACTAACATCATTTTTTAATCTTCTCTTTAGTGTTCAGGCAGCGATGGAAGGAAAGTCAGCACAGGTATGTGCTCTCAGTAAATCTCTCAGTAGTCTTTAGTAACTAATTAAGGAGAACATTTTTCAAATGAAACAACACTGTGATAATACAAATTAATTCATGACCTGGAATCATTATAAGATCAGACTGAGAGAACAGTTGATTATCAGAACCAGTAAATGTGTTATAGTGTTATATAGGCTACAGTAGAGAAGCTGCTACAGGTTGTGTAGATAATGGAAGGTTTAGAAGGTGAACACTTAGCTATTCACTCATATGCATTAATAAAATCTAAGTACAGCACTGACAGAAGTTTCATGTTAGAAAGGAGTTACTTTTGAACACATTTACAAAAATATGTTATTAACATTAACGTAAATGATCCTTATTTCATGTTAAGGGAGTTAACTAATAAACCTTATTTATTGTAAAGTGTTACCAAAAGTCTATGTAGACATTTGGAGAGTGTACAATAAATACAACAACTACACAAGCACAGCTTTTCCCTTCAGTCTGTGGAATACATCCTCTCTTTCTCTAGATGAGGCAGACCAGGGGGGTATTCCAGAAAGCAGGTTGTGTGACATACCTGGGTATGTTTAAGGGTAAGTTCGTGGATAACCTCAACTGTCGGTCCCAAAAACGGAGGTAACTTTCTGGGTATGTATGTAACCATAGCAACTGACTCTCTGAAGATAACCTGCTCGGGAGCAGGTTATGTTTCAGTGTAACTTCGACGTGCCCTTTTGATGAGAATCCTGTGGACGTTGAAGCACAAATTATACAAGGTTTTTTTTTGTCGGGAGAGGGTTATAAGACCGCATATTGATGTGTTTGCAGACCCTAATGAATATTTAAAAGAGCATTATCGTTTTTCAAAAGATTCGTTAGTTTATTTAACACGTCTTTTAAAACCGCATATCGCAAATGTGACAAACCGCGGTTCTGCGCTTAGCACACAAAACATTCTGGGCATAGCACTTAGGTTTTTTGCGTCTGGCCATTTTTTGTACAGTGTGGGCGATTCAGAGCATGTGGGAAAGTCAACTGTGTGTAGAGCCGTTCAAACAGTATGTCTGTCACTTAAACAGTTCTTACCCATGTTTGTACAGTTCCCTGGCCATAACCCTCTGCTTGTTATTAAAGACAAATTCCACAGAGTGGCAGGTTTGTCCTTTGTAGTAAAATCTATGATGCATATTATTTATATCTATACATGTATTCATTATGCCCACAAACACTTCATACTTCCATAACTTTCTGTTTCAGGGTTTCCAGGCACTCACATTCCTATTAAAGCTCCACCAATAAATGAGGGAGACTGTGTTAATATTAAATCTATTTTTCCCTTCTTAAAATCATTAAAGTCATTACTTTTTCCACTAACTAGGTAATATGTGAGGCAACCCAATCACTACCAATGTCGAGGCAAAATGGCCAGGATTTGTGCATGCCAGATGCTAGAATTTTCCGCGAGTCATCATTATCCCAGACATTTCAGCAGGGTATGTTTTGCTTTATACAATTGTATTTTTTTTTTCCTTTTTACTATATTTGTGTTGTACACTTCAATCATTACAGGACAGTACAATGGTTACTTTCTGGGGGACAGAGGATACCTTTGTCTGCCCTATTTATTGACACCCTACCCTGAACCTGACCCTGGACCACAGGCACGGTTTAACCTGGCTCACAGCCGAACACGGGCCAAGGTGGAGATGACTATAGGGATCCTCAAATCTCGGTTTCAGTGTCTGCGTGGGCTCCGGGTTAGTCCAGAGAGGGCATGCGACATTATAGTGGCTTGTGTTGTGCTTCACAATATTGCCACTATAAGAGGAGAGAGCCACCCTCCTTGTATTGAGGAAGATGGCCCAGAGGAACACCTACAGATTTTATGAATGAATATACTAAATCCTGTTATAATAATAGTTCAGTAATTGTGTAATTAAATATGACTTTTTGCAGAATGTTTTTGTGTTTCATTTTGACTTGGCTTAAAGTTCTTGTGGCTCCAGAAGGATTACAGCTTATTAAATAAGAAATATACATTATTATTTTAAACTAAAGAAATAAATGTCAGGAAAAGTAAATGCTTTCATAGTGATATAACATATTCAAAAGGATGTATAAGTCATACTTCATTATTTTGCATTATAATAAAACGAGAACCAATACCAAATTTGTAATTTAATACACTCACATTTACCGGTATTTTTTGCCAAGCCAACTCTCTTGCTTTAGCCGATTCAGCTGTATTGCTTCTTTTTAATATTATTGGCGTAAACGCCTCATAAGTGTGCATTAAAACCTCCAACTCCGCCTCTGTGTAATACCCCGCTCTCTTTATTCCGCTTTGAGTTTCCATGGTGACTCCTGAAATCGGCGATCCATTGAGAATGTCTTTATATATGCACCGTGCACGCGCATAACCTCTGGGTAACCAGTTGGAGGTTGATTTAAACTAACTCTTCTCAGGTGTTTTGGAACCGGCATACTCATGGGAAGCCTGTTTGGGGTAAATCAACCCAGAGGTTATGATTTATCAAATGGTAAATTAACCAAGCTTTCTAAAATACCCCCCTGTTCTCTTACACCAATGCTGCTCAGATCATGTATTTGGTTCGCAAACAGCCATAAAAGAAAAAGAATTAGCTCCGCCCACAACGGTTTGAATGAGTTTCAGGCAGTTCCTCTGGGAAATGATTAAGATAATAACGTGCTTCTTCACTACAAGAATCTGAGGAAACTACAGAAGACCTCAAACTGACTAAGGTACTTGTTTCAAACATGTGAAGCACATTTTATAGTGACTGCGCATTTCTGTTGTGCAGTATTTTATACAGTCACATGACGACAGCTGCAGAGTGCAACACAATGAAAGTGTATATATTTATGAGATGCACTGGGTTTTATCATTGTGTGTTTTTTGTATTGTACAGATGTTTGTGCAACTACATGCAAAGTCCAATGTTTTTATTTTTTTATTTTTAATTAGATTTTTTTGGAGCTTGAGGTAATGGATGGTGTTCAGGCTGAGAAGTGTGCTGAGGTGTTGGAAGAAGAGGTGGCTGAAGTGGATTAAAGCAGCAGAAGAACCGTATATATATATATATATTGTAACTGTTGTATATATTTTGTAAAATAGACGATAGTTCAGTTTTTTCTTATACGTTTATATTATATATATTTTTGTTTATATATGTTTACATATATTTTCTTAAATATGTTTAGTTTATTTATATATGGAATGAATGAAATAATGTTTTATGTGTTATGTCCGCCCAACGTCGGGCCTCCAGGTCCCCCTAACGACGGCAGAGCTCTCCTGAGGCCCTCCGAGGGTGTCGTTCCGGTGCAACGTCCTGCCGAGGGTGCCTCTGTGTTCCTGGTTTCCGCCGAGGGTGTCGCTTCGCTCCAGGTTATTCGTTGCCTGCCAGGATCACAGACAGCTGTGGCTCGTTAAGGACTAGACTATATAAACTCACGTTCTCGAGTCACAGGCTGTCGGTTCTTAAAGTGTCATGCTGGTCACTTCGCGACTGCCTGCCTTCCCGCTGGTTCTGTTCCCAGGACTCTGTTTCCGCGTTGGATTACTCGTTGCCGTGGAGTTGCTTTCAGTTTAGGTTTAGTTTTCCGTTGGACATTCACTTTCATTTTGGATTACTCGTCTCGAGCGGATATCTTAGTTTGCTTTCCTTCGCGGCATGAGAGTGTTTTGTTTGTTGAACTGTTTTTGTGAATAAAGAACATGATCGAGTTATTTCCGCTTCCGCGTCGTCAGCCTGACAGTATGAAAAGCTGCAAGAATATTTGTTGAGGAATGGAATGTGTCTGCTAAACCTTCACAGTGCAGTTATTCTCATTATTTATCATAGCAATTATTTTGTGGTGGTTGATTTTGGCACACGTGAAATGGCTGGGTTGGTTTCTGATATTGGAACGTCTGTGGTTTTCAACACATGTCTTAATGATTTGATGGTTCATATGAAGAATCTAAAGATGTCTTTAGATGCACAGTGGTACAGCGTTAGTAGCATTTCTGTAAAGACATGTCAAAAAGACCACACTGGTGGTAGAGAGTGTCCAGACAGCAATGTTGAAATCAAAGGTGTTCTTGAATTATAGGTATAGGTACTGAAGTCGCAGCTGTGTTAGAGGATAGTAGTTCTGTCAGATTTGAAAATAGTGTAAGAGGATCCTTTCATCAGGGGAATGACCAGTTTAAATATGGAGCAATAGGTTTAGTAAGCCTAGCAAAGCATACAGTTGATAATGCATTCTCATGGCAGACCAAAGACCTTGACAGGGTTGTTGTTTTAGGTGACAAGTTGTACACAGCTTTGCGAGATGCTAATAAGATTACACACGAATCCAATCTGTTGGCCGTTCCTGATTTGCCGATGGAGAAAGCTTTTTGTTTGAATATGGTGACTTTGTCAGTGGTGATATAGATGTGGTTGATGGTGAATTTATTGAGAGTGGTGTCTACAGCAGTCTTTTAGCTGGATTGGAAAAAATGTTTGCACAGTATGACTCATGTCTTTTGACATTGTGTAGTAGTACATGTGCAATAATTTCTCACAATGGACAGTATGCACTGTGAAAAGAAGGTTCTTTCAGAAGAGAATTGCAATTATAATAGTGTGAAACATTTGTTTAAACATTTAAGTATAGATCAATCCATTTTTGAACTTGCATATACATCTTTAAATAGAAATACACAAGTTGTGCTGAAAAGAGAGGTCAGTGAGGTTTGGATCAATCAGTATAGCAAGCCACTATTAAAGTGTTGGAATGCAAATTTAGATATCCAGTATGTTGTAGATGCATATTCTTGTGTAGTCTATATCATTTCTTATATATCAAAGTCAGAAAGAGAAATAGGATTGTTGTTAAACAATGCACAAAGAGAAGCACGTAAAGAGGGAAATGTTAGTGCAAAAGAGGCACTGAAAAATCTTGCCAGTGTTTATTTACATAATAGAGATGTGTGTGCTTTAAGAATCTGTGTACAGGGTAACAAATATGCGTCTGAAAGAGTGTTCGAGGAAAGTTGTGTTTGTGCCAACAGGAGACAATATCATTAAAATGAGTCTTCCTTTAAATGTGTTGAAGCAAAAAGCAACATCAAATAACCTTACAACAAAATACATGTGGATGACTAGTATTGTAGATCGCTATAAGAGACCAGTTAATTTGGACGATATGTGTATGGCAACATTTGCATCAGAATATCGCATTGTAAGTAAAAAATGAAATTTTACTTAAATTACAAAATGAATATGGTTTTATCACAAAAAGAACACGAACGCAACCTGCAGTTGTTCATTATGTGCGCTTTTCTGAGGAAAAAAATCCAGAATGGTTTTATGAAAGTAGTCTGCAGTTGTTTTTACCATACTGTATAGATACAGAACTAAAATCTCTAAACTGTGAGACATTTGAACAATTGTACAGAAATGGTCATGTAACATTTAGTGATGGATCCAGACATTCAGTCAAGTCAGTAGTTGATGTAAATAGAAAGAAATTTGAAATGGAAGCAGATGAATTAGATAATATCCAAGAGACTATAGACAGTAAGGGTGTAATAGAAGATGGCTGGTGTGACCTGTGCCCAGAGCAAGAGTTCGAGCGGTTACTTTGTGTAGAGGAAATAAAAGAAAGAAAACAGCTAGTGGAAGAACAAAATGAAAATATTCCAGACTTAGCATCAGTTAAAGTAAAAGTTGCACACTTGGGAAAGAAAAATAATATAATGTGTAGAAGCGATGGCTTGGCCTTAATTAGATCTTTAAATGATACACAATTATCTTTTTTTTTATCAAATTCGACAATGGTGCTTAGATAAAATAATAGAGAAAACCCCAGATCCATTACATATATTATACTGGTGGTGCAGGAACAGGAAAAAGTCATTTAATTAAAGCTATTCAATATGAAGCAATAAGGTTACTATCAACAGTGTGTCGTCATCCTGACTAAACATGTATTTTATTAACTGCTCCTACTGGGATTGCTGCTTATAATTTACATGGAACAACTATTCATCATACATTTAGCATTGGGAAAGACGTCCGTTTACCATACACGCCTTTGGGTGAAGACAAGGCTTAATTGTTTGCGTGCTAAATATAGTGATCTGCAGATTTTGATCATAGATGAGATCTCCATGGTTGATCACAATCTATTAGCATATATTCACGGTAGGTTAAGACAGATTAAACAAACTGGTGACTTTTCTCCCTTTGGAAATGTAAGTGTCATTGCAGTTGGAGATTTTTTTCAGTTGCCTCCAGTTAAAGGAAAACCCCTTTATTAACACAGGTATTAACCTATGTTAATATTAACCTATGCTGTATTTTCAGTCGTGGAACTAAAAACAGTAGTTAGACAAAAAGATATGTTTGCAGAGTTACTAAATAGAATAAGAATTCGTACAAAAGTGGAACCAATGTTAAACAGTGACATTGAGTTATTAAGAAACCGTGAAACCAATGAAGACAGCTCAGTTTTACACATTTCCAACCAACAGACAGGAAAATGAGCATAAATGTTCAGCAACTGTATAAAACGTGCCCTGAATATGTTACAATTGAAGCTCAAGATTTTACACCTAATAACAAGACAGGGAAACTTGAATTGAAAAATGGTCATCATTCCAAAACCTATAATACATATTTAGATGAAACACTGCTTTTAGGGAAAGGCGCTCGTGTAATGCTATGCAAAAATGTAGATGTTATGGATGGCCTTGTTAATGGGGTGTGTGGCACAGTAACACACAGTTTTTCCAAACAGTGACAACATGTTCCCTCAAACAGTGTATGTCAAATTTGACGACAATCAGGTTGGTGCACAAAGGAGGAAATGTTCTGCATATACTACAGCAGTTGAAATGGATTCTACTGGTATAAAACCAGAAGAGGAAAAAGTTAATAATAAAGGGGGAGTACGACGATAATTTCCACTAAAACTTGCTTGGGCTTGTACAGTACATAAAGTACAAGGAATGACTGTTGATAAAGCAGTAGTGTCCCTTCAAAAAATATTTGCACCTGGACAGGCATATGTGGCTTTAAGTCGTGTTAGAAGTTTATCTGGTTTGATTATTCAAGACTTTACAATATATAGCCTTCTCTTCAAAGACAGCATTAAGGATGCAATATAAAGCATGACCAGATTTCCTTTTAAAAATATACCATGCCACAAAGTGAAAACAAAATCATTCAGTGTATTTTGATGAATGTGCAAAATTTAATACATCATTTAGCAGATTTGATTTTGCTGTTACTGAGACCTGGTTACATGCAGATGTCTCATTAGAAACTATACATATTGACGGTTACAGTTTTAATAGTCAACCACGCAGTTTATCTTACAGTAGCAGTAACCCTATATTAACTGAATTAAAAGCTCAGCAACATGGGGGTGTTGGCATGTATACCTCAAACAGCTTGGTATAGAATGTTTAGTTTGCAACTATGCAATATACAATATATTAATTGCAGTAATTTATCGGCCACCATCATATCCCATTTCTTTGTTTATAGAAAATCCTGGCAAATTGTTTGATTTTCTAGAACCCCTAAATAGTACAATTGCTGTCATTGGAGATTTCAATGATAAAATTTTAAACTTTTCAACAATCTGCAAGTTTATAACAGACAGAGGGTTTGTTCAACATGTCAAACAAACTACAACAGAGAAGGGCACATTAATTGATCATGTATATGTAAAAACAACACATTACAATGTAGAATCTATAGTACTTTCACATATTTCAGTGACCATGAGAGTATTTTCTGTTCTTTTACATGGAATACTTTTAACACAGAAATGGAGGAATCTGACCAGTTGTAGGTGGTTTTAAATGTTCAGCTTTATTTGGCAAATGAGGTGGAAGGAGAATCCTTGTGGCTAGTTTAACTCCATATACACTGCAGGGAAAAATTTAAAGTGTAACATGTTAAACAAATTCTTTTGACAAAGGAAAGAGAATTTATATCCGGTTTATATATGTATAATAAAGGTATATTTTCCTTCTTGCAACACATTTACATTTCAAACAACTATTCTATTATTCTCCTATTCATATTTCTTCATCTGATGAGCTACAGGGTAATAGTTGATTGTCTTTGTTTGGTAACGGAGGTGGAGAGGGTGTTCTTGTGGATGCCTTATCTCTACTGAGCCAAATATTGCTGTATTGTAGTGCGTGTTCACTGCAAGGTAGAAATTAAAGTTTAACATATTTACATATTTGTAGTACAAATATGACTTTCAAAATAATGGTTTCTTCTCCAGCAATGCAACAACATTTACATTTTGACACTTTCTATATATTTTATGTGAACTACTTTGCAGTTGCACTAACAAAACTAGTTATTCTAAATTATATTTGCGTGCTAAATATAGTGATCTGCAGATTTTGATCATAGATGAGATCTCCATGGTTGATCACAATCTATTAGCATATATTCACGGTTAGGTTAAGACAGATTAAACAAACTGGTGACTTTTCTCCCTTTGGAAATGTAAGTGTCATTGCAGTTGGAGATTTTTTTCAGTTGCCTCCAGTTAAAGGAAAACCCCTTTATTAACACAGGTATTAACCTATGTTAATATTAACCTATGCTGTATTTTCAGTCGTGGAACTAAAAACAGTAGTTAGACAAAAAGATATGTTTGCAGAGTTACTAAATAGAATAAGAATTCGTACAAAAGTGGAACCAATGTTAAACAGTGACATTGAGTTATTAAGAAACCGTGAAACCAATGAAGACAGCTCAGTTTTACACATTTCCAACCAACAGACAGGAAATGAGCATAAATGTTCAGCAACTGTATAAAACGTGCCCTGAATATGTTGCAATTGAAGCTCAAGATTTTACACCTAATAACAAGACAGGGAAACTTGAATTGAAAAATGGTCATCATTCCAAAACCTATAATACATATTTAGATGAAACACTGCTTTTAGGGAAAGGCGCTGTGTAATGCTATGCAAAAATGTAGATGTTATGGATGGCCTTGTTAATGGGGTGTGTGGCACAGTAACACATAGTTTTTCCAAACAGTGACAACATGTTCCCTCAAACAGTGTATGTAAATTTGACGACAATCAGGTTGGTGCACAAAGGAGGAAATGTTCTGCATATAATACAGCAGTTGAAATGGATTCTACTGGTATAAACCAGAAGAGGAAAAAGTTAATAATAAAGGGGGAGTACGACGATAATTTCCACTAAAACTTGCTTGGGCTTGTACAGTACATAAAGTACAAGGAATACTGTTGATAAAGCAGTAGTGTCCCTTCAAAAAATATTTGCACCTGGACAGGCATATGTTGCTTTAATTCGTGTTAGAAGTTTATCTGGTTTGATTATTCAAGACTTTAGAAATATATATTCTAAAGACAGCATAAGGATGCAATTCAAAGCATGACCAGATTTCCTTTTAAAATATACCATGCCACAAAGTAAAACAAAATCATTCAGTGTATTTTTGATGAATGTGCAAAATTTAATACATCATTTAGCAGATTTGATTTTGCTGTTACTGAACTGCATTGGTTACGAGCTGTATGATGTCTCATTAGAAACTATACATATTGACGGTTACAGTTTTAATAGTCAACCACGCAGTTTATCTTACAGTAGCAGTAACCCTATATTAACTGAATTAAAAGCTCAGCAACATGGGGGTGTTGGCATGTATACCTCAAACAGCTTGGTATATATCCAGTAATGTTTTAGTTTTGTTTGCAACTATGCAATGTACAATATATTAATTGCAGTAATTATCGGCCACCATCATATCCCATTTCTTTGTTTATAGAAAATCTGGCAAATTGTTTGATTTTCTAGAACCCCTAAATAGTACAATTGCTGTCATTGGAGATTTCAATGATAAATTTTAAATTTTCAACAATCTGCAAGTTTATACAGACAGAGGGTTTGTTCAACATGTCAAACAAACTACAACAGAAAGGGCACATTAATTGATCATGTATATGTAAAAACAACACATTACAATGTAGAATCTATAGTACTTCAACATATTTCAGTGACCATGAGAGTATTTTCTGTTCTTTTACATGGAATACTTTTAACACAGAAATGGAGGAATCTGACCAGTTGTAGGTTGGTTTAAATGTTCAGCTTTATTTGTCAAATGAGGTGGAAGGAGAATCCTTGTGGCTAGTTTAACTCCATATACACTGCAGGGAAACATTTAAAGTGAACATGTTAAACAAATTCTTTTGACAAAGGAAAGAGAATTTATATCCGTTATACTTTAAATAAAGGTATATTTTCCTTCTTGCAACACATTTCATTTCAAACAACTATTCTATTATTCTCCTATTCATATTTCTTCATCTGATGAGCTACAGGTAAAGTTGATTGTCTTTGTTTGGTAACGGAGGTGGAGAGGGTGTTCTTGTGGATGCCTTATCTCTACTGAGCCAAATATGCTGTATTGTAGTGCGTGTTCACTGCAAGGTAGAAATTAAAGTTTAACATATTTACATATTGTAGTACAAATATGACTTTCAAAATAATGGTTTCTTCTCCAGCAATGCAACAACATTTACATTTTGACACTTTCTATATATTTTATGTGAACTACTTTGCCAGTTGCACTAACAAAACTAGTTATTCTAAATTATATACTTTTTTGCACTCAGCAATGCAACCACTTCAGTCACTCATGATATAATTACCTTGCATGGCTAACAAACATTACTTTGTGCTTCTGGTGTTTTAGATAATAACTTTTAATGAAATCACACTTAAACATATTTAAAATGGAATAATAAGAATACAACAATTAAAAACCTCTTCTTTTTTACCTATTAAACTTTTACATTGATTTAATTTACGTTCCTACATTTTTTATTTGGTCTATAATTTACTCCTAAAATAATTTGTCCATTTAAAGCACTACTTCCACTTATGTTGCAATTTCATTTTCTTATACCGGGAATCGGTTCGACGGCCCGGGTTAACACACGGACCGCCACAGGTATCGTTAGCCGACAGGGTACCGGTGGAAATTGGGCTACTGTTGGCCGAAGGAGGAAAAGGAGAGGAGGAAGACGTCTACAGAGACAGCAGGGAAAGGAGCAGTGTAGGAGAGTGGAGGTGAGGGTTGGTACTTTAAATGTTGGTACTATGACGGGTAAAGGGAGAGAAGTAGCTGATATGATGGAGAGGAGAAAGGTAGATATGCTGTGTGTTCAGGAGACCAAGTGGAAAGGGAGTAAGGCCAGGAACATTGGAGGTGGATTTAAACTGTTTTATCATGGTGTGGATGGAAAGAGAAATGGTGTAGGGGTGATTCTGAAGGAAGAGTACAGTAAGAGTGTAGTGGAGGTGAAGAGAGTTTCTGATAGGGTGATGATCGTGAAGGTGGAAGTTGAAGGGATGATGATAAATGTCATCAGTGCCTATGCTCCACAAGTTGGCTGTGAGATGGAGGAGAAGGAAAGATTCTGGAGTGAATTAGATGAAGTGGTAGATGGGGTACCTAGGAAAGAACGGTTGGTGATTGGGGCGGACTTTAATGGGCATGTAGGTGAAGGGAACAGAGGTGACGAGGAGGTGATGGGTAGGTATGGTTTTAAGGAGAGGAATGTGGAAGGGCAGATGGTGGTAGATTTTGCTAAAAGGATGGAAATGGCAGTGGTGAACACTTATTTTAAGAAGAAGGAGGATCATAGGGTGACGTATAAGAGTGGAGGAAGGTGCACACAGGTGGACTATGTGCTATGCAGGAGACTGTAAGGTGTTGGCAGGGGACAGTGTAGCTAGACAGCATAGGATGGTGGTCTGTAGGATTGTTTTGGAGGCGAAGAAGAAGAGGAGGAGAGTGAGGACTGAAAGAAGGATAAGATGGTGGAAACTGAAGGAGGAAGAGTGTAGTGTGAGGTTCAGGGAAGAGGTCAGAGAGAGGCTCAGTGGTGTTAAGGAGGTGTTGGATGATTGGGCAACTACTGCAGGAGTGATGAGGGAGGCAGCTAGAAAAGTACTTGGTGTGACATCTGGAAATAGAAAGGAAGACAAGGAGACGTGGTGGTGGAATGAGGAAGTGCAGGAGAGCATAAGGAGAAAGAGGTTGGCAAAACAGAAGTGGGATAGACAGAGTGATGAGAAAAGTAGGCAGGAGTACAAGGAGATGCGGCAGCAGGTTAAGAGGGATGTGGCGAATGCCAAGGAAAAGGCATATGAGGAGCTGTATGAGAGGTTGGACACTAAGGAAGGAGAAAAGTATTTGTACCGATTGGCCAGGCAGAGGGACCGAGCTGGAAAGGATGTACTGCAAGTTAGAGCAGTAAAGGATGGAGAGGGAAATGTGTTGACTAGTGAGGAGAGTGTGTTGAGAAGGTGGAGGGAGTATTTTGAGCAGCTGATGAATGAGGAAAATCAGAGAGAGAGAAGGTTGGATGATGTGGAGTTGGTGAAGCAGGATGTAGATAGGATTAGTAAGGAGGAAGTGAGAGCAGCGATTAAGAGGATGAAGAGTGGAAAGTCGGTTGGACCAGATGACATACCGGTAGAAGCGTGGAGATGTTTAGGAGAGATGGCAGTGGAGTTTTTGACCACATTGTTTAACAGGATTTTGGAAGGTGAGAAGATGCCTGAGGAATGGAGAAGAAGTGTGCTGGTACCGATCTTTAAGCATAAAGGAGATGTGCAGACCTGCAGTAACTACAGGGGTATTAAGTTGATCAGTCACACCATGAAGTTATGGGAAAGAGTAGTGGAAGCCAGGCTGAGAGAAGAGGTGACCATCTGTGAGCAACAGTATGGTTTCATGCCGAGGAAGAGCACCACAGATGCCTTATTTGCTTTGAGAATGTTGATGGAGAAGTATAGAGAAGGGCAGAAGGAATTGCATTGTGTATTTGTGGATTTAGAGAAGGCGTACGACAGGGTGCCAAGAGAGGAGTTGTGGTATTGTATGAGGAAGTCAGGTGTGTCAGAGAAGTATGTGAGGGTGGTGCAGGACATGTATGAGGACAGTGTGACGGCAGTGAAGTGTGCAGTAGGTACGACAGACTGGTTTAGAGTGAAGGTTGGACTGCATCAAGGATCGGCCCTGAGCCCTTTCCTGTTTGCAGTGGTGATGGACAGGTTGACGGACGAGGTCAGACAGGAGTCTCCCTGGACTATGATGTTTGCGGATGATATTGTGATTTGTTGTGAGAGTAGGGAGCAGGTTGAGAAGAGCCTGGAGAGGTGGAGATATGCGCTGGAGAGAAGGGGAATGAAACTCAGTAGGAGTAAGACAGAATACATGTGTGTGAATGAGAGGGAGGGCAGTGGAGTGGTGTGGTTGCAGGGAGAAGAGCTTCAGAAGGTGGAGGAATTCAGGTACCTGGGGTCAACAGTGCAAAGTAATGGAGAGTGTGTTAGAGAAGTGAAGAAAAGAGTGCAGGCAGGGTGGAGTGGGTGGAGAAGAGTGACAGGAGTGATTTGTGATAGTAGGGTATCTGCAAAATTGAAAGGGAAGGTTTATAGGACTGTGGTGAGACCTGCGATGTTGTATGGTTTAGAGACAGTGGCATTGAGTAAAAGACAGGAGGTGGAGCTGGAGGTAGCAGAGCTGAAGATGTTGAGGTTTTCGTTGGGAGTGACGAGGATGGATAAGATTAGAAATGAGTTTATTAGAGGGACTGCGCATGTAGGATGTTTTGGTGACAAGGTGAGGGAGGCGAGATTGAGATGGTTTGGACATGTGCAGAGGAGGGACATGAATTATATTGGTAGAAGAATGCTGAGGATGGAGCCACCAGGTAGGAGGAAAAGAGGAAGGCCAAGAAGGAGGTTCATGGATGTGGTGAGGGAAGACATGCAGGTGGTTGGTGTGGGAGAGGCAGATGTAGAGGACAGGGTGGTATGGAGATGGATGATCCGCTGTGGCGACTCCTAATGGGAGCAGCCGAAAGAAGAAGAAGAAAAAGACTCATTATTATAACTACATATTATTTAATATTATGTGAAGTTTGGGGAAAATCTGACTTTTTATGCCTGAGTTACAACTTTTATTCCCTTGGCAAGACATCTTTAATTGACAACTTTATCACGGCACCATGGACAAGCCCTTTAACGAAAACTCAAGATCTTCACAAGGCCTTTAGATAAGACTGGCCAAAAAAAATGTTGATGTCATTAAATTTCTAGGAATAGTTCATTGCACAGTAAAACATGACACTTCCTGTTGCCAGCAGGTGGCGCTACGACTATAACTGATTATGGAAATGTAGATCTGTTCAGATCAGGAGTCGTATCATGTAATGTTTGGGGCAGATTGGACATTGTATGTGTAAGTTATAGCAACTTACCTTTTTTTCATGATGAATCGTCGAAATTTGTCAGACCACCATGGACACGCCCTTTAAAAAAACTCTAGATCTTCGCAATTTAACATTGCAAAGGCCTTTAGATTATGCTTGCCAAATTTGGTGTTGATCTGAACAAATTTCTAGGAGGAGTTTGTTAAAATACAACATGTGAGAATGGCCAAAATGACAAAAAATTTGCTTACAAAATTAAAAATACCCAACTTCCTGTTGAGTTTCGGATTTTGTACCAAGAGACTTTTTTGTAGGTATTAGTGTGTTACATGTGTGTACCGATTTTCAGACATGAAAGTGTACAGGTGGCGCTGTTGAGCGATTTTGCCACACCCACTTTAGAAGAACATGACCTACCTAAAGTTTCGACATTTCTGCTGTGTGTGCAAAGTTTCATGAGTTTTCGCGCAATTAAACAAAATTTAAATATAGCTGCAAGCAGCGATGGCGGGCCCTCGCACGTTTTTTTATCGCTATACGGCGCCTCCCAGAAAACAATGCACCGTGGGCTCGTGCATCAAGTGAGTAAATATCAGGGGACTATTTTATGTTGTTACTGACCCATTTGGCCACATTTTAGACAAACGGGGGGCGCTAGTGAGCCTACTGTATCTATAGCATTAAGAAAACGGAAAGGATTTAATACGCCTATTCGAAGTGAAATGTTTAAAGACACAGACTCTTTAAGACAAGTACTAAATTATGATGAAGGTTATAGGTTTTTGAAGCCACTCCGTGGCACTCCATCTTTTTGGCAAGGCGGCAAAAAGATTTGTTTGCAATGGTGAGACAGTTACATATACCTACTTGGTTTTCTTCATTTTCATCTGCTGATATGAGATGGACATCTTTGAGCTGATAAAAATGTGAGCTTTTGCATCACAATCCCGTTACTGCAGCTCGCATGTTTGATTTTAGGTGCCATTGTTTTTTGAAGGAGATGTTCTTATGTCTCCTGTTCAACCTATAGGAGAAATTGTAGATGATTTTTACAGCGTTGAATTTCAGCAGCGTGGTTCTCCACATGTTCATTGTTTGTTTTGGATTAAAAATGCCCCACAGATAGATAAAATTCTGATGGAGAAGTAGTTGAGTTTGTTGACAAATGTTACATGTGAGGTTTCTAGTGAAAATGAGGAATTGCACAATATTATTACATCAGTGCAACTTCACAGTAAACACCATTCAAAAACATGTAAAAAGAAAAATACAGTTTGTCGGTTTAATTTTCCTAAACCACCAACAAGCAGAACTTTTATTTGTTGAAGGAAAATGGAAGATGAGTCTGAGAAAGAAGGATCTGGTGAAAGTACATGTGAAAATCACCAAATGAATGCAGACGATGCTCAGAATATAACATCAGCAGTTAAAGCAGCTGTTTCAGAAGAGCAGTTCAAGTCTGTAGAAAGTGTGTTTGAAAGTGTAGGAATAAATCAGGATTTATATGAAATGGCATATAGGCGTGTAAATAATACCAACAGCAATTAAATGAAGCGTGGGTTAATCAGTATAATAAATTAGCTCTTTTATGCTGGAATGCCAATATGGATATTCAGTATGTAACTGATGCTTATGCATGTATTGTTTATATAATTTCCTACATTTCAAAATCTGAAAGGGAAATGGGTTTATTATTAGCGAATGCTCAACGGGAAGCTACAACTCAGGGTAATGTCGATGCCAAACAAGCTTTAAAAAATGAGGCAGTGTGTACTTGCATAATCGTGAAGTTAGTGCACAAGAGGCAGTGTATAGGTTGACAAATATGCATTTAAAGGAGTGTTCCAGAAATGTTCAGTTTATTCCCACAGGTGATGATTCAGTTCGTATGAGTTTACCATTGCAAGTTCTACACAACGAGTTGCAGTCGTGTTGAAGGGTTGAGCATCATTCGTTCCTTAAACAAAACCCAGATGGCTGTTTTTAATAAAATAGGGCAGTGGTGTTAAAATATGAGTCTTCACGACTATTGTCTCAGATTTCTTTGAATGCAGATGATATTTGTGTTGCTTTAACATCAACAGGCATTGCAGCATACAATTTAAAGGCTGCAACAATTCACAACACATTCAGTATTGGCACAAATGTAAAGTTGCCATACACTCTGTTGGGTGAGGACAAATTAAATACTAATCATAGAGGAAATATCTATGGTTGATGATAAATTATTGGCATATATACATGGAAGATTACGTGAAATGAAACAGAGTGGAGATTTGTCTGCTTTTGGTGATGTGAGTGTAATTGCTGTTGGGGACTTTTTCCAATTGCCTCCTGTGAAGGGAAAAGCAGTGTATGTGGACGTACCTGAAATGAGTTTATGGAGATGTTTTAGTGTTGTTGAACTCACACAGGTTGTTAGACAAAAGGACAGTCATTTTGCTGAAATGTTAAACAGGTTAAGGCAAAGAAGCAAAACAACTGCACTAAATAAAGATGATGTAATCATATTATCAAGTTGTGACAAGGTTGAGGAAGATAATGTATCTTTGCACATTTATGCTACAAATGATCAAGTTCATATGCACAACTTGAAGCAGGTGATAAAAATGTGCCCGGAAATTGAAATGATAGAGGCAGAGGATTATGCATGGAGTAAAGAAACAGGCAAAATAGAATTAATAGCTGAGCATCATGTAAAGATTCATAACACATGTTTGCCAGAAAAGTAACTTTTAGGCATAGATGCACGTGTTCTGTTAATTAAAAACATAGATGTTGATGATGGAGTAGTTAATGGTGTTTGTGGTGTAGTTACTCATATCGTACGCTCATCTAAAGAGAAGTTACCTGTAACTGTATACGTTCAGTGTGATGATGGTCATGTGGGATTGAAAAGACAAAAACAATGTTGATTTAAGGCAGCAAAATTGCTCCATTCTACACCTGTATATGTAGAAGAGGAAAACGTTTGTACGAAAGCTGGTTTTCCCGTCAGTTTCCTTTAAAACTAGCATGGGCATGCACAGTACATAAAGTTCAGGCTTTAACTGTTGATACTGCTGTCGTTAGTGTAAAGTGTTTGCACCTGGTCAGGTTTATGTAGCTTTGAGCGGGTAAGGAGTTTGTCAGGGTTAATAATTAAAGACTTTAGTGAAAAGACCATTTTCTGTAATGATCAGATTTGTGAAGCTCTTCAAGAAATGCCATCTTTTATGGCACATGATGAATCATTGGTGACAGTACAGGTTAATTGATCAGCTGCCTTCAATTTCAAATAACATTGTGCTTGTGGGAGACTTTAATAATGATGCATTAAAGTCTAATTCTCTGTGCTCTTTTATAGCAGATAGGGGTTTTATTCAACATGTTAAGGAACCTACAACAGAAAAAGGAACATTAATGGACCACGTGTACATAAAACGTATGACAAATTTCTCAGTACACACAGATATTGTGCCAGTGTACTTTAGCACACACGAGGGAATTTTCTGCTCATTTAAACTTTCAATTCAAATGGTCTATGATTCTCTGTTGAAGTATTTGACAGAAGACAAGGAGCATAAGAAAACACTTATCTAAATTATCTACTGTTATTTAAATGTAATTACATTTACATTAACAAAATAATCATGTACATTCTGCTTCAGGTTTATAAAACCATTAGGAGTTAAAATAGTTTCCTACAAAAGGTTTCTTGTTCTTGCATTGCAACAGCAGGATCTTGGCATAGTAAACACATCTGTAACCATTTAGCTTATTCTTGCAATGTGTTCTGCTATAGAACAAAATATTGGATTTTGTAGCGTAACAGAACAGAACAGTTATTGTGAGTACTGTGCATACCTTATTAACACATGCTGTTGCTAACACAACTTTTTGCTTTCCCTATAATATAAATGAGAACAAAAAGCAAAAATGCACTGGTAATGGTACTCCAGGTCAACCACCTGGATGGGGTTCAAGTCCCTGCAGTGTACTTGCTTGTTATTATTTACGATAATACTAAAATGTGTTGTTATAGACTTCACACAAAAGTAAATAAAACACCATATAACTAAGTGTAAAAATGTTGATAAAAGTTTATTTCAGCAAAGAAAATAACATACCTCGTGTTGTGAGACAGAACATTTGACTGTTCTTGTAATTCATTCTGTATTTTCTAAGGATGAAGTTGATACAAATTGCATCATACAGACTGTTGGCACAAGGAAATATTTTAGTATATCTTCATTGTAAAGTGCTCTGTACTGCCTTCCTGTTACAATTTGAGTTTATATTTCAATACAAAGGGTCTCATTCGCTAATAATTGCGTACGTGTTTTGTATTTGGGAGGTTATGCTATGCAGGTAGTTGGTTTGAAAGAGGCAGATGTAGAGGACAGGGGGGTGTGGAGACGGATGATCAACAATCAAGGATTACAGGATCAACTGTGGCAACCCCTGATGGGAGAAGCGGAAAGAAGAGGAAGAAGAATTGGAGTTCTCAACTAGCTATCTATTAGTATAAAAAGTCATCCAAAAGTGTCTTTTAGACATAGTTAGAGTTCTATTAAAGTCTAAAAAACTGCCCTCCACAGTGGAAAAGATGCTCAAGGCTGCCTGGTACAATGAAAACTGTGTCTCAATTCATCTTTTGGTCACTCACATGGCCTGTAGAATATTACCAGTCTCTGTGGCTACACACAAAAGCTGAACAAAGGCAATGTATGTCCTTTATAACATAGTAATTTATCTGTAAGCCCATGTAAAGAACCACAGCATCACCAGCATGGACACTTTTTTCATATTAAGGATCCTACCTTACAAATGTGATATTTACATAATATATACATTACATTAGTGACAGAAAGTAACCAAGTCAAACTAAATAACAATTAAAATGAGTGGCACCTTTTATAATCTGCCATTGTAAAAGGATTGTTTTCATTAATGCATAAATTATAATCCAGTATTTTTTCTGAATTGTGCATAATATTTATACTTTTGGCACTTAGTATTTTACTTATATATTATTATATACTTATATAAGCATATTATACTTATACTAAAATGTAAATGCAGGACACTTTTACTACAAGAGATCCACAGTGTATTAATACTCGAGTACTTCACTACTGATATACACACTTCATTAAAATGTAGGTGCATGGGTACATTTTACTTTTAAGGAATGAATTGTAGTATGTTCATTAATGTGCAGTTAAGTACACTAATAATATTGTAATTATAAAATATTGTAGTTTTAATACTGTTAATATTAATTTTAATGAACAATTATAAATATTACTTGAATATTGGAGAATATCACAACTTAATTTTTTCATGATTTTTACATAAACATTATTTCCTCGTGATAATTGTTGCTGTGTATGCGGCATGTTCTCGAGGCAGGATCATGGATAATAACCATAACCATTGTGGCAGCGGCGCGCACCCGTGTATTATCCATGATGCTGCATCTAGAACATTCCTCGTGATCAGTAATACATTTTCTGTGTTTTAGGCACATGCTCTATGCAGCATCATAGATAATAAACAGGATCATTTATGCAGCTGGCGCGTCCACGCGAGCCGATGCGGTCTCGTCCACAAGAAAACAACTTTAGTTATGATGAGATCACGAGAAAATTAATTCATGATCATGACAAGACAACTTGTTATATCGCGATCAGGAGAAAATAAAAACGAAAAACGGATCATTCATGGCCTTTTAGGACTTCCGTAATTTTAGCTCCTTTGCCCAAAATATTATATTGCGCAGTCTTAATTGAAGGTTGAATAATTTATTAATAATGTATTAAATATTTATAATTTATTTATAATTTATTATGTATTTATAATTTTAACCTTTATGACCTCATCCTCAACATAATAAGCATTTTGATATTAATTTGACATGATATTAATTAAGAATTGTTAAGTGCTGTATAACATTATTTTAAATTCAGTTTTGAAGGCCAAATTTTACCTTTTTTTTTTTTTGGCCGGTGTTAAGTGGATGAAAATAGACAATTAATCCTACACTGAAATCAGTTTCATATATCTGTAGGCCAGGATGTTGCTTATTTAGCCACTGGGAAGTTTAGTGTGGGGGAGGGGAACAGCAGTCGACTGGGAAGAAGTTGGTGTAGTTTAGTGTGGGGGAGGGGAACAGTAGAATAGCTTAGTGTGGGGGAGGGGAACAGCAGGCCACTGGGAAGAAGTTGGTGTAGTTTAGTGTGGGGGAGGGGAACAGTAGAATGGTTTAGTGTGGGAGAGGGGAACAGCAGTCCACTGGGAAGAAGTTGGTGTAGTTTAGTGTGGGGGAGGGGAACAGTAGAATAGCTTAGTGTGGGGGAGGGGAACAGCAGGCCACTGGGAAGAAGTTGGTGTAGTTTAGTGTGGGGGAGGGGAACAGTAGAATGGTTTAGTGTGGGAGAGGGGAACAGCAGTCCACTGGGAAGAAGTTGGTGTAGTTTAGTGTGGGGGAGGGGAACAGTAGAATAGCTTAGTGTGGGGGAGGGGAACAGCAGTCCACTGGGAAGAAGTTGGTGTAGTTTAGTGTGGGGGAGGGGAACAGTAGAATAGCTTAGTGTGGGAGAGGGGAACAGTAGAATGGTTTAGTGTGGGGGAGGGGAACAGCAGTCCACTGGGAAGAAGTTGGTGTAGTTTAGTGTGGGGGAGGGGAACAGTAGAATAGCTTAGTGTGGGGGAGGGGAACAGCAGGCCACTGGGAAGTTTAGTGTGGGGGAGGGGAACAGTAGAATGGCTTAGTGTGGGGGAGGGGAACAGCAGTCCACTGGGAAGTTTAGTGTGGGGGAGGGGAACAGTAGATGCTGTGCTGCAGTACAGAGACTCATGAAGCTCACTACAGAATTGCAACAGGAAGTTTAAGAAACAAATCAGAATCGAAAAGAGAAAATAATAACTAAGAGTGAACTTGAACTGTATGTGGGGGACTTTTGGGTTGCTTCTTTATGAACAAATACAGAATACATCAGGATGTCATATTTAATTTGTTTATCTCTAAACTCATAGGCTTAAATAATAAAAATAATATATAAAATGTTATTGTAAAATAACTTTGTAAATATCTGAATAGTGAAAGTGATTAGTGATGTAGTAACTGTACAGTTTGCTAATTGTAGCCTGTGACTGGAGTTATTTAGTTTAAACTAACATCATTTTTCAATCTTCTCTTTAGTGTTCAGGCAGCGATGGAAGGAAAGTCAGCACAGGTATGTGCTCTCAGTAAATCCCTCAGTAGTCTTTAGTAACTAATTAAGGAGCAGTTTTTTAAATGAAACAACACTGTGATAATACAAATGAATTCATGACCTGGAATCATTATAAGATAAGACTGGGAGAACAGTTGATTATTAGAACCAGTGAGTGTGTTTGGTGTTAGATGACTGTTCATGGCTGGTAGATCAGCCGCATTGACGTAGGCTACAGTAGAGAAACTGCTACAGGTTGTGTAGATAATAGAAGGTTTAGAAGGTGAACACTCGGATTTTATTCATGCATAAGTGAGTAGCTAAGTACAGCAGTGACAGAAGTTTCATGTTAGAAAGGCAAGATTTTAGTATTATTTGCTTTATTCTAATAAATAATAAATAAATTATAATAAACTTAACTAATACATTTATTATTTTTTTGTATTATTTTACTTTTGAACACATTTACAAAATATGTTGTTAACATTAACGTAATTTATCCTTATTTCATGTTAAGGGAGTTAACTAATAAACCTTATTTATCGTAAATAAATAAGAGTGTACAATAAATAAAATAACTACACAAGCACAGCTTTTCCCTTCAGTCTGTGCAATACATCCTCTCTTTCTCTAGATGAGGCAGACCAGACTTCACTTCATATGACAGGAAACAATCTTATCTTCTGCTCTGAAAAGTCAGTCAGTCAGTGTGGTGTGGCATAATAACTGTTTAAACAATACAATAAACTCTCCCACTAGAGCACTAGTACTTTATAAATAATAAACTCAGTATTGTTGTGCATTATTTTACACTACACTGCAGTTTTACACACTTTTGACTGTTAGTTACATTGACATGAATTCAAAATTAACAATAAAAATATGAATAAATCATGTAATAAATGTAGTTAGTAATGAAAATATAGTTGTTCATGTTAATTCACAGTGCATTACTAATGTTAACATCCACACTTTTGATGTTATTAATGCATTAGTAAATGTTGACTTAAACATTAACTGAGAATGAAAGAAACCTCTACAGTTTATGCTTTTTAGTTCATGATGGACAAAGTATTTAGCTCATGTTAACTAGTGAACCTTATTGTAAAGTGTTAGTTACTGTGAACTCTCAGTATCAGGATATCAGATGTACATCTTCATAATGATGATGGTAAAGTGTCTCTTTAATGATCTCACAATCATTAATTTATTTACAGTCTGATGATATTCATGAGGAGTCAGATAAAGATTCCCCTGAATCAGAAGTCTTGAGCTGCTCCGGTTTAGACCCAGACTACAAATCCGATATGTGTTCATCATGCAGTGGCACAGAATTTTCAAGCCCTGACAAAAGTTCAGATGAAGATGATCAGGAAAAAGGCAAGTTCACCATTAATAAACAAGAGAACCATCAAACTTATGCCAAAAGACACAATACAACAAAAAAGAACAGACCGCAGGACAAAAGACACTACTGTCTCTTCTGTAGCAAAGCACAGTCAATGATATCTAGGCATTTAGAAAGAAATCACAATGACATTGAGGATGTGGCATATGCCTTTAGCTTCCCATCAGGTTCCAGAAAAAGAAAAATTATTTTGGAACAGTTGAGAAATGAAGGAGACTTCAAACACAATGCAGATGTTTTGGAAAAGGGCAAAGGACAAATAGTAACTTGAAAACAAACTGTAGATAATGCTTCTGTTAATGATTATTTACCCTGTCCTTACTGCTTTGGAATGTTCCGGAATAATTACCTTTGGAGACAACTACGTTGTTGTGCCAAACCAAATCATATGTGGAAAATGAAGATGAAAAAAGAGATACACGAGAGAGCATGAATAGTCCTGAACATGTCTTCCCCTGATTGTAGCATCCTCCGATGGAGGTCAGAGGATCATAAACACCATGCGACAAGATGATGTCATTTCACATCAGGAGTGATTCTTTGATTTGTAAATATGCTGAATCACTGTATGCATCAGGGTGGTGTAAGGTCTAAATTTCAGTACATTGCACAGAGAATGAGGGAACTTGGTCGATTCATGTTAGTTGCTAAAGAAATGGACACGACAGTCAACAGTCTTGAAGATTTGTGTGCACCAGCAAAATTTCAGCTTGCTGTCAATGTTGCCAAGCATTTAACACAATTCAGTCCAGGCAAGAATGAATCTGAAAAACCTTCAATAGCAGTGAAAATTGGATTCAGTCTGAAAGGGGCTGTGAAGGTCCTGATTGGACAGACTCTGATGAATGACGATGATCTGTCAGAGAAGCAAGCAAAACAATTCTTTGAACTTTTGGAGAAAAAAATGGAGGAACAGTGTTTCCATCACCGCTCATCAAACCATAAAAGACAAAATATGTAATGAAGGAGAGGACATCCTCCTCACCAAAAATGTAATTGCTCTGAGAGACCATCTCAGGATGGTAGTAGGTGAAGCAAGAGCAAAACTGATGCAGAAAATGGATTTAGGAGCGTACAAGGCATTGAATGAGACTGTCCTGGCTCAAGTCATTTTCAACAAGCGTCGTGAAGGTGAAGCATCTCACTTAACTCTTGACATCTACAAGAAAGCTAGCACAACTTCCATTAATCAGAATGGAAAAAAAACTGGCAACAAAAGTGATTTACACCTTCAGTGAATGTGTCACAACTGTGTCCAGAGTGTGAATATTGTGTGAGCACCATCATTCTCCAGCACTGCATTAATCCTCCTGGGTATGGAATTCACCAGAGCTGCATGGGTTGTTGCTGGAATCTTCTTCCACTCCACCATAATGACATCATGGAGCTGCTGGATGTTAGACACATTGCGCTTCTCCACCTTCTGCTTGAGGATCCTTACAGGTTCTCAATAGGGTTCAGGTCTGTAGACACACTTGGCCACTCCATCACCTTCAGTTTCCTCAACAAGGCAGTTGTCATCTTTGTGGTGTGTTTGTGGTTGTTTTGTTAGAAAACTGTTGTTCAGCCCAGTTTCTGAAGGAAGGGCATCGTGTTCTGCTTTAGAATCTCACAGCACATGTTGGAATACAAGTTTATAATCAAGTTTATCTTTGTTTATTCAGACCACAGGACATGGTTCCAGTATTTAATGCTCTTCAACAGGTTTTCAGCAAACTGTTTGAGGCTCCTTCTGGAACAATGGTCTGCAAACTGACTTGTAGCAGCGTGTGGAGTACGATCTGAGCACTGACAAGTGGACCTTTCGCTTCTACAACCTCTAAAGCAATGCTGCAGCACGGTTACACGCCGTACGGCTGTTATCACTGAGGGTGTACTCACATTTGTTAGCAGTTATTTTATAATGTACACGTTTTATGTCTGCATTATTGTAGAAATGAGGGGTGTACTCACTTTTGTAAGATACTGTACTTTACCCGGACAGCTTTCTTTTACACGTCAGAAGATGAGGTGTCACTTTTTGTTTTTCCAGACGGATGCTCTGACCTTTTCGACTTTTCTACATCTGCCTCATGCAGTGAGAATGGAGGTTCAGATGATGGTGAGTTAAACAGTGTTCCTCATGAAGTCAAGATAACCATCAACACTGGCCTTTAGTTACAGGAACCTAATGGTTGTTTTTTATACTTTAACCAGTCAGTTAGGCCTGGTTTTAGTTGTCATATTTCTTTATCAGCACACATGGATGTCTAACATCCAACAATAGCTGAGGATCCACTGAGTAACCAGTGCTAATGTTGTTTTTTGCAGATCACAGGCAGAGTGCTACCCAGGCCAAGAGGCCCTCACCAAAAAAGAAGAAAAAAAAGGAAAAACAGGGAAGAGCAAAGGGTAAGTTTCAGACTTTATAAACTGATAATTCTTAGGATTTTTAGAGCAATTATACACATTTAGAGCGTAACAACACATATTTCATGATTCATTGTTAGTAGAACTCATGGTTCATGATTCTTAAAAAAAAAAAAAAAAACATTTGTCTACTAAAGCATTTTTTCCTGAGGCTCGCATATTTTCAATGGAAGCACTGCGTTTATAAAAAATAAATAAATAAAAAAATAAAAAAATATTTTCTTTTTAAAAAGCACTAGCAGTGTGAGCATCTATTTCACATAGCACTCTGCATTTTGTATTGGTCCCTGAGAGTTGTTCAAGTTTGAGTAATAAACAGCGCTCACTCACTTTTTACCCAGCAGTCCAATCAGAGTGGAGCACAACCCTATAAACACTACTATAGTATTTTATATTCTATATGTATACTATAGTATACAATATTCTATTGTGCCGAAAACACAGGAAATGTATTACTCGGGCGCGCGCCGCTGCCACAATGGTTATGGTTATTATCCATGATCCTGCCTCGAGAACATGTCGAATACACAGCAAAAATTATCACGAGGAAACAATGTTTGTTATGTAAAAAGTCGTGATATTCTCCAATATTCAAATAATATAAAATGTTCATTAAAATTAATATTAACAGTATTAAAACTACAATATTTTATAATTACAATATTATTAGTGTACTTAACTGCACATTAATGAACATACTACAATTCATTCCTCAAAAGTTAAATGTACCCATGCACCTACATTTTAATGAAGTGTGTATATCAGTAGTGAAGTACTCGAGTATTAATACACTGTGGATCTCTTGTAGTAAAAATGTCCTGCATTTACATTTTAGTATAAGTATATTATGCATATATAAGTATATAATAATATATAAGTAAAATACTAAGTGCCAAAAGTATAAACATTATGCACAATTCAGATAAAATACTGGATTATAATTTATGCATTAATGAAAACAATCCTTTTACAATGGCAGATTATAAAAGGTGCCACTCATTTTAATTGTAATTTAGTTTGACTTGGTTACTTTCTGTCACTAATGTAATGTATATATTATGTAAATATCACATTTGTAAGGTAGGATCCTTAATATGAAAAAAGTCTCCATGCTGGTGATGCTATGGTTCTTTACATGGGCTTACAGATAAATTACTGTGTAATAAAGGACATACGTTGCCTTTGTTCAGCTTTTGTGTGTAGCCACAGAGACTCGTAATATTCTACAGGCCATGTGAGTGACCAAAAGATAGAATGAGACACAGTTTTCATTGTACCAGGCAGCCTTGAGCATCTTCTCCACTGTGGGGGGGAGTTTTTTAGACTTTATTTCAGACACAGTTGGAGTTCTATTAGACACTTTTGGATGACTTTTTATACTAATATATAGCTAGTGGAGAACTCCAATTCTTCTTCTTCTTCTTTTGGCTTCTCCCATTAGGGGTTGCCACAGTTGATCCTGTAATCCTTGATTGTTGATCATCCATCTCCATACCCCCCTGTCCTCTACATCTGCCTCTTTCAAACCAACTACCTGCATAGACGCAATTATTAGCGAATGAGACCCATTGTATTGAAATATAAACTCAAACTGTAACAGGAAGGCAGTGCAGAGCACTTTACAATAAAGATATACTAAAATATTCCCTTGTGCCAACAGTCTGTATGATGCAATTTGTATTAACTTCATCCTTAGAAAACACAGAATGAATTACAGGAATACAGTCAAATGTTTTGTCTTGCAACACTAGGTATGTTATTTTCTTTTTACACTTAGTTATATAGTGTTTTATTTACTTTTGTATGAAGTCTATAATAACACATTTTAGTATTATCGTAAATAATAACAAGTACACTGCAGGGACTTGAACCCCATCCAGGTGGTTGACCTGAAGTACCATTACCAGTGCATTTTTGCTTTTTGTTATTTATATTATCGGGAAAGCAAAAAGTTGTATTAGCAACAGCATGTGTTAATAAGGTATGCACAGTACTCACAATAACTGTTCTGTTCTGTTACTCTACAAAATCCAATATTTTGTTCTATAGCAGAACACATTGCAAGAATAAGCTAAATGGTTACAGATGTGTTTACTATGCCAAGATCCTGCTGTTGCAATGCAAGAACAAGAAACCTTTTGTAGGAAACTATTTTAACTCCTAATGGTTTTATAAACCTGAAGCAGAATGTACATGATTATTTTGTTAATGTAAATGTAATTACATTTAAATAACAGTAGATAATTTAGATAAGTGTTTTCTTATGGTCCTTGTCCTCTGTCAAATACTTCAACAGAGAATCAGAGACCATTTGAATTGAAAGTTTAAATGAGCAGAAAATTCCCTCGTGTGTGCTAAAGTACACTGGCACAATATTTGTGTGTACTGAGAAATTTGTCATACGTTTTATGTACACATGGTCAATTAATGTTCCTTTTTCTGTTGTAGGTTCCTTAACATGTTGAATAAAACCCCTATCTGCCATAAAAGAGCACACAGAATTAGACTTTAATGCATCATTATTAAAGTCTCCCACAAGCACAATGTTATTTGAAATTGAAGGCAGCTGATCAATTAACCTGCCCAGATTTTCTGTAAAACTACACAAAGGGTATGTTTGTGGTCTATAAATAACACCAAGCTAAATATCATTTTCAGGAAAATGTGTCAACAGCCATTCTAAATTAAGATTTGGAATTGTTATAATAGTGTTTGGCACTCCACATGTTGTATAAACTCCAACTCCACCGTGTTGTTGTAGTTTCAAATCATTGAAAGGAGGACATTTACTTGTGTATGCAACACAACGAGGAATACACACAAAGTTGTAGTTTTCTAAATGTACACTTTCAGGCAGATAGTGTTCTGGCAGCCATGTTTCAGTTACAGCAATACATGTTGAATAGACACATTTAAATCTTCTTTATGGCAACACAAACTCTGTACATTCAGTATAAACACAGAAAAGGAACTCTCTTGTACTGTCACCAATGATTCATCATGTGCCATAAAAGATGGCATTTCTTGAAGAGCTTCACAAATCTGATCATTACAGAAAATGGCCTTTTCACTAAAGTCTTTAATTGTTAACCCTGACAAACTCCTTACCCGCTCAAAGCTACATAAGCCTGACCAGGTGCAAACACTTTACACTAACGACAGCAGTATCAACAGTTAAAGCCTGAACTTTATGTACTGTGCATGCCCATGCTAGTTTTAAAGGAAACTGATGGTGAAAACCAGCTTTCGTACAAACGTTTTCCTCTTCTACATATACAGGTGTAGAATGGAGCAATTTTACTGCCTCAAATCAACATTGTTTTTGTCTTTTCAATCCCACATGACTATCATCAAACAAACACGTGCATCTCTGCTTAAAGGTAACTTTTCTGGCAAACGTGTTATGAACCTTTACATGATGACCAGCTATTAACTCTATTTTGCATTTGTAGCATAAATGTGTAAAGATCCATTATCTTCCTCAACCTTGTCACAACTTGATAATATGATTAAATCATCTTTGTTTAGTGCAGTTGTTTTGCTTCTTTGCCTTAACCTGTTTAACATTTCAGCAAAATGACTGTCCTTTTGTCTAACAACCTGTGTGAGTTCAACAACACTAAAACATCTTCATAAACTCATTTCAGGTACGTCCACATACACTGCTTTTCCCTTCACAGGAGGCAGTGGGAAAAAGTCCAACAGCAATTACACTCACATCACCAAAAGCAGACAAATCTCCACTCTGTTTCATTTCACGTAATCTTCCATGTATATATGCCAATAATTTATCATCAACCATAGATATTTCCTCTATAATTAGTATTTGAAGACCATGGAATTAAATTTGTCCTCACCCAACGGTGTGTATGGCAACTTTACATTTGTGTCAATACTAAATGTGTTGTGAATTGTTGCAGCCTTTATATTGTATGCTGCAATGCCTGTTGTTGGATTTAAAGAAATCTGAGACAATAGTCGTGAAGACTCATTTTATGGCTTCAATTAAATGAGTTTTGTCTGTTCCTGCACCACCAGTAATAAACAAATGAAATGGTTTTGTGTTTTGTCCTCTACATTTACCCAAACACCACTGCCTTATTTTATTAAAAACAGCCATCTGGGTTTTGCTTAAGGAATGAATGATGCTTAACCCTTCAACACGACTCAAACTATTTTCTTTTTTCTTAGTCACTGAAAATCGTGCATAACGAACAACTGCAGGCTGAGTACATGTTCTTTTAACAATGAAACCAAGATTATTATCTAAAGTCATTTCATTGGGAGACTGAACTTTAGATGTAATGCGATACTCAGACGCAAATGTGGCTAAGCACATATACTCAAAAACACTCTGACGTGGTCTATTCTTGTAACGATTAACCAAACTTGCCATCCACATCTCTTCACTTCTTAAAGTGATCTTGCTGGGGATCAATTCCACGATTGCCAGATGCATCGTATGCCCAGATCTGTCATGTACCCGGACATCGTGCCGTTTAGCCAGCGCCATGTTCTTCTCGCAGGGTCTGGTGCCTCCAGTCACAGAGAGGAAGGATGTCTGAGAACATGATTTCTGTGTTGTGGAATAACATGTGGGCTTCTCTGATGTCTAACTTCATCCGGCACATCAGATCCACCCTGTTAGTACCAGGACGTCCGATGCTGTTCCCACCGAGGTGAATAATCAACACATTTGGGTCGTAGTCAGTGGCAGCTCGTTTCTCATGGAGAAGCGGCAACAGGTGCTCCCATCTTCTCCCTCCTTCTCCATCCCAGATAATGTCACAGTCCAGGAACAGATTCTCATCTAGCCTGTGTGCTGATGTGACAGTCTTGCCCGGGCAGTCCTTTCTGCTGAGCTGCATGATGGAGAACAGGAAATAAAGGAACCTGCATGGAGAATTAAAAGAAAACTTCCACAGCATAGTCTCATTATCTCTGCTTTTTATTTACAACAATTCTTTCTTTTTTTCATCTTTTTAAATCAATTAAATCTTTATGCGTTGTGATCGTATAGTGTATAAAATGTTGCAATTTGTCAGCTTCAATAGACATTTTCATTTAATTGATCACAGATAAGTGAAAAACTTAATTTAATTTAATTAAATTGTTTTGGAGGGTAAACAGCACCACCTAGCGGCGAACACATAGTTCAATTTAAACAATTAGTTAATACATTAAACACATGAATACAACACATCTTACAACATTCCTGCACAATGAAGTACAGGAAATAAGAGAACCTGCATGGAGAATTAAAAGAAAATTCTACATAAAACAAAGACAATGCACAATCAATTATGATTAGGTCTCGTAACACAAACTAAAAATAACTCAATATAAAACACCACATTCGACGCCAAACACATATCAACACTTCCACAAACACTTAATTGCAGAATAATTTAACAATAAAACAGTTAGTATGTGTTTTTAATCAATTTAACATTTAATTCTCCAGCTGCTGAAAACGTGCGACTTACCCACAGCTTAGTCTCATTATCTCTGCTGTGGGTGGTCCCTATTTCACCTCCTGTTTCACCTAAATTACAGATTAGTATTTTTATTTTCTTTTATAAACCCGTTCATACGTTTATTCATATGCTTCATTAGAGATGTAGTGAAGCGTCGCGTTCATTTCCTGTTTGGACCGGAAGTAGATTCTGCACATGAGAAGACACATGTGGATCTGTGGGAAGCTGCTGTTGATGGAAAGGTAAGTTATTATTGATATTTAAATGCTTCTCTCTGAGCTCATGGATCAGTTTAGTTTGTTTGTTTTAGTCTTTTAAGCTCTTGCAGCTCGTTGTACAGTTAGAAAGCAGCTAGCACGCGATGCTAACGGCGCTAGCGGCATTGCAGTGATGATCATTGTGTTTACAGACTCTATAGAGAGAATCAGTTTCAACTTGTTTTAACTGCTGCATTGATGATCACATGACATAGTTGTAAAAGAACCTGTTGTCATGACTACAGTATGTGAAGGGGGGTTCACCCAGTACAGTATCCTGACATGCTAATGTTAAATACACTCTATGAACAAAAGTTTGTGGACCTGACTATAAGATTGGTTAATATTTAATTAAAGATCACTGGTTCATATCACGCCAAAATCTGATTACCACAAGTGCAAACCTCAATATCCACTGAAATCAGACGTCCTCTGTTTTGTCTGTCGCCCACAAACAGGTGAAGGAGACGCTTCCTGGACCGGAGCAGGCGCCTCTACATAACCTGAAATCGGGAGACCGGGTGAAGTGAAGCGGTGAAGTACTTCAGAAGAAAGAGCCGGAACACCAAACGTGCTGTGAATGTCGCAGAGAGAGCCACGTGGATTCACACCAGCCGGTACAAACGAGTGCCAGACCCGGAACAGGGGTTGATGGGAGACGGGGAAAGTGAGAACACTTCACATAGGAACTCTGGTGTCGCTGGACCTCGTGAGGTGGGAGAAGGGCGCCGTTTAGGTGCTTAAGTCGCACCTGCCCTTCAAGCACCAATAACGTCAAGAATAGGAAAGGTGTCACCAGACCAGATCTAGAACAAACAGGAGACCCGCTCCGATCCACCTGACGACACAACCTGAGAAGGATACGTTCATTTAAGTAGTTCAGCGTTGAATTATGTTGTAACGAGTTTCACCGAGAATAATCACGATATTAACCTTCTCTTGAGCAGATTCTATCAAAATGTATCTTCATTATGTTCTTTTTCAATGTTGAAGAATCTCTTCTACATTTGTTTTGCCTCCTTCTCCAAGTCTTTTTGATCAGAAGTTACTGTTTTTATTCTTTTTTGTAAAAACATTGTACAGTTGACTGAAGCTGCTATTATTCTTTCAGATTTGCACTCTTGTTTTTTATGATTTCCCACCAAAATGTGCTGATCTGACCAATCACAGTCCAGAAAATCTACACTTGTGTAAAAAATGCTAATGTTTGATTATGCAGGTGCAGTACCAGGCCCTGGCTACAGGGGCGCACTCTCAAATTCAGAGATACACTGTGTAATAAAAAAGTCAGTTTTTCTGTGGTATGTAGGGACATGCCTCAAAACTTTGAGAGAAGGATTCTGGGACATAGTAGAAGCATCTACAGTGTGAGAAACAGACTGATCATGATTTCATTCAGAACAGACATTTTTTAACTTTCTCACATACACACACTGAAGGTCCCCGTCTCCAGATCTTCTCCTGTACAACATTAAGAGAGAGAGAAAGACTTTCAACATTCCTTTATTATGACAGTTACACAGTGTTAAACATTCATTTATCAAAAGTGCATTTGTCCCTAATACCTACTTAAAAGGTAAAAAACTAAACCCCTTGTTTGTAGTAAAAAGGGTAGAAATAAAAGAAGTGGATGAATGGGTGGATAAACAGATAGAAGTGTATATTAGAGCATTTTGTTTAAGAGAAGGTGTTTTATTATCAACACTACACAGAAGCCCCTCTTGCCCCCAGACCTTACAGAACTCCTGCACTCTGTGTGTCATCCTGCACTGCACAAACTCAATCTTCAGTCCGGCCTTCAAAAGAGTTCTAATGCGCTGTTCTGGATTCAGTGTTCCCCTGACTATCAGTTTATTTTTATCATAAGCAGGTAGCTAGTTCAGCTCGGCCTATTATAACATTAACTGTGCAGATTGTCTCTCCACAGATAATCAGCTTCTCTGTGAGTATCTGCACTAAACTTTACAGTGTACTGAACATATCTCTAAATCTGTTACATCTAAGGAAGAGGTGGACAATGGACATGTAGCTTCAGTGGAGACAATATGTGCGTTTGAATCAGAGTGAATCGAGAGGAGTCCAGAGTGAGCCTGGATTAGTGCACTTCAGAGAACTCAGTTTAGACTTTACCTGAAAATCAGTCTCACACACACACACACACACACACACACACACTTCAACACAGCAGTATTTCCACATTTTCTTTCATTTCTACCTCAAATAATCCCAAATATTCTCCTACACATCACTATGTAGTGCACTAAACATAGTGTTCGAGACACTACACAAAATAAAATCCTTTTACAGAGAAATGTAGATAAATAACACACATTTAGTTCAGACACTAGTGCACTACAAAACCCTGCCTTTCCTGATCACCCTACAAAGTGCACTTCAACATCCAGTCATTTGGGACTTGGCCCCAGTTTTCGTTAAAAACGCCGGTACAGTGTTAAAGAGGATCCTGAAACTTTAATGAACTTTAATTTTGATGTATTTAGTAAACATAAGGAAACAAGTTGTAAATCTACATTTGTGACTTAAATTTAAAACACCAGTGATCCAGCATCATAAGCAGCTCGACTCAACACTAAATGTTTAGTAGTTGATCCTGGTACAATCTGTACAAGAGTATTGGGACTCCTGAATTTTCATAGTAGCAACAATTAAAGTTCCCACCTGAACCTCCACTTCTCCTTTCCCTGCTGTCTCTGTAGACGTCTTCCTGCTCTACTTCTCCTCCTTCAGACAACAGTTACCCAGTAGGGTAACGATACCTGTGGGGGTCGTTGGTAACCAGGGCCTCGATCGATCCGGTATGAATTTCGATATGAATCTTTTATGATTTTGAAGGATGCCCTTCCTTACGCAACCCTCCCCATTTACCCGTGCACCCCTATATACGTTTATGTGTGTGTATGTATATCTGGCCGGAGACAGCATTCATATTGTGCATCACTGGGACTTTCCTGTCAGCATGTGCTGTGTCTTGATAATCTCTTTCCAGAGAACTGCTGTACACATACTGTAGTCTGTGCAGCACAATTCTGTGTGTCTGTGTGCAGCAATTAAGGGTCTGTTCAGTCAGACAGGTTTAATCTAATATTAAACATAGAAATAAAACATTCAACAAATCATTATTAACAACATTTAAAATAAAAATAACACAAACTATTGAATATCAACAAATTCATCTCAAACTAAACCATAAAGTGCTTTGGAGGCCATGTGAGGTTACTGTTCATCCAGAACTCCTCACTCTCCTTTATAGACAAAGTAACCCAACATTTTAGTTACGCTAAACACCTTCAAATCAACATGTTCATGATTCAATTACAACAATTACAAATATAACAGTAATAATAAAGAATCTAATTGTAATTATAATACTAGAATGTGAGATTTCCTGAAAAAAATGTGAGTAGTGCTTGCCGGTGCAAAACTCTACACCCCGGGCGTGACCCTGGGCAAGAGGCGTATCGGTTTTAGTGCCAAACACTAGAGGTGCAAAAGTTCACTCTTAGTGCAACATGCCACACACAACCTTACTTGGAGAGAGCGTTTCGATACAACACACACCTGCTATTGCCATATTTTTGAGAGTGTGTAGGTCCAGACACATCAGCACATTACAAGCTGTCCAAGTCTCCTCACCATGACGAGTCTTTAGACGCATCACACGCGTCTCTTTAGTTTCATAAGTACATACATATGCATACAGCTGCACACACCTGATATATCCCAAGATATATATAATGGGGCATATAATGATGCTTCATGTATGAAAAACAGTCCATGGAATGTTTAAAGGTGTAGTAATATTACTCATTGATAAAAATGTGTTCCATTAAACAAGTGAGGAGCAGCAGTTTTACCGACAACTACACATGGAGAAGCAGAAAGTGTCTTTTAGCACACAAAATTCAAAGAAAAGTTATTTTAACAAATAGGTTGAAGTGAGGTACTGATAACATTTTGTATTTAGAATAAGATCATTATAATACATTATTTTAAATGTTTTTTAAACGATTTAAATGTTGAACCTGAAGTGTGTTAAAGGTGTAAATAAACTAGCTACTGTCACAGAGATAAACAGTGGTCATTTCTTCATAGTTAATATCAAGTAAAAATAAAACTCAAATAATATACGTCACTACTATCAATGTCAATGATTTACATTTACAATCAAAATTCAAATTGAAGGTTTATTTTTCACATACAGAACCAAACACAGTGTAGTGAGATGGTTGACTTGTGTCAGACAAAGTAAAAATAAAAATAAATACACGTTTAACAAACCTAAATCCATTCTCGTGTACTTTGCTTGAAATTGTTCATTTGTCCCCAATAAGCAAGCTGGTGGCGACTGTGGCAAGGAAAAACTCCCTCTGATAGCATGAGGAAGAAAGCTTGAGAGGAACCAGACTCAAAAGGGAACCCATCCTCATCTGGGTGGCACTGGAAAAAATAACAAATGTGAACAGTGAAAGTAACATTGCATGTTGCCAAATATAATTAGAGGAAAGAACTGGTTTGGTTCACAAATTACCTTTTTTATGTGCCTTCTTTTCCATAAGGTTCTTTAGACATCCATAGTCATCCACGCTAGTCCTCCAGGGTAGTTCTCATCCAGGGCTGGTCCTAGTCCATGTGTGATCCTCATCTGTAGACATACAACAGTGTAAATAATAATGAGCTCTTCTACATTGCAGATATTTTAAAATGTGAAGCACATGTTTATGTCCAAAATATATTATGCCACATTCATGAGCAGCTCTGCTGATGCACTCTCTCCTCTGTAGGCAGACATTTTGCTCCAGATCTGGCAAACATAAAGGGATTCAAACCACAAGCCTCACACGTTTCATTGAGCAGCTCCATGGCAGAAACCATAAAAGGTTTGAGGATCACAGGAACCTTTCTCCCTAATTTACCACGGATCTCAACTCTGGTGAAGTGCAGAAAAGCTTTCTCTCAAATATAGAAAGACAGATGGCGATGTCTTCATGCAGCTCGGAAGATTTCCTGATTTTAAAAGCTGACAAAGCATCTGTGATACCTCACCATCTCTTCACCTGTTAAACAGGATGACTTGGGACAGTGTGACCTTGGCAAGAGCACAACTTCTGAGCTTACAGAGCAACTCATGATGTTTCTTCTCCAGATGGGCATGCAGGACATAGAGATCCCGAGTGAAAGGAATGCTCTGTGGTGCTTCCCACTTGGCTTTCTTCAGTGTAGTTTTTAGATTTGACATTTTATCCTCCTTCCTCTCACTCAAAACAATCAAATTCAAGAGAATCCTGAGTTTTTTTTCTTTATTAATATTCCTACATGTACAGTTCCCAGCATTGTTATGTCAGCTTTTCTGTAATGATTAGATAAAAAGAGAAGAAAAGAAATCTAAGGTAAATAAAACAAACAACAATAATTTAAATTCTTGTTGATCTTACTGACCAAAACACATCATTAACTATAACAAAACAATGCAAGCTGTTATCCAGATTCTTGGTTATTAGGTGTGAATAAAGACTATTAACTTTTTTATCAGCTTTTGAGATTGACACACCTTAAAAATACTAAAATCGAGTATAGTTTATATTCTTCTTGGCTATTTTCATTCAATTGTAGATTTTAATTAATGTTATACAGTAAACTATTTATTTATTTATTCATTTTTAAACTGGCATAAAATCGACAACTGAATAAAACACAATAGAATTGAATCACTAAACTGAATATGCATCTTACTAAACAGATTAAAAATAGTAATTGTAGAGAGTTATGCATTTTCAGAGAAGACTTGATCTTACCTTTCCTTTATTCATAGCTGCAGTGAGGGGAGGGGGAGGGGCTCTGCTTCGCGGGAAAAGCGCTCCCAATCCAGAAAACGTCATTGTCACGTGTCTGCATTTCCCGGGAAAAACGCATTTACATTTTCTTGCGTAAATGATGTATTTGGAATATTTACATTATTTTTGTGCCGTCATTTATTTGACATAATAAATATTTTGACAAAGAAACGTGTCCGATTACAAAGACTTTATTTTAATCCCAGTATTGTTTCAGAAAACTTTAAAGACAAAATGGCGGCACTGACACCTGCACTGTGTTCCAAACCGCACCGTGATGCCTACGAAGGGCACTTCAATAGCAGAGAAAAAGCGATATTTATGTTCCAAACCGGTTTTATGTATTTAAAAGTGTGTTCCTAATGACTTTCACTATTAATCCATACACTTTCCAAGGCTGCTGTTAGAGAGATACAGCCTTACTAAGGTAGGGTGCACTAGTGATCACTACCTCTGAATAGAACACAGCCCTCTCTCAATCCAGGGACTGTTGCAGTAACATAGACTGCGCTCACAGGTGGGGGAGGGGGAGAGGGGGAGGGGCAACAAATCACAGTGTGGGGGCTCAAAAACAAACTAATTCAATATCAAAACAAAGACTTCAGTTAAACAGCAGAGAATAAGTGCAGAATTCAGGCTTGTGATGTCAAAGAATCAGGATTTATTCCCTCAGAAACAAAGTCTGACTGTTTCATGGAAGTGTCCAAAGTCACAGTCTTTTTATACTCTTTACTTACAGTCTAGATCAGTGGTCCACAACCACACGGGTTGCAGACCGGCACCGGTCCGTGGGGCAATTATATAAGTAATATATAAGTAATAATAGTAGTAGTAATATTAAAATGTTTATTATTATTATTACTCATCTAAATAGTGTATGTTCTCATTGTAAGCAGAACCCATTCCCATCCCATGTACTCCTCTCATACCTTCACCTGTAACAGCTTTGTGGGCGGTGGGGAGGGGCGGCTTTGCTGCTCGGACGTGCTACAGAACCGATAATATTAGACATGAAACATCTGACAGTCAGGATGTGGAACAGGAAGTCTTCTTGGATTTGTAGTCAAGGGGCAGATGTCGGAACCCGTCTCTGAGCAGACACATCACAGGTGGATTCTTTGTTCCAGTTCATTTCCAATGTAACACTCAATAATAAAATAAATAAAACAGGCCTCAAAAGCCAATGAAAGATCTTCAGTCTTGGATGAGTAAAAGCAAAACTTCTTCATTGCCATCACGTTCCAATGAGCTCAATGAAGGTGGTCACCCAATCACATCAAAATGATGAAGCACACACACTTTCCCCACACTCATATGTATACCCTGGTGTCACATGACACCCTAATTTTTTCTCATTTCATCAAATTCCCCTTATTTTCTCATTATCTTCTTTTTCTTGTTTTGTCCAGTTCCCCTTATCTCTGACCCTCGGTTCTCCACCTTTTCCTGTGATCCCATATTTGGGTTTCCTGTTCTCCTCAGTTACCCTTATTTTCTGCCTTTCTCCGTTATAATTGCAAAGTATTTGTATAAAACCCTCCCTCAGGTACAGCTTCATTCTGTTCTCTTTGTGCATGAACAACCATTTTGCAGCCTATTTTGTCTTCCTGCATCTGCAATGCGTACGTTTTTCTGCTTTTGTTCTCTTTTATAATGCTGCTTATTATTCTACCGTCATTGAATCAAGCTGTATTCTTTTTACTTTGATTGTTTATTCGTATATGTGTGTGACTGTATTGTTCTGCTTAGTCATGTTAGTATCTCTGTCATACGTCATTCCTACTTTCCTGAGCTGACTATGTTACACACACAGCAGATCTGCCTCTTGTACAGGTGTATATTCGCTACAGAAAGAAGCACCAAGGTTTTGCTGAGCCTATAAATGCTGACATTTATCCTCCTTAAGGTTACAGAGTCTTTACTTGCAGAAGGTGAACCTAGTAAATGTGACCAAAGTGATGAAGTTAATTAAGTGGTTTGGAGAAGGGCAGACCGAGTGAATAAAAACAGAATCAAAGCTTTCACCCTTTCACTAATCCATGTTGGTGCATGACTTTTGACAAACCGGATGCGGTCCCTCTGGAGCTCCAGATTTTTAAAACCTCAAAGTGGTTTAATTGGTATATTGGTGGTCAAGAAGTGATTTATGTAGGCCATGCATAAGATTCGTAATTCTTTTTCTCTCTCTTTTCCTAGCACGTTTCTTCATTATGACAGGTACACAAGACATGCTAGGAGTAGGTCTGTGTCTGTCCTATATCAGGCGCTTTGGGCTCACCAACTCCTCCCCACTCTGTATGTTTGCCTCTTGAAGTTTTACTTGATTACAGACAGACTGTCCGGACAAACAAAAACAAAGAGACGATAACTGCTCAAAGATGTCCCTTCTTGAAAACTGCGAAAGAAAATGAGCACAGCAACAACAAGCCATGAAGAGGAAACTACAGAAGAAAGAAGGCCTACAAAAAAGCAAGCTATAAAAGAAATGCTACAAAGTCTTCAAGAAAAATCGAGTTGGGGTGGCTCCATGAGGGAAAGCAAGTCAGAAAACGCTGTGGCGGAGGAATCAGAATTCTTGATATAGCCAAGGATGCAACCAGAATGACCTTATGTCTCATGCCAAGGAACATTTTTTTTCCACATGGTGATTTAAAAAAAGGAAAATGGGACGAATTCACTCACAGTATTTATGACTTTAAGGAATCAGAACTTGAAGACAGCATTACGCTTGGTGAGCTGTACACACTCTTAAAATTTGGTATTTTACGCTTTTCTTTACATAGGATGTGGCACAAAGACAAATCTGGCACAGAAGTGGACAATGAGAAGAACAGACATAGTGCCCTCTAGGAGAGCAGCTGAAAAGAGTACAGCACATTAATTCTGAACACCTGGAAAAGCCACTTAGTGTACATAAACCACAAACCAATTCATCTTGTAGAGTTAACGAGTGTAATCATGCAACCTTCCAGTGCCCATTTAGCTGTTGTTGGTGTAATTGATCTCACTTCTCGGTCTTATGATTCAAAGGTGATGGTAGGTGGCATAGGAGATGTACAGTCTGCAAGCCAGCGTGATGACACTGTTCCAGTTGTTGCATCCACAGAGGAAGTCATTAATGTTGGCCTCTCTACATCCACTCCTGTTAAACATACTGTCTGTTCAAGTGGTAATGCAGACTATGAGTTGCTTTCTGAAACCCATCTGATTGAGCCTTTTCAAGATTTCTCTCCCACAGAGGAAGTCATCAGTGTTGTCCCATCCACGTCCACTCTTTTCATAGAGGATGACATTGCTCGTTCAAACTTTGGTACAAACTATGGGCTACTTACAGTAACAGAGTAAATCTTTACAGAGTACATCTATTAGAGGAAACGATTTGTCAATTCAAAGATGAGTTGATTCTACCACTTATAGTACAGCTTTATTCATGAACAAGGCCACGATACAGATGTTGTGTCAAGGGATGTCTATGCTGCATTTTGGACAGAATTTCTAGATTGTGCAGCTGAGGGGGCAGAAATGAGAGTGCCATCTCTGTCACCAAAATGGCTAGAAAGTTGTGGGAAGAATATTGGCCAAGGGTTTTCAAATACTTACAACTTTGGATGGACTTGCACGTCGACCAGTTGCACACACCCGTGGATCTGTTTTGAAGTTACCTTGTACATACAACTCCTACCCAGAACTATGTGTAGAAATGGAGAATGTACTGACCAGCAACTACTACACTATGGATATTGTGTAGTAAGACAATGCACATACAGTACACAGCAGGAGGTACACATAGCTGTAAAGTTTTGAATAATATTTAATTAAATATTTGAAAAGAGAGTAGTGGATTCAAAAGCATTGTGTGTAAGAATTTACAATGAGTTAGCAAGGGTTCACTAGTTTAAAATAAGTCAGAACTGCCCATGCTTCCAAAAACAGTATTATACCATTTGTTGTACCAGTTATTTCGTAACATAGTTAATTAATATTGCACTGTGCAAAAAAAATGTATACAGTTATTTGTATTTTTTTATATTGTCTGGATTGAAACAGTAGTTAAAGTTTTACCACAAAGTTCATTTCTGTACTACAGAAGAAAGAAGGCCAAGGATTGCACTAAGGTAATTTTATTTACAGAAATCCATTTCCAGTCATATCCATTGTCTTTTGTATAATACAGTATAAGGAAAAATAACACATTGTTGCAAACAAGGATTCATTTGTCAATTCCATGTTGTCCACTGGTTCTGTTGTCATATTTTTTTCTTAAAGATGTTGCAGCATGAATAAAATCTGTTGTATTTGTTCAGAGTTCCCCAATGTCAGGGAACCACCAGCCAGGCCCCCCTCCAAGGATCAAACTCTTACTCAGCCTCTCCCTGCTCAATCACTACACCTGTTCCCCATTTACCTTTCCCCTCATAAGGTCCAGATCCCCCTCATTCACTGCAGATCTACTAGTTGCTTTCATGGATCACCTGGTCGTCGGACCACTCATGTTCCATATGCTTCCATGCTAACACGTCGGGTAAAGCACTCAAGCTAAGTCTGTGTGGTGAATGAATAATTCAGTTGTACTCCGGTTCCTATGCGTGATCTATATCCGTGACACTCACAGAATAAAAGTTGTTTTGGTTGTGGTATCTACATAGTGAGGGGATGGATAGTCAAGTTGAAATGCCTAGCATCACATTACACTTAAGAAGAACCAGCAGTGCAAAGTGTGATCATTATAAAATTACTTTATTTTCTGTTTATGCTTTTATCTCCATTTTTATTTAGATTTATGAGCAACAGAAATGTTGGATAATAATGATCATATATTAACATACTGTATATATAATAATTTAGAAAAATCTAGGGCAAATATTGTAGTGGTTACTGTAAAAGGTGCTAAATGTAATGTTCTGACTTTGTAGTATCACAGTGTTGGTTAAGTGGTTAGATAATACAAGTCTTTTCTTCTTTGCAGTTTGTGTAAACTCACTGTTGTGTGGGAAACCAGTATTTCAGGAA
>JBCEWE010000279.1:0-17500 GCA_039877035.1 Silurus lanzhouensis
TTTTTTTCAGCTTTCTTTCCCTCACAGGGCCTGGAGCTGCCGGAGACGGAAGTAAGAGGATAACGAGAGGAAGGGAGGGATGGAGGGAGCGGGATGGTGGGATGAGGGTAGGGAGGGAGGAAGGGAGGTGTGGAAGCCATGGATGTGTAAAGAAAAGAAGTAAGACGGAGCAGGACGAGGGTTACTGCAACAGAGTTAAAAGCAGTCGGGGCCATTCTCCCTCCTCATTTTTCACCTGAGTCATCCTTTCTCTAAAGAGCCAACAGACACACACACACACACACACACACACACACATTTACACACACACACATGCACACTTACACACACATATACACACACACACTTATAAATACATGCACACTCACCCAGAAAATAACATGATTTGTAGACAAGAGAGAAAGGACAAACTTTTATTGAATCTCAATTTTCTCTTTTTTTTCCTGCACCTGTTTTTTTTCTTTCGATCTTCTCTTCTGTCTCCCCTCTCTCTCTCTCTCTCTCTCTCTCTCTCTCTCTCTCTCTCTCTCTCTCTCGCTCTATCTTTTTCTCTCTCTTTCGCTCTAATTCTGTCTCTCTTTCTGTCACTCTCTCTTTATCTTCTTCTTTTCTGATGCTTGAATAGAAGTGGATCAAAAAGGTAAAGACCACAATGAACATAAAATCCACAGATCCCCCTCTCCTCCTCTCATCCCCCTCTCCTTTCCTCTTCTAACCCAGCACCCTGTGTAGTGGTCATGTTCTATGTTCGCCTTTCTTGCCCCCTACCTCTTCGCACTTTATTCGATTTCTTCTTTTTATTTTCTTCTTTCTTTCTTTCTTTCTCTTTACCTGGTTCCCAAATCTCACTCTGGTGTTCCTGCAGCCTGAGAGCTTCAAGAGGACGTCTCGATTCTCGCTTTAGGGTTCACTAGTGTGCTCCGGAGCGGCATTAGGAAAGCGGAGTCAATCTCTGACTCTTAGCATATCAAGCAAGAACGTTCAGCTTTCAGGTGAAAGGATGCACCTGAAAACCCAAAAATACTGTACTGGATAACACAGTACAGGTGAACACATTAGGGCAACAAACTGTCTCATGAGCAGGACACGGAAGTGGACAAAATGTCTCCCATCTAGATTTAATCTTAAGTTTTTCCCCATCTTCACCCCCATCCCCACCCCTCACATCACAGCTTTTCAAACCTCTAATTGACAGGGCAAGAACGAGCTATCTACCCTCTTCTACATACATACACAAGCATGATTGACTGTTGTTACTGTGATTGACAGGGGCAAAAGCCAAGAGGGCATCTGGACTTTTCTGCTAACCCACTGATGCAAGGTGACGTAACCTCAAGTCTTGATGAAGAGAGAACCTCACACAAAAAATTCATGCACTTAGATTGCTATTTTAGCTGCTTTAGTACGTTTTCATGCTGTTAGCTAGCTAAATGCGCTAGGCATGTACTGTATTCACACACTTGGCTAGCTATTTAAGCTGCTTTAGTATGTACCCACACAGTGACCTAGCTATTTTATCTACCTTAGTATGTATTAACGTACGTAGCTAGCATGTTTAGCTGCCTTGGTATGAATTCATTTACTTCTCCAGCTAATTGTGCTAAGAATCTCTTCACATACTTAGCTAGCTAGTTTGTTTGAGCTTCCTTAGTATGTATTCATGGACTTAGCTAGCTATTTTAGCTGCCTTACTATGTGTTCTTGCGCTTAGTCAGCCGGATTGTGCTACGTACGGATTTACACACAGCTAGCTAACTAGCGTACGTTATCACATCGTATTAGCGACCATGCCATAAATTACTGCCTTTCGAGAGATTAGTACTTTCTCGCTCTTATCGACTTTGTGAAGAAGTGCAGGGTGACATTTGGGACAGGTCCTCACTCTCTCTCTCTCTCTCTCTCTCTCTCTCTCTCTCTCTCTCTCTCTCTCTCTTTCTTTCCAGCTCTTGTTTTTTTCCCTTTCTTTTCTAACCAGTACTTTGCAATCTTTCTAGATTGTTCTTCTTGCTTTCAGATGACGGCAAACTCGCAAACACACACACGACTAACCTACATGCAGTACAAACACACGCACACACTTGCTGGAAAATATACACACACACACACACACACACACACACACACACACACACACACACACACACACACACACACACACCACTCTGTGCTTAGTGACAGCATTTGTTGCTGTTCCATCAGGTCATTTCTTCTTACAGAGTTGAGTCATATTTCATCTTGCTTTCCTGACATGTTCTCCTCTACCCCACCTTCCTCCCCGTCCCGTCCCCTCCCCACCTGCCCCATCCTCTCCCCCACCTTCCTCCCATCTCATTGACTATGATTTATTCATTCCTTTATTGTTTGCAGTTAATTTCCTACTCCAGATCCAAGCGGCTCTTCTCTCTGCCATACCTGAGATATTCTACCCTTCTCGCCCTCCCTCCGCCCCCTTTTTGCCCCAACCTCAAGCTCCTCCCCGTGTTCTTTTTTCGCTTTCTTTCCTTCAGGAAGCTCTTATAAATTGCGTCTTTTCATGTGCGAGTTTGTCTGATTGGTCGGGTGAAGCGCTGATGCGCCACCCCTCATCCACCCTTCCTCTACCCCTCCTTCACCCTCGAACCCACCTCTGCCCTCTCTTCTCCTATTTTTAGGTGCTTTAATGTCTCTCTAATGTTTCAAACCCTAATGTCCAACCTTCCCCTTCCAGTCCCTTGTTCCTCTTACTGATTGGTCAATACCTCAATCTTTCCTTCTTTCGTTCTCTTTCTCTATACTCTCGTGTTATCGTTTCACGCAGGTTTTTTTCCTTCAGAATAGATCTTCATTTTCATCTTCCTCTCGCCTCACACTCTTCCTCTCCAGCTTTCCTTCTTCTATTACTGCCATCGCTCTGATTTTTAATCCACGCTCGTTCTGTCCAGTGTCACGAGTCAGGGCTGTGAATTTGGTCCTTTTCTGGGCTTGTTCTTCCCACTGTTAAAATGGTAGTAGGTATCTTTAGATGATTTGGAACAACCTGATCTATCTAAATGTCTTATAGAAGGACTACAAAGTGTTTTTTCTGGGCAGATAGGTAATGCAAGCTAACCTGACCGCCATATTTATACCTTTTCATCATTTTTTAAATAATCCTTATAGTCAAACTGTATGGCCAAAAGTTTGTGGACACCCCAGCAGATGATTGGGATGTGCTTTCTGAACATCTTATTCCACATTCAGTCCCTAATTGCTGCTTTAATAACCTTCACTTTTCTAGAAAGATGTTCCTCTAGATTTTTGGAGTGTGAGATTCACGTATCTCACAAGCGTTTAAAAGGGTTGAAGCTTTACAGCAGGAGATCTTCCAGTCCAACCCATGGAAAGCATATCTTCATAGAGCTGGCTTTGTGCACTTTGTGTCATGCTGGATCAGGCTACATTAAGTGATGGGAAATTTCCATCCTGCTGCATAACAATTACGATTGTGTGCTTCCGACTTTGTGGTAACAGTTTGGGGAAGAACCACATGTAGCTGGAAAAGTCTGGTGTCCCAATGCTTTTGTCCATATAGAGTATTTGAGAGCCCAAAGCCACTGTTGTTTATCTCAAACAACGGAAACATTCCGTTTTCTAAGCCACATGGGTTTTTTTTGTTTAATTTGAGGATGTTTGCATTTTGTCATGGAATGCAGGTAAGAACGGCGCCGTGCCGAACAGTGAACATGAATTCAATCGCAACATTTTCGAACGGAGGAAAAGAAAGACCCGAAACAAAATATTACAGCACATTAATTTACTTAAGTGCTTTCTGAATTCTAAAACACGGCCCTTTCACAAACACACCATTGTAGTGCAAAAAACAACAACAAAAAGATTCCTGTTCTGTGTGCAGGAAGATGCAGCTCTACCTCTGCCATGTTAATCTCTATTCTATGTGACTCTCAGGACTACGTAGTGTTGTGATGCGTCGTTTTTCACGGAAATCAGTCTACATGGAAAATATATCTCGAATTAGCGGTCACTTTCTAAATAATAAAAGTATAAGTGCATCTACTAATAATTAAATAGAAATAAATCCTTTCTGATTAAAAATTGTTAAAAGCGTTAAAATGCCAGCTGGTATTGGATGCACACAAATCGATGCATCACCTCGTTAATGTTTATGCCGATGCACCGATGCAAATCGCTCAATCTTACCATCGCTATTATATATGGTCGTGATGTGCGTCCTATTCAATCTAAACCCGGTTTAAACCGGGTCGGACTGGGAGTAAATCCATCCTGGTTCATTTACCCTCTAACCAGATGCCAAATTTGCCCCTCCCCCTTCACTCCTACCAGCCCCTCCCCATTTCCTAGCATGCTAACCACCCGTATGTCCCATTTAGACATCGGTATGGACGCAGGATGAGCACTGTTACCTCACGTACACGATATGGTGAAAGGTTTGTGGACACCTGAGCATTCCATATTGAGTCCCCATTTGCTGTTCTAATAAGCTCCACTCTTCTGGGAAGATCCACTAGATTTTGTGGAGATACTGCAGTGTTCAAAAAGTCTCAATAGCAGGATCTCCACTCCAACCCATGGAAAGCAGATCTTTATGGAGCTGGCTTGATGCAAGTACAGGTTTAAATTCGTAGTTCAAGCGAAAGGAGAAATTCATGCTGCCGCATCCGGAGACGTCCTGTATGATCGTGTGCTTCCAACAGTTTGTAGAAGAAACCAAGTATCAGTCGGGTGTCCAAATACTTTTGGCCCTAGCGTGTGCTAACACATTATACACACTCACTTACTACAATCCTGTCGAATCTCCAGGCAATCTTTCGAATGTTCCTGACCAAGTTCCTGAGGTTTTCCCTGCATTTGTGTTTGTGTTTTTTTTTTTCTTCTTCTCACTATACTACATCCCTGTGCCTCATCCCTCCTTCTTTTTTTCTTTCTTCTCTCCTGCCCTTCACTTCAATCGTTCCTCCGTCATCTGATCCGATCTAATTAACAAACGAGGAGTCTCTGGCCTCGCACACACACACACACACACACACACACACACACACACACACACACACACACACACACACACACTTGCCTTAACAATCTGATCGTTCGACAGATTATAGAGACTTTGGGAATGTGTGTGTACTCAGGACCTGTCACTGTTAAACAGCTAATAACACACACACACACACACACACACACACACACACACACACACACACACACACACAAATAAATACCTTGTGCTCATGTCCATATTTTTATGTAGGACGCAGCAGAGCAGAAGGATGATGCATACATATATAACACACACACACACACACACACACACACACACACACACACACACACACACACACACACACACAGACACACACAGAGTAAAAAAGGTAGCGTTTTGCATTTGAGTGCATATTGTCGAAAGGCTCAAGGGTACACAGGTGTTTATGAATTTTAATGAGAGAGCTTTGGATACAGATAGACCGCTCTGTACATGAAGTACCGGAGGGAGGGAGTGAGGGATAGAGAGAGAAAGAGAAAGAAAAGAGAATGTGTGTGTGTGTGTGTGTGTGTGTGTGCACACCTGCTTGTTTGCATATGAACCATAAGTGAAAGTGTGTGTGTATGTGTTTTGGCACACATTAGAGTGTTTATTGGTGTGTGTGTGTGTGTGTGTGTGTGTGTGTGTGTGTGTGTGTGTGTGTGTGTGTGTGTGTGTGTGTGTGTGTTTGTGTGTGTGATTTGGCACACATATGAATGTGTATTGTTGTGTGTTTATCGGGGTGTGTGTGCTATAGCACACATATGACTGTGTGTCTATGTATTTCTGTTTGTGTGTGTGTGTGTGTGTGTGTGTGTGTGTGTGTGTGTGTGTGTGTGTGTGTGTGTGTGTATCTGTGTAAAACTATCGTAGCTAATTCTGCTGCCATTGTCTTTAACCTCTTGCCGTCCGCAAACAGGCACAATGTAATGTCGGAGCGCTGGCTAGCCCTCGTTAATGCTATGCTAATTCTCATTTCACAGGAACAACCTTTGACCTTTCTCCGTTTCCATTCTTCTTCCTTCCTGCACACACACACACACACACACACACAAACACACACACACACACACAAACATCACCACCTGTCAACACGTATTTTTCAGATATCAACTTGCTCTTTCTTTCTTGCTTACTTGCTCTCAAACTTGCTAACACACACACACACACACACACACACACACACACACACACACACACACACACACACACACACACACACACAGACTCAACACTCTTCTGTTTCCAGATTTCAGACTGCCTTTCCAGATTTTCTTGCCTGCAATCAAATTTGCTAACACTTTAACACACACACGCACGCACCCACACACACACACACACACACACACACACACACACACACACACACACACACACACACACACACACACACACACATTTTCTTCTGTGCTTTTTTCCCTCTCAATTCTGCATGCACTCACACCCTGACACACCCACAGACACGCACACACACAGAGACATGCACGCACGCACGCACACACACACAGACACACACACAGACAGACGCGCATGCACACACACGCACACGTGCGCACGCACGCACGCACACACACACACACACACACACACACACACACACACACACACACACACACACATGCACCATTAGCCATTCTGCATGGTGAAGGTGCGATGTGGCATGCAGCACTCTGCCCCCTGCTGGCTGTTCTCTCCACCTGCCAGGAACAGGTGCCACATTCAATTAGAGCAGCAGGATCTCAGTAGGAGGGGCTGGACCAGGTTTACTCTGGGCTGCAGAGTAGTGTATACACACACATACACACACAGACACACACACACACACACACGCACATCATTACACAAGCCTCGGTGAGTGTTCATACGTCCACCCATTTTTAACCAATGACTAATTACCGTGGAGCGTGTATCTATTCCAGTGCCACAGGTTTGAGTTGTTTTTTCCAGATTCTGTTTGTTTGCTTGTCTAGATCGTTATATGCCCAATAGCATTGGCCATTTTTAGATTTTACAGATTGAATCTTTTTACCTTCTAAATAAACTCAATTTCTATATCCTTTCTAGGTTGCTATAACTTCATTCATATTTTCTAGATCAGCTCTTATTATTTTTTAGAACATACCAGCATTTTTTTATAACTTTGTCTGCATCACTTGCATTGCTCGAAAGGTTATGCAGCATACGGTAAATAAATGAATACAGTAAATCTTTATTAATTCTTGAACTTGTCCTTCAGAAACATAGTTTTTCTAGTTACGGGTTTAGCTTGAGCTCAGTGCAGTCTTTTAATGCAGGTTAGATATAGAGCACTGGGGCAGTAGATTCTAAACGCCTATAAAGTTCTGATTTCAGTCTTTTCTAGAGGGCTGTACACATACATTCACTTTTCTAACTTTTCAATCAATATTGGTTTTTTGTTTAGTTTTATCTATATTTTTCTCTGGAAAATGAAAAGATTCTCTTACCCCCGACTGTGTTTTTCTATATAGTTCGAACTGTGTTCCAGTTTTTTTAGCGATCTATGCACTCTATTTCTAGATCATTAAGACAGTATTTGTTTGCCCAATGCCATATATATATATATATATATATATATATATATATATATATATATATATATATATATATATATATATATTAGCATTTTCTAGATAGCTATAACCCCAGTGTAGTTTTTTCTAGGTCATTGGAAACATTTTAGCATTTTGTGAACTTTATTTTATCATGTGGTTTATTTTAGCATTATATCCTCTTTTGTTCTCAGGAGCATAACAGTTTGTTTTTTTTCGTAGTTGTCAATGGGTTTTCTATATAACTACATTTCTCGATCAGTTTTTCTTTTTCTTATGGTCTCTGCAGTAAACAAAGTATTTTAGAATATTGGCGTTTTATTGGGTCTTTTTATATAACGAGTCAGACACTGAATATACTTTTTTCTAGATTATTCTTTAGTAGAATGAAACTTGATTAGATTTTTTTTTTTTTTTAGAAAATGAGTACTTTTGTATTTTCTAGATCATTTAAACCTTCGGACATGTTCTATAGCATAATTTATAAGAAGAGCATTATGTATTCCAAAATATTAATTTTTTTTATAGTTAAAAGTTTATTTTTAGATTACTGACAATTTCTTAGCAATTCTTGAGGTCTGTAACAGTATTCATTATTTATGTGTATATACAGCTGTATGCCCTCATTTTTCGTTTCTAGATTATCAGAAATGGTTTGCGGTTCTTGAGCTATATAATTTTAGAACTTAAATGTTATTTATTTATTTTTGAGAGAAATGTATGCCATGTTTGAATCTAGACCACTAGAACCATTCTGGCGTTTGTTTTGTACATTAAAACCTTACTCATTTTTCTAGAGCATCACATACTCGCTGGGTTTTATATATTAAAACCTTCCTTAGGTTTTTTTTTCCCAGTGATGTATATCCTCATTAAAAGATTTTCACATACACGACTGGAAGCTTTTTTTTCTAGTGCATTGAAACCTACCTTGCTGTCTAGAGGGTTAGAGATTTCTACAGACGGATGGCGTCTGTGTTTTTTTGTAGCTCACTGGAACCATTTTAGTGTTTCTTGTGCTATACGGTTGTACGTTTTATTTCCCAGAGCTTTAAGTCCTCATTAGCAGCCAAAGCGCCGAACTGTTGGAGCCTTATGACTGTATCTTTCGTTAGACAGCAGGAAGAGGGTTGGAGATTGTGTGAATGGCTGCTGGATGGGAGGCTAAATGGTGAAAAGAGCAACAGAGAAAGAAAGAAAAAGGGAGAAAGACAGAGTACACCTACTTTATGCCTCAGTGGAAACCTAATTCATTTCTAATGGAGCTTTCAATCCTCATTTCTTACATTGTTAGAAGCTTGTCTCTGCAGACATCGTATTAATATTGTGTAGGTCGTTCACGTGTCACCGACAACTTGGACTTCAAATGTCTTCTCAAGGTGTGCTGTGGTATTTGGCACTGAGATGTTAGCAGCAGATCCTTAAAGTCCCGTAAACTGTTAGGTGGAGCCTCGAATCAGATTGAGATCTGAGGAGTTTGAGTTTCCATCTCTTGTTCCTCAATCCGTAAAAATGAAGTTTTGTAACTTGGTCTGTGACGATGGTTATATTGGTGGTATGTGTCAAGCTAACATCCACATGAACTTCCACATGGTTTCCCAGCAGAATATCACCCAGAGCATCACACTGCCTCCACCGGTTCTCAAGATGTAAAAGAAAACCTGATTTATCAGACCAGGCCACCACTGCTTCATGATCCATTTGTGGTGCTCACAAACCCGATGTAGATCTTTGGGTGGTCTACAGGGGTCAGAATGGGCTCTCTGACCACTCTGTATGTTCTGACCTCTCTCTATTAGAATCAGCATCAACCTTTTAATCATGTTTTACCCTTCAATGACCCTTAGGAGTCCCTGGTTCACCGGTTCTCCTTTCTTGGAGCACTTTTTGTAGGTGTATACTAAAACTCGACTGTGAGGTTGAAATATCGGCTATCCGCAAAAATCCATACCACGACGTAACATGTTACAGCCACGACCTCTAGAGGAGAATCACGTGTTTGTTTTTACACGTGAGACTGCGTGCTGCACGGAGAGCAATCTATTGCGGTTATTATTTATTATTTATAAATAATTTATAAATTAATTATATATAATTTATTTATAAATATATTCATATTTTTTTGATGATTCAGTACTGTTTTTATTTGTTGTTTTATTTTCGTAATTAAGTTCAGTACTGTTTTACATGGAGCGTAAATTTTTTTCTAATACCCATTTCAAAACCATCGGTTGATTAATCGGTTATCGGCGAGTTTGTTAAAACCTAGCAATCGGTATCGAAAAACCACCTCGAGTGTAATCCTGGAGAAACCTCACGCAGATGCTGTTTTGAGGGGAAACCCGAGCATCCATTCGACAAAATGATCAAAGTCACGATTTTTACGCTTCCCACGTTAACTTCGTAACTTGAATGTTCACTTGCTGCCTGATATCTATTTCAATTTGTGCTGTTCATGTGGGTAGTATTTCTTTAGTATTTAGTATAATTTTAGTAGTGTATTATGGTGTGTGTGTGTGTGTGTGTGTGTGTGTGTGTGTGTGTGTGTGTACTATAAGTGTCCAATAAAACTGCATAGAAACTAGACAGATAGAGAAGACAGATAGAAAGGTAGAGAGAGAGAGAGAGAGATAAAAAGAGATAGATAGATAGATAGATAGATAGATAGATAGATAGATAGATAGATAGATAGATAGATAGATAGATAGATAGATAGATAGATAGAGTGAGAGATAGAGTGAGAGACAGAGAGAAAGAGAGAGAGAAGACCTACATGCAAATGGCTAGAAAAGAGCACAGGTCAAGCTTAATAATTCCATAAATCCCCAGAGGTCAGCTCAAGACCTTTCAGATTTTTTTTACTGCCTGTGTGTGTGTGTGTGTGTGTGTGTGTGTGTGTGTGTGTGTGTGTGTGTATGTGTGTGTGTGTGTGTGTGTGTGGTGTATGTAGAGGGCATAAATCTCAGCAGAGTGTGTGTGCACTGGTGATTGCTCTCAACTGTAACCCGGACCTGAGCTCTGTGTCACACTGGTATAGTGAAAGATTTAGCCTGTGGTCAGTGTAATGGGGTACAGGCTGACCTGTGTGTGTGTGTGTGTGTGTGTGTGTGTGTGTGTGTGTGTGTGTGTGTGTGTGTGTGTGTGTTGGATGTGTCCCAGTTCCTTTTCAACACAGTATGTTCATTCTTTATGGGTCACCTACATAGAGCAGGTCAGCGTACTGTTCTGTTCCGCACTTTTGCTGTAGGTTGATATTTCCGGTTTCCACGGTTACGCTTATTCTCTCAAAAAAAACAAACAAAAAACAAAAACAAAAAATAATCTAATAATATCACAGGCCTTACGGTTCAGTTCTCTTTTTTTTTTATATGCTACAATCAAACAAAAGATTTTTCAGCCCCGTTCCACACTGAGTCTACATTCGCACTTATAATGAGCTCCACTCTTCTGAGAAGATGTTCCACTAGATTTTATGTGAGATTTTGTTTGAGATTCAATCAGCCACAGGGCTGTTAGTAAAGTCAGGTACTACAGGATGTAGGTGAGGTGAGGAGGCTTCTGGGGTGCAGCCAGTGTTCACAATTATCCCAAAGGTCTTCAAAAAAAGTGTGTCTCTATAGCTGGAGATCTTCTACATCTTCCCACCCATGGAAAGCAGATGTCGTAGTTCTCGTAGTTCAACAGTGAAAATTTCTTGCTTCCAAATCCGAAGACAATTGTGTGTCTCAAACTGTGTAGTAACAGTTTAAAGAAGAACCGCATACGACCGGAAAAGTCTGGTGTCCCAATACCTTTGGATAAATTGTGTATTTCTAGATTGTTTATTAAGTTTTTTTTAGGACAGAAAGAAAGGAATAGAGAGAAAGAGAGAGAGAGAGAGAGAGAGAGAGAGAGAGAGAGAGAGAGAGAGAGAGAGGGAGAGAGAGAGAAGGAAGGAAGGAAAATTTAAGAAAAAAGAAAAGAAAGAAAGAAAGAAAGAAAGAAAGAAAGAAAGAAAGAAAGAAAGAAAGAAAGAAAGAAAGAAAACAGAAGGAAGGAAGGTAAAGTAAAGAAAAAACAGAAGGGAAGAAGGAAAAGTAAAGAAAAAAAAGAGACATTTTTAATTAAGAAAGAAAGAAAGAAAGAAAGAAAGAAAGAAAGAAAGAAAGAAAGAAAGAAAGAAAGAAAGAAAGAAAGAAAAATGTAATTAAGAAAGAAAGAAAGAAAGAAAGAAAGAAAGAAAGAAAGAAAGACTATAAAATAATCAGAAAACCGATATGGGGGTTCAATAAAGGCGCAATAATGCATGAGTGAAACGAAAATGAATTAAAAATGATTTAAAGAAAGAAAGTTTAAAAACTAGTTGAAAGGAAGAGGAAAGAAAGAAAGATTTTGATTTATTTAAACAGACTTTTATTAAATCAATTACAATACAAAAGATTTTTTTTACTTTCCACAACAGTACATAAAACATTATTAAACGCCACGGCAGTGTGAACTCCGAGAACATATCAATAGCATATCAATCTTTCCAAATTTGACTTGTAAAGCTACCAGGAATTTCTTGTTTGGTCTCACATGAAACTGGCAAAAAGTTCTTTGACCGAAGAATAGCTACGCCACCTATAGCCGAGTCTAGGTGTTAAATGTACACGTCCCCCTTCCATTCTTTCTTTCAATCGATCTCATTCAAACGATCACTATGATGGTGTTTCCTGAATAAACATCACATCAGTATTCTTTTGAGTTATCAGCTCTTTTCTGAGTAGCTCGAGCACCATTCAAGCTGAGAGTCTATTTTTATAGCACTCATTAGAATACATGCTTCCAAGAAAGACAGAAAAAGAAACGTAATTAAAGCAAATGAGCAACTAAGTGCTTTCGAATCCGTCCTTCTTCCTTAATTCCGGTTTGACCTTGAAAACAAAATTCTCAATCTATACATCTCATGTGCAGTAAATTGTTTTTCATCTTTACTCCTCATTGAGTCAATGAATGCTTTCTGAGCAGGGAAAAAGTCTACCACCTGAACATTCTTCATATTCTTGGTTTCTCACTTTCTCAAACGTATACACATTCTTCCATTCATTAGAGCCCACAGCCTCCCCATCAGAATCTTCCTGTGTGCTGTAGTCATCATTTCCGCGCTCTTCCTGTTCTACCGTTTCATCCTTCTCTTTTCTAGAAGATTTTTCCCTCATTCCCAAATTCATTCATTTCTTCCTCATTGAACAGATTCTGTTGGTGAGGTCATCTCAGTTTTTCTTCCATTCTTTTAGGACTTCCTGATGCGCCGTCACCGTTTTTTTCCACTCAGATCTCCGCCCACGTTACTACTACTACAAACATTCGTATTATCCGTAGACCGTTCCTGCACATTCGCCTCGGCATTGACGTCCGCAGTCTGCGCCGCGTCGGCGCCGGTTCTGTCCCCGTCCTGATCTGCGCCTTTATCGGCTTACAGACGCGCTTCACGTGACCCTCCTTTCCACATTCAAAGCGCTTCGTTGTACCAGAAGATACGAAGACAACAAAGTCGAAACCAACCACTCGGAATCTAAGAGCCACATCCAATCCATCAACTCCGTTATTCAAACTCATATATTTGTCGCCTGAAGCAGGTAACATGCTTAACCAAGTGGTATCTTTTTCATTTGTGACGTTTTTTTACCAAATCTGGAGAATTCTGCAAACACCATCTTGAAGGATTTTTCCAGCAGGTTGTGTTAAAGGCTTGACTTTGGTAAAAGAGTTATGAATGATTCCACTATGCACCTAATCCGGGGAATCTAAGAAGAATACCACCACGCTGTTTATTCTAGAAGCGGACACTATACTGTCATACACAACCAAACAATCCTTAGCCGAGCTCCACTTCAGGCGCGAGTTTAACCCCATGCCTGCGGGAAAGTTGCCCTGAACCATAAGCCGTCGCCGCTACTAGCCGACCAGCAGACGCCGTCTGACGCCGTTTCCTCGCTTTGAAGACTCAAATATACCCCAAGCAAATCACTCAACCCCAAAGACTTGTAATGGAAAGTAAAATTACTAGAAAAAGTGTATAGAAAAGTGTCAAAAAGGAAAAATGAAGCTCAATCTCAGCAGCGTTCTCACCCACACACACGCTCCACCCACTCACTCACTCCCAGCATGCACTCAGAGAGAGAGAGAGAGAGAGAGCGTTTGAATCTTGAGCTTGTTATGAAGCTCTGTTAATGGAGTAAGTGTGTGTGATGAAATGTCTGTGGGCAGTGAATTCCTGATCTTCGGAGCCAGTTGCGTCCCTCGGCGAGTTTGAAATCTAATTCGGTGTAGACTCTGTGAAGTGTGTGAGGCTGCAGCGAGACATTTAAAGGCCGCTAACGCCGTGCTGGAGACAGCAGAACAAGCAGGATGAAGCCCAAACCTTGTAATTCGCTCGCTCTTCCCGGACGCCGGCGGCGGCGTGGAGTCCGGATCGGTGGCCTCTCGTGGTCTTATTACAGCAGATCCAGCCAAAAGTGCATTACTGTAGTGTTTGGATGTGAGGAGGCGGAGCCAGGGCTTCCGAGGCACGACTATGGTATGAGTTTGAGAACAGAAAGTCAAAGTGATACAGGAGAGTCCAAAAACGTCAACGCTGAGGAAGATCCTTTACAAAGTACAGGAGAAGTGATTTTTTACGGTTAGTACAGAAAAACTCTCAGGAACATGCTGGAACAGGTTTTGTGGTCTCCCAGTTGAAGTAAAGGGAAAATTTGATTCGACCATATTCAAAGACGTTCTACACAATTGTGTTCTACACTTTTTGTATAAGTTTGGGGAAGAACCACACAGGTGGAAAAGTTTTCGCCCGAATAAGGTGTCCCAATACTTTTGGCCAAAAAAAAGATTATTATATAAATATTGTTATAATTTATTAAATTGCCACGTTATTATTATTATTATTATTATTATTATTATTATTATTATTATTATTATTTAAATATCTATTTTTGTAAATATCCTGTAATTAACTCAGTACATTTATTTCACATTAGTATTTATTATCATTAATTTCTTCATTTCCGTAACATTGTTTTTAATGATATTTTTATTATTGTTGTATTTTTAATTATCATTCGGTTTTGTGTTTATTTGTTATTATTGTTAATGTTTAGTTGTGCTTCATTTAATTGTCTGTGAAAATTAAATTTCACTGAGATGATCATGTTTTTTCCCATAAACTCCACACATTTAAATGCTTTTTTTTATTTGTAATTTTTTTTTTGGATTTTGTAGTTCTGGTTTTAGGTTGATGGGAATTTAGTTCACCTCCACCACACTGTCCACCATCTCCACCACCACATTCTCCACCTCCTCAATCATCTGCTCCACCTCCTCTATCATCTCCTCCACCACATTCTCCACCTCCTCAATCATCTGCTCCACCTTCTCTATCATCTGCTCCACCACATTCTTCACCTCCTCAATCATCTGCTCCACCTTCTTTTTCATCTGCTCCACCACATTCTCCACCTCCTCAATCATCTGCTCCACCTTCTCTATCATCTGCTCCACCACATTCTCCACCTCCTCAATCATCTGCTCCACCTTCTCTATCATCTGCTCCACCACATTCTCCACCTCCTCAATCATTTGCTCCACCTCCTCAATCATCTCCTCCACCACATTCTTCACCTCCTCAATCATCTGCTCCACCTTCTCTATCATCTGCTCCACCACATTCTCCACCTCCTCAATCATCTGCCCCACCTTCTCTATCATCTGCTCCACCACATTCTTCACCTCCTCAATCATCTGCTCCACCTTCTTTTTCATCTGCTCCACCACATTCTCCACCTCCTCAATCATTTGCTCCACCTCCTCACTCATCTCCTCCACCACATTCTTCACCTCCTCAATCATCTGCTCCACCTTCTCTATCATCTGCTCCACCACATTCTCCACCTCCTCAATCATCTGCCCCACCTTCGCTATCATCTCCTACACCACATTCTCCACCTCCTCAATCATCTGCTCCACCTTCTCTATCATCTGCTCCACCACATTCTCCACCTTCTCAATCATCTGCCCCACCTTCTCTATCATCTTCTCCACCACATTCTCCACCTCCTCAATCATCTGCTCCACCTTCTCTATCATCTGCTCCACCACATTCTCCACCTCCTCAATCATCTCCTCCACCACATTCTTCACCTCCTCAATCATCTGCTCCACCTTCTCTATCATCTGCTCCACCACATTCTCCACCTCCTCAATCATCTGCCCCACCTTCTCTATCATCTCCTCCACCACATTCTCCACCTCCTCAATCATCTGCTCCACCTTCTCTATCATCTGCTCCACCACATTCTCCACTTCCTCAATCATCTGCCCCACCTTCTCTATCATCTTCTCCACCACATTCTCCACCTCCTCAATCATCTGCTCCACCTTCTCTATCATCTGCTCCACCACATTCTTCACCTCCTAAATCATCTCCTCCACCACATTCTTCACCTCCTAAATCATCTCCTCCACCACATTCTTCACCTCCTAAATCATCTCCTCCACCACATTCTTCACCTCCTAAATCATCTCCTCCACCACATTCTCCACCTCCTCTAGCAAACCCTCCTTAATCATCTCTTCCACCCAGTGGCGGGCCTTCAGTGTGGACGTACTCGACTTAATCCGCCTCTTAATACACAACTGTCACGTCGCAATTATAGAAACAATCAATACAATACAAAAACACAATATAACAACACGTGCATTACACATTTCACATCTAGAGGTGAAAACCATTTTACTAAAGCAAGAAACCCAGTTAAGACTCCAAACCTCTACACTACAACCACAACTGTGCACCTACAACATCTGGAGCACATAAAAATGTAAATAAAATACAACCTACTCACCAGAGATGCAGACTCATAATGTGCAGCGCCCCCCAGAGGCTGTAATCCAGTGGTACCGCTCGTATTCACTGGTCTGGAAGTGGAGAACAAACCCTTTCCCGGGCTGAGACACGCTAGCTAGCTTCAGGGTTGACCGACCTCCTCACCATGTCTAGCTTTTCTTTAAAATGGATTTTTAAGTATGTCCGAGACCAAATCAATTTCCATTTCTACCAACTCCTCCTCAGTCATCTCCTCCATCACATTCTCCACCTCTACCAACTCCTCCTCAATCACCACATCCACCACATCCTCCAACATTTTTGTTCACCATCTCATCCATCACTTTCACCTGTGTTTCTGTATGTGTTTTATTTACGAGTCAGGGTTATATTTAAATGCAGCTCATCACCTCCACCTCCGTCACCACATTTTTTCGATTCTGTACAAAACCAAAACATCTACATTTCCATGAAGTGTTTCGAAGACTAGACCCATATTTTCCTGGAATGTGCTTAGTGGGTTTTTTTTTTCCTTCTCTGCACTTCAGCAAAACGAACCCTGATGTCCATTAACCCCCTTCTCCCCCACCTGGCGCTCGTGTGGCGTGATGTGGCCTGGAGCAAATCATTTAACAGCGGGCTGCTTTTCCGGTGCTGCATCCTGGCCACCGGTCCTCTTTAACCCCAGCATGAGGGCTTCCGAGACACTAACAGCCCTACCTACCTACCTACTAAGATTAGAAATACAATTTCAAACCCACAGACATGACGAGTTCGCCTCGAGCGCTCAGACCTACTTTAAAGAACAGCAGCGATTCCGCGTTCAGACGTCCGTGTCAGAGCCACCAGCCAAGTAACACCTGATCAATGATGAAGGTGCTCCTGTGGGGGAGCTTTGTTATTTTTATTAATGGATGTGGCTTCTGGATGAAATGTTCTACCTGCTGCTTGCAAACTCGTAATCTGGACAACAGATACAGCGCTAAGCTCAGCTACCATACCGTCAGCGTTCGTACTGTCGAAGAACCAAGCAGACTTCTTCAATGTTCCTTCTGTCATCCTTCAAATCGC
>JBCEWE010000279.1:22500-25000 GCA_039877035.1 Silurus lanzhouensis
GCGAGTTCCCAGCAGGAGGCGGAGCATCAGTCGGGGGCGTGGTGTAAGGACCCGCTGCAGTCAGGTGACCGGCTGTATGTCATGCCCTGGACTCCGTACCGGACAGACATCCTGTACGAATATGCATCATGGGACGACTTCACACAGAACCGCGCCACCACCACCTATAAGTGAGTGTGTGTGTGTGTGTGTGTGTGTTGTGTGTGTGTGTGTGTGTGTGTGTGTGTGTGTGTGTGTTTCAGTATACAGTATACTAAACAGAACACTTCATTATTTGTTTTTCAAAGATGATTTTCTTCTTTTTTTCCTCTCTCCTCTCTTCTCCACTTTCTTCTTTTTTCCTCTCCTCTTTTCTTCTCTCTTTTTTTCCCCTTCTCTTTTCTTTTCCTTTTTTTCCCTCACTTCTCTTCTCTTCTCTTCTCTTCTCTTCTCTTCTCTTCTCTTCTCTTATTTTTTACTCTCCTTTACTTTGTTTTCATGTCTTGCCCTCTACTCTTCTGTCCTCCTCTCCTTCTCTTTCCTCTTTTTCATCTTCTCTCTTTTCTTTTTTTGACATCTCCTCTCCTGTTCTCTCTTTTCCTCTCCTCTTCTTTTGTCTCATCCCTTTTCTGTCTTTTATTGTCCTTTCCTCTCCTCTTATCTATTTTCCTCTCCTCTCCTCTTTTTTCCTTTACTCTTCTCTCTTCTTCTCTCCCCTCTCTATTTAAGTCTTCTTCTTTTTTCCCCTCTTTTACTTCCTATGATTTTCTTTCCTCTCATTTCCTCTCATCTCCTCTTTTTCCTTTACTCTCCTTCTCTCCTTTCTCTATTTTTCGCCTCCTATTTTGCCTCCCCTCTCCTCTCCTTTACTTTCCTCTCCTCTCCTCTCCTCTCCTCTCCTCTCCTCTCCTCTCCTCTCCTCTCCTCTCCTCCCCTCTCCTCTCCTCTCCTCTCCTCTCCTCTCCTTTCCTTTCCTTTCCTCTTTTTTCCTCTCCTTTCCTCTCCTCTCCTCTCCTCTCCTTTCCTCTCCTCTCCTCTCCTCTCCTCTCCTCTGTATCTGAATGCATTATGTTGCTGTTATATGATTGGCTGATGAGAGAGTGATATAAGTGCCTGTTGTACAGTTGTTCCTAATAAATCGGACTGCGAATGTGCTTTGATTTTCAGGGAAACATGTGAACCCCTTTTTTGTGATAATCACACCTGTTACACACCGAGTGAAAGAGAGAGAGAGAGAGAGAGAGAGAGAGAGATTGTGTGGAAAAAAAACACCAGCGTGTTCCATCGCTCTGCTAATCCCCTGATGTTAGCGAGAATTCAGTAGCAGGATTTCACAAAATGAAGCCACTGATGTGTGAACAGAAAAAAACGGATCTGGAAATATATATTATAGAAATAAAAATAAAAAATGATTCACAAAATAATATATAGTTTGAATTAAATGCTGTTCTGAATTCTAAGAAAGATCAGGGGATTTTTGGACTATTCGCTCATGTAGAACACCTCGAGTCTGAACGTTTCTTAGTCCTCCAATCTACAACCTATTCTTTCAGACGGATTCATTTAATTAACCAAATAACCAAGTGTGTGTGTGTGTGTGTGTGTGTGTGTGTGTGTGTGTGTGTGTGTGTGTGTGTGTGTGTGTGTGTGTGTGTGAAAACATGCATTTGGGGTCAATAAATGTCAAGTTTATGTTCCTATAAATGTTGGTGTTCATATCTCATACATGAGAGGATTCTGGTTGGTGTTTTTGAAAGACACTTGCATGTTCCTTTCGTTTTTCTGAAACAAAAGCACAGAAGAATTGGACTGGAATGTGTGGAAGAATGTTCTGTGGAGTCCAAATGGGACATTTCTTGTCTCTACCAGAAGAACTTGTGTAAGAAGGAGAACAGGAGAGAAGATGTGATCAGACTCCCTCACCCCCACACTCACACATGCGTAATGGTTTGGTGTTGTTTTGGAGACTTAATCCAAAAGTGAAAGAAACCAACATGGCAACCGTTCCGTATTTCAACACAATGCGGTTCCATCTGGACTGCGGCTGACGATGAGCTGAAGCGATAAACACGTCTGAGTTCTGTATTATTTATTTAGAGAGCAGACAGACGTCTGGAGTGACATCTATCATGAAACGACCTCCCCAGTCACCGCACCTCAATCCTACTGACCTGCTCTGAGATGAACAAGAACATCTCCATCCAGTGAAGAACATTTTGGAGAATTTTACAAGAGACACTGCAAAATATTAGGTGAACGTTTGAAGAAACGAAGTGTCTGGATGCCGAGAGTGTGTTTAAATGTTCTTCATGCTGAGGGAGGATTGTTTTTACTGCAAATTAAGTGGAACATCTGGACATTTATGTGTTTGTTTGGTGAACGGAAATCTGAGTTTGTTGCATAGAAACTAAAGGAACATGCACTTGTCTCTTAAAAACCATAAAGCTTTCAGGGATTCCACACTCCATTTATAATTTTTACTATCTATATATTACATCTTTATTTAATTATATATTTCTTT
>JBCEWE010000279.1:40000-72500 GCA_039877035.1 Silurus lanzhouensis
TTGCTCTCTCTCTCTCTCTCTCTCTCTCTCTCTCTCTCTCTCTCTCTCTCTCTCTCTCTCTCTCTTTTACTCAATCTCAGTACCAGGATCAGATGCATGAGGTGCTGCTGGTTGTGATCACATGGGTGGGGATCGTCATCTCGTTGGTGTGCCTGGCCATCTGCATCTCCACCTTCTGCTTCCTGAGAGGCCTGCAGACAGACCGCAACACCATCCACAAGAACCTGTGCATCAACCTCTTCATCGCCGAGCTCCTCTTCCTCATCGGCATCAACAAGACGCAGTACCAGGTGACCCTAGAAACCTGGATGTATATCACACACACTTCCCATTCAATTCGCACCTTACACCCAGCATTCACAGGATCCCATCCGAGTCCACCACGGATCCACCCCCAGATCCACCCCAGGTCCATTATCGGATCCACCCCTGGATCCACTCTGGATCCACTCCCATATCCCCTCTAGAGTTACCTCATAGGTCCACACTGGATCCACCACTTGATCTTCCCCTAGATCCATCTACGGATCCACCGGGCATATATCCTGGATCCACCGATAGATTTACCCTGAATCCACCACAGATCCCTGACAGAGGAAAAAACTTCCTGAACAGAAATAACTAAGTGAATGGAGGGTTTTATGATATTCCGTCTGTCTGTCTGTCTGTCTGTCTGTCTGTCTGTACGTTATAAATAAAGTAAATAAAATGTATGTTGAAATCTCTACTCTCTCTCCCTGTAGATCGCGTGTCCCATCTTCGCCGGCCTGCTGCACTTCTTCTTCCTGGCAGCATTCTCGTGGATGTGCCTGGAAGGTGTGCAGCTCTACCTGATGTTGGTGGAGGTATTTGAAAGCGAGTATTCCCGGAAGAAGTACTACTACCTGTGTGGTTACTGCTTCCCCGCGCTGGTGGTCGGAATCTCCGCGGCCATCGACTACCGCAGCTACGGGACCAGGAAGGCGTAAGTGTGAATGGGTCTATTTGCGGGCGCCGGCACTGCGGTCTTGACCCTCTCTGAGACACGCTCAGCGTTGATGAACGATAAGTTCCATCTGCCCCATCTGGGGGCGCTACGTCCCTCTGAGAGCTGAAACAGATATGCGCTGTTCAGTCGCAGTGTCCCCGAGGGAAATAGACCTGATTTATTCCCAATATCAAAGTGTATAGATCTCAAAAAGAGAATATGTTTTTTATTACATATTCCTGGCACTCGAGTGATATGAGGTCACTTTGGGGGAAAAAATACACTTGATTGATTATTATTATTATTATTTATTTATTTATTTATTTATTTATTTATTTATTTTTATTTTTTATTTTTCCAGGAAAAAAAAAGGTTATAGTATTTTATCTATATATTTATAAATATATATAAACACTTGTTTTAATTTTTATTTCTTTAGATTTTATTTCTGCAATTTGGGTCTTTCAATAAACACTGGTGGGTGAAATCCTCTGTTCATGTTAGCCAAATTCTAGTTCTGTTAGTTAAAATAAAAATACAAAAAAGAAAGTAAGAAACAAACATACAAAGAAATAAAGTGAAAAAGGAAAGTAAAGAAAAAGGAAAAAAAGGAACAAAAAATTTAAAGAAAAGAAAAGAAAAGAAAAGAAAAGAAAAGAAAAGAAAAGAATCTGAGAGAGAGGAAAAAGACGAACAGAAAAAGGGAAACTAATTTAGGTTTTTGAGTAGAAAATGAAAAATACCTTGTTACAGTTCATTTAAATAATAATTCATTTATTCATTTTTTTTTATTTAAAATCATAAAAAACAGCAGGTTTAAACCCAAAAAACAAACTGGCAGAAATGATAAAATAAAAAGTGAAAGCTGGATGTATGTAATGTGCTGTGGTTTGATAAGAAATGTTGAAACTAGGAATAAAAATAAAACGTTCGGATTCTGATGAATTTCTGACTCGGGGAAAATCAGACACGTTATGAAAGTGTGTTAGTAATTAAACGCCGAGCTCAGTTTTGATTAGGTTTTTATTGCGTTTGCTTCGGGATGACACACGGTAACGATGCGGGTCAGAAGATGGATGAAGCAGAAACACGGCCGCTGCTGGATGTGATGATGGATTTGTGTGAGATACAAGTGTTACCTCTGTGTGATAACAGAGCAGAAGAAGATGATGATGATGATGATGATGATGATGATGGTGATGATGGTGATGATGCTGATGATGTGTGTGTGTCTGTGTGTGTGTGTGTGTGTGTAGGTGCTGGCTGCGAGTTGATAACTACTTCGTGTGGAGCTTCATCGGCCCCGTGTCCTTCATCATCATGGTATCGTTTTCTCTCTTCCTCATGCTTTCGTGTGGTTTGATTTCGAATGATGTCGTACCGTTGAAACACCAAACAGCCTTGTGTAACCTTCGACCTTTGTTTGACCTCCAGCTGAACTTGGTGTTCCTGATGGTCACGCTTCACAAGATGGTTCGCAACTCATCGGCCCTCAAACCCGACTCCAGCCGTCTGGACAACATCAAGTAAAGAGTTATTACATTTATATTGATCAAATTACAGGGTGAGAGAGAAGGAAGAAGAGAGAAAGAAAGAAGGAGATGGAGGGAAAGGAGGAAGGTGGCAAAGGGGAAAGAAGAAAAAGTGAAGGAAGGAAACAGGGGAAAAGGAGAGAGAGAGAAGAAAAGAGAGGGGGAAAAGAGGGAGAAGAAGAGAGATAGAAGGGAAAGGAGAGAGCGTAGATTGGAGAGTGGTAAGGAAAAAAAGAGAAGGAAAGAAAGAAGAGCAAGCAAGAAAGAAGGAGACAGATGGGGAGTAGAGGGAGAAGAAAGGAGACAGCAGGGAAAAAAGGGAGAGAGAAGGAAGGAGAAGGATTAAAGGAGAATAAGGATCCACAGAAGGAGACAGACGGAGAGAAGAGAAAGAAGGAAGCAGTAGACAGAGGGGAAAGGAAAGAGAGAGAGAGAGAGAGAGAGAGAGAGAGAGAGAGAGAGAGAGAAAGTAAGGAAGAAGAAAAAGGTAAAATATAAGAGAATAAATTTAACAGAAGAGAAAGAAAGAAAGAAAGAAAGAAAGAAAGAAAGAAAGAAAGAAAGAAAGAAAGAAAGAAAGAAAGAAAGAAAGAAAGAAAGAAAGGGACAGAATGGAAATGATAAAGAAAATGGGAGGAAACAGAGAGAAAGAGAAGAATGGAGACAGATAATTAACGAGGTTTGATTTTTGCAACATGGCAAAATGGGTGTGGCCCTTGTAATACGATAAACCTGGTTTGGTCATCCTTATATGGTGAAGTGGGCGTGGTCAGTTTGTAATGACCTACCAGAATGGTCATCCTTATATGAGAATGTAGGTGTGGACTTTTCTAATATGGGAAAGTGGGCGTGGTCAGTGTGATATAGTGAACCTGAGTTGATTGTATATGTAAAGCAGTGTGTGTGTGTGTGTGTGTGTGTGTGTGTGTGTGTGTGTGTGTGTGTGTGTGTGTGTGTGTGTTCGTTCAGTCTCTTCATGTTGTTTTGCAGCCACAGAAACGATTGTTGTATGTTTCAGGTCCTCGGCTCTCGGTGCCGTCACTCTGCTCTTCCTCCTGGGCCTCACCTGGGCTTTTGGGCTCCTCTTCATCAACGAGAAGACGGTCATCATGGCGTACCTGTTCACCACCTTCAACGCCTTCCAGGGCATGTTCATCTTCATCTTCCACTGCGCCTTGCAGAAAAAGGTGTGTGTGTGTGTGTGTGTGTGTGTGTGTGTGTGTGTGTGTGTGTGTGTGTGTGTGTGTGTGTGTGTGTGTGTGAGCAACTCATCAACTGGACGGTCTGATTTTATATGTTTTATTTCGAACGTGCCTATTATGTCTGGCCAAAAGTATTGGGACACCTCCTCCACCCGTATGTGTTTCTTCTTCCCCAAACTTGGAAAGCGTCTTTGGATGCAGCAGCATGAAATCTTCCCTTCACTTGAACTAGGAGACCAAAATCTCCAGCTCTATGAAGATCTTCCTTTCATGGGTTGGAGTGGAAGATCTCCTGCTATAAAGCTCCAAACTCGTTTAACACCTTTGAGTTTAATTGGAATGCCGACTTCACCCCAGGCCTCCTCACCTCAACGACATCAGTACCTGACTTTCCCAGAAGAGTGGAGCTTTTTATAAAAGCAAATCAGTATAAAACGTGGAATGGGATGTTTAATAAAAAGGCATAAAACACAATTTTCCATATAAATGTTTATATCGTTTACATTTATTTATTTATTTATATCATTTATCCACGTATCACACCATCACCTTAGAAACGGTCTCCTCGCACAGCAGTACAGTGCTCCCAGCGTTCCTGCTTCTTCTGCAACGTGTCATGAAAGTCTTTCTATTGAAGTGTCGAGCATCTTCTGGGATTCACGCCGGATCTCTGCAATGGTGTCAAAACAACGAGCGGTAGCCGAATCTGGCTGTGAGTGCGGAAGTGAGATCGGTGAGATGGTGCTGTTTCTGGCGAGAAACCAGCATGTGATTAGAACGCACGTGGTCAGATTAGCACCAGTTGCACAGCTCCTGAAGTGCACACGACGATGTCTTTTGGGACACTGAATTATGAAGGTCGGTGCTCCCTGTGACTGTGCGTGCAGCCTTGTGCTGCCATCTGTTGGCGTGTTACCAAACTACTCTGGAAACATTTTGCTACCACCTTGTATATATATATATACTGTATATATATATATATATATATATATTATCCATATGCAGAGCATCTTCTCATGTACAGAATATCTACTTGCAGTAAATAATCTTTATAATATGATCTTGTTTTGGTATTAAAATTAAATCAAAATAACTCTTTTTTTTTTTTTTTTTCCCCAGAATGTTTTAACCCAGTTTTGTGAAACAGTCCCAGTTTTAATGCCATAAACAGCTGTGTGTCTTCCAGAGCATGACTGATTTCTAATAATACTGTGTGTGTGTGTGTGTGTAGGTCCATAAGGAGTACAGTAAGTGTTTGCGCCACTCGTACTGCTGCGGGCGCTCGTCCAACTCCAGCGCTCACGGCTCGCTGAAAAACTCAGCGCTTCGCACCAACAACCGCTATTACACCAGCAGCCAGGCCCGCCACGCTGCAGCACACCGACAGGTAACTCACACACACACACACACACACACACACACAGGTAAACTTCACAGACTCACGACTTTCCATAACCAACATCAGAACAAAACCTGCGTCATTAATATGATCAAAAGTAATGACACCCGCACGTTTTGTTTAAATACGAGCACAATAATGAGCACCTGCACTACTTACTTCCTCCGTCGTTCAAGTAAATGCATAAATTACCCTCAATTCAGGAGTAAAAGGTTGATAACCCAGGTCAGTGTGTGTTTGTGTGTGTGTGTGTGTGTGTGTGTGTGTGTGGGACCGGGGGAGCGGTGTTTAGCCTCCCAGACGCTAATTAACCATCGAGTCGGCGTTAATTAAGGCATTAATGAATTCCTGGTGTTTGCTGTGATCTTGCTTTTGATCAGGGTTTAAACAAACATTAATGAGTAAAGGTGTTTGTTTGTTCATGCTGGCAACGTGGCAGGAGCAGAATCTCGTCTCGGGGTACTCGGATTTGGATTTATTCCTCGGTCAACTTTTCAATACACATTTTTTTTGTTTAATCCCTAATGAAAAAATACTACTAATAAAAATATACCTTAATATGATGGAACTGTAATGAATGGACGTTCGGTGATGAGGATGGGTTCCGTTTTGAGTCTGGTTCCTCTCAAGGTTTCCTCCTCATACCGTTTCGAGGAGTTTTTTCTTGCCACTGGAACCTCTTTATCTTCTATCTGGAAAGCTGCTTCGAGACAATGTCCAATGGAAAGACATTGTGTGCACAGATGTTTGTGAACAACCTGATGTTTCTGTTTTGAACATCCCTTTTCACATCCCTGTTTGGTCCTCCATTCTCGTGGGAAGATGGTTCACTAGATTTTGTAGTGATTTGTGTGAGATTCATTCAGCCACAAGGGCATCAGGTACTGATGAGATCTGGGGTGCAGTCAGCGTGAAGAATTTACCTCAAAGATCTTTAATAAATTTGGAGCTCTACAGCAGGAGATCTTCCACATCATCCAACTGGAACAAGTTCTGGGGTCTCCTAGTTGAAGTAAAGGGGGGGAAATTTTCATGCCAGTGCATCCAAAGACCTCATATACAATTGTTCGCATCCAAGTTTGGAGAAGAACCACATAAGGGTAGAAAAGGCAGGTGTCCCGATATTTTTGGTCTTTTTAAATCAAAAATTGTATAAAAAAATAAAAATATAAAATGGAAAATATTATTATTATTATTAAATATTATTGCTGAACAATAGTGAAGTGTGTTTATGCCTGTGTGTGTGTGTGTGTGTGTGTGTGTGTGTGTGTGTGTGTGTGTGTGTGTGTGTGTGTGTGTGTGTGTGTGTTCTCAGAGCCGAATCCGTCGCATGTGGAACGACACTGTAAGGAAGCAGACCGAGTCGTCCTTCATGGCAGGAGACATTAATAGCACTCCTACCCTCAACCGAGGTGAGACACTTGTGTCCCTCCCTTTTTTTCTTTTCTCCGTCTCTATTTGTCCTCACAACTGCACTCTCCCGTCCCCATTTCTGTCCCCATCTCGCTCTCCCACACCCCCTTTGTTTTCTTTAATACCTGTCTTCCCTAGTATGTTCCTGTCCTCATACAGTATGTGTCCTCATATTATGTCCCAATCTCTGCTTTTATCCTTTTGTTTCAAGAGACATGCAGACGCAGAGAGACGGGGAAATGGAGAGAGTGAGACAGAAAGATGATAACGGAGAGACAGAGAGCAAGAAGGAGAAAACAGGATACAGACAGACAGACATAGAGAGGCAGACAGAGACAAATATGCAGAGGGTGAGACAAACAGACAAATAGAAACGCAGAGACATTGAGGCAAATAGACAGAGAAAGTGAGAGGAAGAGATCAAGACAGAAAAAAGAGAAATAGACAGAGAGAGCAAGACAGTGAGATGAAGAGAGTGAGGCAGACAAAACACAAACATACAGAGAGAGGGAGACAGTGAGACGAATAGACAGAGAGGGTGAGATGGTGAGACAAAGAGAGCAAGGCATAGATTGAGACAAAGAGAGACAGAGTGAGACAATGAGATGAAGATAGGGAGGCAGACAAAACACAGACAGAGAGAATGAGACAATCAGACAAATAGACATGAGAGTGAGACAGTGAGGTGGAGAGTGAGGCAGACAAACACAAACCGACAGAGAGAGAAAGACAGTGAGAGACAGAGTGAGACGGAGAGTGCGAGACAGACTACAGTGTGTGTTTTCTGATTATTCTATTTGAAGGTCATTAGCGGTCACTGGGGCAGATTTTAATATGAGTAGAACATATTAGCGCTCTCTCTCTCTCTCTCTCTCTCTCTCTCTCAATGATGATGATGATAATGATTACCTTCATCATCATCATCGATTGCAGAGGCACTGGTATCAGCGTTTCTGGGAGGAGACATGGGCCGCGCTAGCTAACTAATTCCATGGGGGTTTTTTTGTTGATAATGAACTGATTTGCGTCTGAGTGAACAGGGGGACGATTAGAATCACACACACACACACACACACACACACACACACACACACACACACACACACACACACAGAGAGAGCGATATTGTGGTGACTTTAATCAAGCCAGCAGAAAGAGAGCAAGCGAGTAAACGAGCGAGAAAGAGCGAGAGAGCGTGAGATGGAAATCTGCTCCGCAGGACAGAGACGGCGAGACGAGAGAACAGAGAGACAGAATCCCGCGTGTCTTTTTGTCCTTCCTCTTGGAGGAAAGTTTTTGCAAAGTCTGAAGCAGGCGAGGCAGAACAATGTAAAAGCCTGTTAATACACACACACTCACTCACGCACACACACACTTCATCATCTCAGACCTTCATCATCTGTTTCTCTCTCCATTGCACGCTTTCGGATGTTCAGTTGCTTATTTGCTCGTCTCTTAGACTTTGTTAGCATTTTTTTCCCCTCTTGAATCCAGCATGGTGATGTTGACCAGACTTGAAAAATATGTGAGAGACAGCAGGGGTTTTTCCTACAGGAACGCAGTAGGACACTTCCCAGCATGTTCACTTCTTTTAGCTCGGCTTGTAACACACACTAACATTCGGCAGCATTAATGCAACTAATCACTGCTTTGTTTTTCTTTCTTCTTCCACGTTCTCACTCAAGTTCTTACCTTTAATATAAGATTCAAATTAATCAGTCATTTGGAGGCCTTGTGCTGTGAAATGCTGCTATGAATTCCAGAGTATGATACACTTTTAGACCACATAAAGACATCATTCGTGAGTTTTGTGCGAGATGTTCCCTCTCGTTGTGTCTCTGTGCGAAAGTAGGTGTCGGTTTTGGTCAATCGGTGCCAAGAAATGGATTTAATGGGCTCCAAATGTAATAGTTTCCATTTGGTGGTATCAGTTTGCACACAATCGGTGTTTCGTTGGACGTTTATTAAACCACGTATACCTAATTAAGACAATCATGAAAATCTGAACACAGATAAACCTTTAGGAAATCAATGTTTGACTCTCTCTCTCTCTCTCTCTCTCTCTCTCTCTCTCTCTCTTTTTCACATTTTACCTCTATCTATCTCTCCCTCCTGTAGCCCCCATGGGTAATCACCTGCTGGCGAACCCGGTGTTGCAGACTCGCACAGGTTCCTCTCCCTACAACACCCTGCTGACTGAGAGCTTCACACCTCCATCACCTGGAGTCTTTAACTCCACTGGTCAGTCTTTCTTTCTTTCTTTCTTTCTTTCTTTCTTTCTTTCTTTCTCTATGCCATGTATCTCTGCATTTATTTTTTTGCATGTTCACATCGTTTCACTGAGATTCAATCAAACGGACATTGTGAGTGACCAGCTGGCCGATTTGAAACCCCGCCCCTCCGATCCACTGACCAAAATATCGATTAGAGGCGATGCAAGGCGGTGTGATTGACAGCTGAGTGGGAGAAGAATCTCCCCCGAGATTTAACACGTCGAGGAGCTCGGCGTCCGACTCGAATAACCCTGCTCTCGGTGACGGAAAGATAGACTGAAAGAAAGAGAGAAAGGAAAAAAGAGGGAGGGGAAAAGCAGTCTCCGTGTCAGAGGGGTGAAATTTAAGACGCCGTCTCTGCTGAATATTTTACAAAGTTCTCTCCCTCGCGCGCCGTAATGCGTCAGCCTCGACTCGGCTTAGCTTCGCTCCCCCAGCCCGCGGCGCATTTTTAGAATATTCACACAGGAGGAGGGCTTCATTAGAATGTCTAATTACTCTTTCTCTCTTTCTCTCCCTCTCTCTCCGTTTTTCCGTTCTTTTTCTTCCCCGGCGAAGGCGAACGTTGATTAAAGTCATACCGTGCATTAAAATTTCAAGCCCTCCAGCACGAGGGTGTCTCAGCACTCGATATTTATGGCGACAGGTTCAAACAAATCCGGAGGTGCCACCTCACGAAAGCCGAAGCGATTGTCGTCACGGCTTTAGGAGGTCATACGTATCACGGATCACGCCCTCGCTCTGTCAGCGTACATCTAAAAAGCCTCTCCTCAGCACTGCCCCCTTCAGGGTCACGACAGCACGACGGCGGTGCTGTCAGTTAGCATGGCGCTGCATGATAATGTCCGTTAGTGTTTGGTTTGAGGAAGTCGCTGTTCAGACACGCAGCTTCAATTTGTCACTTGTTTGAAGTCTAATGGAATTACTTTCGTGCCAAAAGTAAGTAACTTTTAAAAGAGGTAAACCACTCAGTTGTAAAAAAAAATGTATGGTCTTCAAATACATAGCATTCTGTCTGAAAAGTGGGCCACCCAGTGGTAAAGGCTCTGGGTTACTGATTGGAAGGAAAGGAGTTCAAGCCCCAGTTTTGCCAATCTGCCACTCTTGGGTCCTTGAGCAAGGCCCTTAACCCTCTGTGCTCCAGGGGTGCTTTATCAGGGATTTGAATTAGAATTCAGTCCTCCAATTTATATGTCAGCATAACTTAACCTTTGAGCTACCATTTACACTTCACAAGGTTATTTCCATCTGGTGGTAACTAAATGGACAAGATATTGGACTTCTGATCAAAAGGTTATTGTTTTTGAATTCCAGCACCACCAAGCTGCCACTGCTGAGCCCCTTGAGCAAGGCCCTAAAGCCTCAGTTGCTCAGCTGATTAGTTCAGATAACTGTAATTTACTATGGAAAAGGGCATCTATCAAATGGCATTAACGTAAATGTGTGGGGGTGGAGCTTTACTATCATTGGCTAGTGAGATTTGGATAGAGACCTAATTGACCTGGACATTGAGCATATACTACAGCAAATATTGGAACAGGTTCTTTTTCCATGTGTGTTGTTACGGTCAACGTTTTGGGCACAGATTTGATTCTCTACAGCCCAAACAACTAAATCTTACATTGAAATATTTATTTTATTTATTTTATTTCAAGAATACCATCAGGGCCAAAACCCTCCCCTATCCGAATCCCAAATACCATATAGCACCATATGTCCAAAAACATAAATTTTTAAAGAGACATGTGGTGGTGTGTATAAGTAGTCCATGCTACTCACTAAATACACCACACGCTGTTTGGCTTTTAGTCAAGCAAGACCACATTCTAGCCTCCCATTCCAACCTTCACCTAGATACAATTTCCACTAAAAATACCTTCATCCTTTCCCCTTGTCTCTTCTTCCAACCTGAATTCGAGTTTCCACCAGGTAAATTCGATTGTCGTTTGTTCTGACCACAGTTTTACTATAGTGTTCAGGTGTGACCTGTATAACATAGAAATGGGTATAAAAAAAGCGTAAATGCTACGACACAAACCATAAAAACTGCTGCTCATTGGAGGTGGGAGCTCACTAAGGCTTGCTAAGGCTTTGGTTGATCTGAAGGTCGGGGGTTCAAGTCCCAGTATAGCCAAGCTGGGCCCCTGAGTCCTTACCTTAACCCTCTGTGCCCCAGGGGTGCTTTATAATGGCCTGACCCCAGCTTACTAACATTGCTGGGACATGGAAAGAAGGAATTTTGCACCTTTCTTTCTTTACTTCTTATATGAAACATGACACATGGCAAAAAATCTTCATGTTGGCTTTCACCTAGCTAACTTTCTCCTCTGTATCACTCAGTGTATATAGAGCACTGTTACTGTAGTAACCAATGTGTCCATGCAGGAAAATCTGCACTTCAAACAAACAGATGGCTTGGGTCAGTTCTGATTTGCAAAGCAGACATAAATTTGAGTCGTAAGTAAATCCTGGAGCTGCACTCGTTTATAATGACTTTCACATTAGAAACGAGGGATAATAACACATAATTCCATTTTATTCCTTAGTTCTGTTAAGATGCTTTGAGACAATGTCTTATTGAGATATGAACTTGAGCATGAACAATCAAAGCTATAGAGAATACTGCAATATATTATACATTAGGTATAAGTTCAAAGTCTCCTGTATTGTTTTTCTTGTTACTTTCATTCCTTTTTTATTTTTATTCATTCTTTCCTTCTCAATAGAAGTGTCTACATCTGGTGGGCACTTCCTTTTCTTTCATTTCTTACTTGTAGTAACAGTAATTGTCCATACAATGTACTACAGTATATGAACAACAGTTTGTAGACACCTGATCCCCGTTTGCTGTTCTAATAAGCTCCTTTCTTCTGGACAGATGTTAAACTAGATTTTGTGAAGATTTGTGTGAGATTTAGTAAGCCAAAATGGTGTTAGGAAAGTCAGGAAACAAGTGATGTAGGTGAGATAAGGAGGCCTGGGGTGCAGTCATTGTGAAAAATTCATGTTGAACAGGATTGAGCGAGAGCTTTGTACTTGTCAGATGCACTTTAAAGCACATTGAAATTACTTCTTCTCCCAGCAATGTTAGGAAGCTGGGATCAGAGCACAGGGTCAGCCATGTTACAGCATCCAAAATGTCCTATACAATTGTGTGTCTCCAAGTTTGTGCTAACAGTTTGGTGAAGAAGCACATACCAATATCCCAATACGTTGTCCATCTAGTATAAAAAATACATAAATAAATAAGTTTTGCATGCTTATGGTTGGCTTTAAGTGAAAGTTCATCTCATCTCTCTCTCTTTCTTTTTTTTGCCGTCCAGTGGGAACCTTCCGTGATCCAAGTAAGAGACTTTTCCTCTTTTTATTTTTTCACCTCTTCTCATTAATGGCCACTGTTACCATAATGATTCTCTGTTCACCTGTGCAGTAAAGCCTTGTGTTTCTGTGTACACAATTTCTCCTTCCCTGCTAATCGCCGATCTACTTGCATAAGCCTATTAATCTTGCGCTGGATGTGTCTTGATTGATTTAATCCCCGATTTTTGTGCTGTGAATCTTGGTCTTGATTAAAAAAGGTAATGAAGTGTTCACTTTCCCTCTTCTCCCTCCCTCCTTCCCGCTTTTCCTTTCCGGCACCCAGAGAGCACTCTGGCTAGGAATCGGGACCATGGCGGAATGGAGACACTGCCACTGAATGGCAATTTCAACAACAGCTACTCGCTGCGTGCCGGAGTTGCTGGACCAGGGGGGCAAGGCGGTAGCTGCGACTTCCTCAGCGGTGGATCAGATGAGAGTCCGCCTCCTCTGCTGAATCAACGTGGTGCAGAGACACTGGGAGGGATCCGACGCAACCTGTCAGATGCGGCCGCCTTCGAGAAGATGATCATTTCCGAGCTGGTGCACAACAACCTGCGACAAGGAGGTGGCGAGAGAATCGGTGGTACCCTGTCGCGAGGGCGAACAACTGGAGTGGTTGTTGGGACAGGAGCTGGGGCAGGGTCGAGTGCGGGAGCAGGAGTTGATCGGCCGACCGCTGCCGAACAGGAAACCGTGGATGATGGCCAGCGACACCGAACACCGCAGGACGTGGAGTTGTTATACAAGGCTCTGGAGGAGCCTTTGCTTCTGCAGCGTGCTCAGTCAGTTCTCTATCAGAGTGATGCAGAGGAGAGTGAAAGCTACATGAACGACTCGAACGAGAGCCACGGGCATAGTGCAGCTGCCACGGCTGCCGACACAGGTCCAGACTCCCCCGCCCGGGACTCTCTGTACACCAGCATTACCAACCTGCGAGACTCATCGTACCCAGACAGCAGCCCCGATGAGCTCTACTACAGCTCGGGCAGACCCGCACTAGGCAGTGCCATGCACACCTTCTACCCAACGCCCCCGACAAGGCCTGTAGCCGATGCCCAAACCCACGGCCACACCCACAATCCCCCGGAGCCACCACACACCGAGGGGGACGGACAGATGCAGCTGGTCACCAGTCTGTGACTGTGAGGAACCCCCCCCTCCCCAGTCCCTTACACCCATTCCGTTTCTGTTCCTTTCTCTCGGTTTGCTAGTTTGGAAGTGTAAACAGAGAGAAGTCTCAGCTCGGTCTCAGTGGCAGCAGGTTCTTGGTTCTATAAGGCAGCTCTGGAGCAAACCTAGTCCACAAACTCCCTCCCTTCCCCTCGGTTGATTCCCAAGTCCAAAGCTCTCTTAGCAACTGAGGATATTTTCAACAATTCCTTGTGGAATCTGTTGCCGATAGTTTTTTTTAATGCATAAGTTTAACAGTGTTTTCTGTTTTGATATTCCTCCCTTTTCTTCTCCCTTCCATCGATTCTCAAGAGCTGAGACGTTTGGAGAACGGGGTTCACCGTTATGCATCGGTGTGCAACGAACTCTCTCCACCTCGCTCTGAAAGCTCTTCAGTGTTGCCAAAAATATTTTTTTTTTGAGCCAGAACACAAACTGGAATACACACACACACACACACACACACACACACACACACACACACACACACACATGGTAACACGAGTGCACAAACATAAGTGCTTGTTACTGAACGTCAGCTCATGAAGAACTGCACTCATGAAGGCAGTAGCAGGAAGAAGCTGCCCCTGTGGAATTGCCTTTATTCCCCTACTCTGTCTTTTTTTTTTCTCTCTCTCTCTCTTTCTCTCTCTTTGGATGGACTCTGATGTACAGGACCCTTAACAAGACTTGACACGGCTGTAACTGACCACCAGGACTTGTATTTGATGCTCTATTTAAAAGGAGTTGTTTTTTTGTTTAATTTCTGTGAATTAACCCATGGACATCAGTTGCCTCCTCTGTGTTAGGGCCCAGAGAACTTTTTTTTTCCCTGGTTGTTTTCCGAGCCTACTACAAAACGCCTGTACATACGAACCTTGAGAATCAATAATGAAACCTAGCGCCAATCCTATTCTGTAAATAGAGACCAGATGAACAAACGCGACAACGGAAAAAAATAAAACGTATGGACTATGACGAGAGCGAACAATTTCTTGTACTGAGACTAAAAAAAACAACAAAACAAAGAGTGACACAAAAATTTAAATAAAGACATTTGGGATTTTAAATGACAGTCCATCCCTCCCTCCGATTTTCGTTCACTCTCTCAGGCTCTCATTTACCCCTGCCCCCATTGAATTGTGGGAAAACTGTGTGTTGACAGAGTGAGAAAGAGAGACAGAAAGAAAGATAGAGAAGGAATATTTGTGCAGAGGAAAGGAATCTAGCCCTGGCACAATTTTTATGTATTATAAACCATTGTTAAGGTTTGACCAGTTTCCTGACTCATGCCTCAGGAAAAAGGGATGCAAGGGGCAAGGGGCTGGGTGGGAAGGTCGACAGGTGGGGCTGGGCCAGGGGCGGCGCAAAGCAGGGCAGGGCAGGGCGGATTGCAGGGCGGGGCTTGGGACTGGGGTTTATCGACAGCAGCCATAATGTAGTGTTGGTTGTGTCTTGTTAGACTGATGTAATAGATATCAGATAACTAGATTACCGATACCTAGGACAAAATAAATGCATTCATAAATAAATAAATCTCTGAGGAGCAAAAGTGGGGATGGAATTTCAAACATGACTCAGAGTCATTAACGAAACTGCATTTCACTGTTTTAAAAGCACGGCAAATCCGTCACCGTGGTTCCAACAGCAGGTTTGTGATTCTTCTGTCTAGAGGACGTTCGGTGTCTATTCGGGTGCTGAAGAGCTTGTACTTAAGAATCTTTTTTTTTTTTTCTGCCAGGATAGTTAGACTCGTGTTAAAACAGAAAGCAGAGTTTTTAAAAAAATTTAAAATTTTAAAGAAATATATCTATTAAAGAAGGCTATATTAGCTCCCGTCTCAGAGCCTTCGCTAGGTGTCAGGAATACTGTTATTTGGGAGCTCAGTGCCATGGAAACCGGGATCACCGAGCGTCACGCCTGAACGACCAGGCATTAGCATTTTATTAGGACAACGGGCGACCGCTGACTAACAAGACACGTGCTCCGTGTGCTAGAATCACCATGTTTTAATGTCGCCATGTGTCTTCAGAAACTTGTCCTTCTTTTTTCATTGGGGGCTTTTTTCCTCTGCAAGTACCACATTTTTTGGCACTAAAAAGCAGACCTGTGCTTTTTTTTCTTTCTTTCTTTCTTTCTTTCTTTGACAGCGGTTCTGTATTATCATTAGAAAAGGTTACACCTAAAATGGTACTAATGGTATTTTGGGTATGGAGGGGGGCTTTTTGTTGAAATGTATTGATTACTTAATTACAATGTTACTTCAGGATTTTTTTCCCCCAAAATTATCGTCAATCAATTAATCATCAGTGGTGCAAAAAAAAGTTTCCAAACCCTTTTCTAGCTGCTAGAATTTCCTTTTGTTCATTTTTTTTTACAATTCAAAAGATCTGGAACTAATTCAGTTGATGGAAATTCTTCAAGAACTTCAAGTCCCAAAGCGGTTCTTGTTTAATTTGTGTATTTTCTTTTTTCATGTGCAATGGAAATCCACAATTATCCTCAATTAAATTCTACCTATTTCACGATATGTTCTGTTTCCTAATTGAGCAATTGTTTATGCATTCTAGGGATACCTGTGGACAATTTCATATACATTATTACATACATATACACTAAAAACTGTTGTCTATATCCTTATTATCCTGCCATTTGGACATTGCTATAAAGTCCAATTTCACTTCCAATCAGCTACTTGTTCAGGACCAAGGTCATGTCCACACTTATACATTTTCCTTCAATGTAAAAAAACGCTCTCCAAAATGGTTCAAATTGTACACTTTCGAAAATGACGCATTTTATTAGCCACGTGACCGTGACATTGCTGTTTTCAGAACGTTTCCAGACGTTACAGTGTGAGCAAATTTTAGGAAACGATTAAAAAACAAGGGTGGATGCACAGCGTTTTTAGACGAAAATGTAGCCTTAAAATGCCTTAATCTAATATTCGCTATTGACACCCTGAAAAACTATAATAGTGTAACTAGTCTTATGTTCCATCCCTAATTCATTCATGCTGGATATATTTTTATACTCTACTATCTGCTGGGCAAGTGGCAGGAGCAAAGGATAGAGATAGAGAGAAAGAAAGGGAGTGGAGTACATACATGTTTTATGGCTGTGCCATGGTACAGAGGGTGTCAAATGTTCCGCTTGTGCTCTGTATCTAAGGTGCCAGGGGAGAGTGACATCTGCTTTACAGTCGCAAACAGACGTGGAACATTGTGGTGCATCCTCAATACGCTATTTTACACTCACAGCATCACCTCTATCTTTCTTTTTTCTTCACTTGTTTCTGCTCCCCAAACTTTCCTTAAGGGACATACGTGTGTGCAATACAATGCTTTGGAACTTTGGCTGTATTTATGGTCTTTGTAAGGGTAGTGCTGGTTGTTCTTGTTGGTGGTGGTTTACATACCTCTGGACCTGGAAGTATTAAAGGTGAAATGTGTCTCGAAACCTGATGTCTAGGAACACATAGAACGAAGACCTTAAACCTATTCGGATTGTTTCTCATATCTCATCTCATATAATTTTCTCAATACTTTAATTTCCACAAGTGATAGATCAGAGGTTAAGACGTGGGACTTCCGATCAAAAGGTCATGAGTTTAAATCCTAGCACCACCAAGTGAACAAAGTCCGTGTGTAGTAGACATAGACGTCTCAAAGTAGACGTGTTGGGGGAATCTGCTTATTAAAAATGTAATGTTTTATTTTGTTTCTGATCGAAGGAACAAAATGAACAAAATCACTAAAAACTGTTCATTTTGATGAGATAAAATGATCTCCCCATCACTGGTGTATAGAAAGAGAGCACGGAGCAAAATGCAGCTTACAAAGTCAGATTGGAGATTGCTGCTGCCCCTGGTGGCCATATGTCTCTAGTGCAGGTTTTTAAAAAAGTCGATCAAGACTGCATTGGTTGTACGAGAAAAGTGTTAGTAAAGGTACGAATGAAGTCTATAAAGTTTGGCTTAAATAAATATATAAATGCATAAATATATTAATATAGCACTCACAAGAGACCAAATGGCATTTTAATTTGAAAGTAGGTTGTAGGCAGTTGTGCTCAAAAATGTTGATATAAAAGACCCATTTTATGCCTTGCGCTATAAATCGGTTCAGAGAAAGGGCTATTTTTTTTTATGTTTGCAGTGAATTGTAGTTTAAAATTTGGAACTGCAATGAATGGACATTTGTTGCCACCCAGATGAGGATGACTTCCCTTTTGAAACTGGTTCCTCTCAGGGTTTGTTCCTCATACCATTTCAGGGAGTTTTTGCCACATACGCCACTGAGTCGCTCATCAGACATTAAGAATTATAAGAAACAAAATTATAGCCAATAAACTTACCCATTCTTTTATATAACCTCATAACCGCTTTATCTGTGTAAAGCTGCTTTGAGACAATGTCCATTGTAAAAAGCGCTAAACAAATAAAAATGAATTAAATTGATATCCACTGTCAAGAAACCTAAAGTACATTTTTTCCACAATATAAAACAAAAATGACAGAAAACAAAAAACTAATTGACTATGTACATGAAAAAGAAATGCTTTGCATGGCTTGGAGTGAAAGATCTTGAGTGGCCTGCTATAGAGCTCTGACTTTTCTGAACACTCTTCTGGGAAGATGATCCACAAGATTTTGGAACAATGTGTGCTTTCCATGGGTTGGAATGGAAGATCTCCCACTATAGAGCACCAAACCTATTAAACACTACTGGGATGAATAGTTCATGTTGACTGCACCCCAGGAATCCTCACCTCACCAACATCCTATAGTACCTGACTTTAGTAACACCCTGGTGGCTGAACGAATCTCAGACAAAACTCCACAACATTTACTGGACCATTTTCCCAGAAGAGTGGAGATTATTATAACAGCAAATGAGGACTAAGTGTGGAATGGGATTTTCAAAAAAGTGAAAGAAGCTTATGGTCAATGTCCTTGAATTTTTCTTTCTCCGTATAATGTGCATTAAACACATTTCAGAGTGAATGCAAAAAAAGTCAGAAAGGCGCAGTGGCTGATGGGAAGATTATATTTGCATAGTTTGCATTCTACAAATGGTGAAGATAATTTAATTTAAAGATTTAATTCCAAGACGTTTTGGACTTGCAAGGGAAAGAAAATTTGGAACTAGGGGTAATCGCATGTACACTACTACACGTGGCGTGAATAGCGATTAAGAGAAAAAAAAAAGAAATGTATTTCTTCAAGGCTTAAGATAGTATAATCAGCTTTTTCCCTTCCCAAATGCACATTCTGCTTCCTTTGCTTTCCTTGCAGAAATGTTGCATGCTGACAAGTAACCACAGCATGCATTCGTTTTTTGTGGGTTTTTTTTCCATTTCTTTTTTTTTTTTTTTTGACTGGTCAGCGAGTTTCGACCATTCGGCTGCATTCTTCTGGTGAAAGTGCGAGGAAAGTGGCCGGTGCTGAACGATGTCCTCTGAAGAGCCGTTCTCCTGAGTCATGACTCTCTTTGCACCTGCTCTAGCTCGCTTTCGCTCTCGACGTTCTGGCCCAGAGGACAGACTGTTTATCGCTTCGGTCGTTCCCTCGAGACAGCCGACGTGCGTCACGGTGCGTCTCTCGCTCTATCTCTCTGCGCCCCGTCTCCCTCCTACTCTTCTTTCTGTCCTCTCTTATTCCACTGTACGCCATGGCTTTGCTTCTGTCTTTCACATCTCCCTCCCTCTCTCGCTCTCTCTCTCTCTCTCTCTCCGTCCTTTACCCAGGTTTCTCGTTTACTGCAGTGTTTTCCTGCGGCTTCATTACCGTCTCACGTACGGAGGAGTGGCGTTTTCGATTAGTCAGAGGTTTTGTTTACATCCTGCTGCCGGAATAAAAGACTATGTGGGTTAATGATAGTGATTATACAGTAGAAAGAGCCGCAGGACTTCAAACCTTCTCGTGGGATTGCCACCACCTCTGAAATCTCTCAACACAACCCCCTGATTATCATATTAATGCCGAGAACTGTAATCTAGCCACATCAAGCCACCCAGAGATCCCTCTTAATGCGCGTTCGTGGTTTCAAATGGAGACGAAGGAATCGTGAGAGTGCCCGGGATCTTCCTATTCTTTCTAAAAGAAAAGGACACAATGTAAAGTCTCTCGTGCTATAGTACGCTCTTGGCTTCGTGCCATAATGGAGTATCGAGCAGTAATAGCTGCTGGATTTGAACTTTCCACTCCTGCCCTCTACTTTCCAGCTCTTTGACTCGTCTATCAGTCTATTAAAGGAGGTGCCATCGATTGGTCGAGTTTACAATCAGCAGAGAGTGTTTTAACAAAACCAAATGCAAAACCGTTCATGACGATTTCAGCCCTTCGTGGTTCCTGAGATGTCCACAGCCAAAATCGGTTGCACCAAGCAGTCTCTAATGGAAGACACCTCTATCCAGACCTACAGCCTACCTCCGAATATGAATCTTTATCATTGAGACGCGGATTCTTTTCTAATGAAACTCTTGAGTTGACCCATCCACACTTGTCCACAGCCACCATCAGCTGCACCAAACGGTCTCTAGCTGAAAACACCTACGGTATATCCTGACCTACAGCAAAACTCCCAATGTAATTTATTTTTTTCACTGAAAAGCCTAATACTCACAGACATGCTTCATTTCCCCTGAGTTAACATGCCAAAAAACAAGATGAAGGGGGATACAGGTGCAAATACGTGAATTTCACATGCAAGTACAGTACTATCTTGGTACTTGTCGGCTGCAGAACCCATCAAATCCGAAACACGTTCTGACAACTGAAAAATGTTTCAGCACTCAGAACTTGACACCAAGTCTCGCGACGAAACTTGTGAGTGATTCAGACTTGCGGTAAAACGGATGCTCAAAGAGTCTCATGTTAGCTCGCTAAGAGTGCCATAGAGTGGCCTTCAGAGAGTTCTCTTTTGTGCTTAAAAATGCCTTTATGAATTTTCGTTATTCCATTTACAGTACAGTACTGTATTTAAAAAAAATACTTGTTTGGTTCTAAGTTCCAGAACCAATTACATAAACAGTTATATTTAAAAAACAAAGAAACAAAACATTATTTTTGCCTGAAACATGGACAAGAAAACCATAAATCGGGGTCTGATCTTCCTCAATAGTCGATGATTTGACATGAGCTGGGATTGTTTGGTTCCTCCTGGAATGGCATCACAGCAGCAGGTCTGTAAGCTCAAAATTGCAGGCTCATTTCATATAAACAGGATTAGATCATGGTTTTATAAGCTGAGGTGATCCGAGAAGTCTGTCACAACAACGTCCTCTCCATTTTTATAAGAGCAATCCGTTGCAGAAGGAGCAAGATTAATATTCAATTCAGTTTTATTTCTATAGCATTTTCATGAGGGACATTCTCAAAAGCAACTTTAGAGAATATGAATTATAGAACAAATTTCACATATTTGAATTGATGTATGTTTATCCCTAATGATGAAGCCTGGACCAACAAGAAAAAAACTCCTTTAGATGCTATGAGCAAGAAACCTTAAGAGGAACCAGACTCAAAAATGAACCCATCCTCATCTGGGTGACACCAAGAGTGTGATTGCAAATCATTGAAACATTACAAACAGTGGAGAGTGAGAAATATCATGAGCACCAGAGTGTGTGATTATGAGTAATGTCCTTTCCACAGTCTTCTACAGTAGAGTCAGTTGGAGTTTAAGAACCAGGAGCTCAAAAATTAACCAACTCATAAATTACCCCAACATCTGAGATTCGACTCCAACTTCTCCATGCCAGAGCCTTTCATTGTTCAACGATCGAAAAACAGCGTATGTAGAATTTTATTTTGAGGCTTGATAAAGAGGTTGTTTATTCTTAAAGTCCAATGTTTGGAATCTTCACAAAGTAGGAGCCAACTGGAGCCGGGACATAATACGGAGAGCTTTCTGAATTCAGCATGGAATGCAGGAGAGACCGGATCCTCCAGCATGAGAGTTTGGAAAGATTTTAGAAAGATATTTTTCTCAGGAGGAAATAATTTACCTGATTCATTTGTTAAACTTTTGTTTTTTTTATTTTAATTTATTTTGTATTATGATACCCAACACTGGTTCCCTGGTGGTCTAGTGGTTAGGATGCGATGCGCTCACCGCTGCGGCCCGGGTTCGATCCCCGGGCAGGGAACCGACCCCAGCCATTAGGGTTACACTAGCCTTAGTGCAGGTACCAAACCCGGATAAATGGGGAGGGTTGCGTTAGGAAGGGCATCCAGCGTAAAAACATGCGCCAAATAAAACATGATGGTCGGCTGTGACGACCCCTAATGGGAGAAGCCGAAAGGAAGTTTATTTGTTAAACCTTTGTATTTAAAGTTCGACTTGTCAAGTACAATTGATGTAGAAAAAAGCCCATTTTGTAGAAAATTGTTGAAAACAAACAAACAAACAAAAATATATATATATATAACTCTTGCCCTGCAGTGGTAAAAAAAACTGCACACTCATTGGCCATTGTACTATTGTTGAGCCGATTGCTGCCATGCCAATCATGTCTTCTATTATCAGTATATACACAGATCAGCCATAACATTAACAGTTCTGACTTGTCGATCATTAACATCATGAACTTCTTCAGCAGTTTGAGCTACAGGAACTCGTCTGTTAGATTGGACCACACGGACCAGCCTTCGCTCCCTGTGTGCATCAATGAGCCTCAGCCGCCCACGACCCCGTCACCGGTTCACCACTGTTCTTTCATTGGAGCACTTTTATAAGATACTGACCACTGCAGACCAGGAACATCCCACAAGAGCTGCAGTTTTGGAGATGCTCCGACCCAGTCGTCTAAATTTGTCAAACTCGCTCAAATCCTTACGCTCTGCCATTTTTCCTGCTTCTAACATCAACTTTGAGGACAAAATGTTCACTTGCTGCCCTATTTATCCCTTCCACTAACAGGTTCCATGATCAAGAGATCATTAGTGTTAATCACTTCGCTGGTCATAATGCTATGCCTGGTCAGTGTATATAGACTTTTCGAACAATTTGTAAACTCAATTGTCTTAAATCCTCAAATAGTTCAATCCTGCTATTTAATCACGTCCACATGTGCGTTCAAGGAATCTGATTAGCCAGAACAATTGCTAAGAACAATAGGTGATCTTACATGTAGTTAGCAATGTAAGAAGTTTGGCCCCTAAATTGGTTCAAAACAAGGACAACCTTGAATCGACAAAAGCAAGACAATAACGAACACAGACTCCAGAACTTAAACAGTGACACTAATTTGGTGAAGCAGGAAAAATATAGGAATGTAATAGCATGTGATTTGGGACATGGAGTTCCAGTGGCTGATGGGAAACCATTTTATGTAACACCCACAATGCTTCTTACCTACCTGTCGATAGTGGGGGTATGGGATTTATTCAAATGCTTTATCTTTACTTAAAGAGTGATGCAGCCATGATTTAGACTTTTAGTCAACGTCTGTATCCACTCTAGGGTTTAGGTTTTTTGTGGATCTCACACACAACTTTATCCACTGCTGAAACAATGGGATTTCTTTAAAATCAGGTAACCAGACACCCAATTCCAACAGTTAAACAGAGCAAGAGTCTTAATACTGATTCTTGAATTAGTCCTGGATTCCCACCATAATAGTTTTTCTTTGCTTATCTGCCAGTTGGTCCAGCTTCTGGTTATGTCTCCTCCTTGCTGCCTGGACCTATCCTAGTCCCAATGGAGGACCGTCTTTCTTATATGAGCCTCAGGAATATCATTTACAGCAAGAGACACTTTGTTTTAAAGCCTTTATCCACCCACTGAGAGAAGCCAGAGGTTATCAGCCATCCTCAGATTTTTAATCACTTGGTCACTGCAGGATCAAGTCCTTGTTTCGGTGCCACCGCAGGTACATCTGGAGAGCAGAGTGTCCTGTCACTTATTTAACCGCCATACTGCCGAACACAGCATGAACAGCAGGATGGCATTGTTGCTTTTTAAAACAGTGATCAAGCAGTGTCTCTGATTGCTGCAGGCAGAATACCAACAGTTTATCATAAATGTATTATTATTATATATTCGAAAGGTACTTTGGGCTCAACTTGTGATACAATCAAGGCAGGATGTAGATCACTGACACTGAGCTACATACACCCCGAAGGTCACCCCAATCAGAAAAAGATAGTTTTCTAGAGAAATTCATGTCAAAGGTTCATCCATAGTGGTGTCATCTGGTGCTTTATTGTCCTCAAGTCCACCCAGTCCTTTACATCTGCCTCTTTTAAACCAACCACCTGCTCGTCTTTCTCCTGTCTTTCGGCTCTATCCTCAGCATTCTTCCTCCGATATATCCCATGTCCCTCCTCTGCACACAACCAAACCATTTTAATTCTCTTTAACTGGAGACCATTCTGTGTGAAGATGGTTTCCACATCAACAGCCTAAAAATCCATGAAGTTACTAAGCAACTCAAGAACTTAATTTGAAAGAACTAGAAAGAAGAGGATGGATTTGTCCTGCAATTTATATCACCAGTCTGAATTCTGTATAAATGTCAAGGCATGGTCTCTTCAAGTACATTGTTAAAGCAATACAATTCTTTTAAGGCATTCCAGTCATTATCTCACCATCGGTTGAACTTTTGGAGAAAATAAAGACTTTATTTTTCTTGTTGTTGTTTTTCTATAATCTGAGATGCGAGCAAATGGTAAACAGTATTATCTGCACCTAATAAACTCACTCAAGGGCTTGGTAATGAGCTTTAAGGCTGAGTCAGGGTTGCCTGACAGAATAAAAAAAAACAGTAAACTGTGCACTTCTGTGCTCCCATGGGAGCGATTGCCCTCTCCACACCTCGAACGTACCGAGCTTGAAAAAAAAAGCTTTATTTTTTTTTGTTGTTGTTCCTTGCGTAGGCAACATTTTCAACATGGTATGGACCGACGACTGATGTAAGACATGAAGGAAGTCAGGACACCGAAACCAGCTGGACCTCGGGGAATCGTTTCATTCTCATCGAGTTTCAATTAACGTTATGGACTTGATTCGCTGGTTTGCGTATTTTCTTTTTAATGAATGATTCGTTCCTGTTAGATCTCCCACGTTGCTCTGACAGTGCTCTGGGGCAGAACGGGGACATGGTTTCCTCTCGTCTGCGTCATTGCAGGTCGGTTTGACCCTCAACACCTACTGAAAAAAGAAAGAAACCTGAGCAAACCCGGGCCGGTTACATTTAAGTGCGGAGAATCTATTTGCAATTCACACCGAGCCAAGTTATGCAAACGATAAACCGCCTTGAGAGGCGTCCTTCAGTCGGAAAAGAACTAACGCGGAGGTCGTCGCTTATTTTCCAGGGGTGTGGAGTTGTTTCAGGATAGCTGCTTTGTAATCTTTAATGTCGCTCGGCCCTTTTATCAGTCCTGGAAGTAGCTTATATTCGTGGTGTTGTTAATGGGAGGTTCATTTCCATATCGCGATGCCGCTAAGAGCTGTTTAGCATGCAATGCAGTATAATCAGCCCATTAGAGCCACTTGCGGGTGAAGAAAAAGAGGGGCTTATGTTCCCTCAAAGCACAACGATTTCTATTTGGTGAAGTCGAGTGCAGCCAAGTCTGATTGCGTAAAGTCATTTCGCCGTTGGCTTCCTTAGGCTTCGGGTTTCATCCTTTTGTGAAAAGAAATGTCTGGTTTGAATTGTGTGCAAATTTCTATGTGACCTTTTCTTCACAACGTGAAAGTTGCTCAACCAAAATCAACCAAAGCTTATTGGTTAGGGCATTCGACTTTGGAGCTGAGGTCATGAGTTCAAATCCCAGCCATGCTGCCACTCCATGGCTCTTAACCCCATTGGTCACTCTGGATAAGGGGGTCTGCCAAGTGCCATAAATGTAAATAACTATAGCACACAGTATGAGGAACATCATACTTACATAACATTATTTTGACAAAAGTATTGTGACACCTAACTTCCACCCGTACATAGTTCTTCTTGGAAGCACACAACGGTACAGGATATCTTTGGATGCAGTAGCATGAAATTTTGCCCTTCACTGAAAGTAGGAGACCCAAACATTTTCCAGCATGACACAAAGTCCACAAAGCTCCAGCTCCATGAGGGTCTGCTTCCCATGGGTTGGAGTGGAAGATATTCTGCTATAAGCTATACTGCACCCCAGGCCTCCTGACCTCACCTGCTTTCTGTACTACCTGAACAAATCTCAGACAAATCTCCATATAATCTAGTGAAACATCTCACCAGAAGAGTGGAGATTATTATAACAGTGACCTTCCAGCTAATCAGAATTCAGACTGACCATGTTAGAAATGAACAATATAACATCAGTGACTATATTACACACTCCACGAGACATAAAGGCAGGGAAAGAGCGGTAATAATAGAAATAGAGCAAGCTTCACACTGAGTTTGGGCTCTTTAACAACCCCAAATCTCACACCCTGTGCCTCTGTTAAAAAAGAACATCTTTGCTTTAATTATTTTTCGCCCATATTGGAGATTTGATGCGGACTTGGCATGGTGCTGTCTTCTCCTTCTGCTATATTTGCACTTCCTGTCTACTGATTAGAAGTGTTTTTTGTAGAAGATCTAAAGAAATTATGAGGACAGGAAAACTGAATGAATGTCGTTTTGGTGAAGTCGAGAAGCATAAGTGGTTGAGTTAGTGTGTGTGTGTGTGTGCGTGTGTGTGTGTGTAATGGATAAAAATAAATGGCAAGAGTAGATTCAGTGGATTTTAACATTTAAATTAGCTTTATATAGGTGCATAATATATATATCGTATTGTCCCGAATATAAGACGACCCCCTTTTCAAAGTGTACCTTTTGGAAAAATGCTTTTTGAAAACCAACTATTGTCTCTTTTAAAGAAAATGCTTTAATTTAAGTTTATATTTAATATTTAATATATGTTTCATATGGCATATATGTATTTAATTAGTCTAGACTGTCCATCCTATTGTGAAAAAACATGCCAATACCCATGTCTGGAGTATCCAATCGCAGAGCAGGACTTACCGCGGGCTACGTACTGACGCAATTCTTCTGCTTTTAGGAGTGCGGTAGACTTTTCTTTAACCGTATTAGCATTTCTAAGACATTTTTTTTAAGCTCATCATCTTCTGACATTACATTCTGACATGCCGTATTTCTTGGCTGCTTGACAGTTGGAAAATCACAACAGATAAATAATGATTAATCACCATGAGTTTAAAATTTCATCATAAGCTTCCCTTAGATGCTGGTTTACTTGGCCGACTTTTGAACCGGTATGTTCTGGACAGTCACTCGGCACCATGCAGTCCTGTAATCGACCGTATTTTATCATGTTGCTTTAGTATAGGGAACTCGTGTACCTGTATTGTATGGCGCCACCTATTTTCTCTGGGTGTAAGCTATTATTGACAATAAACTTGATAATAATAATAATAGCTTAAATTTACAAATATTGTCTTATATTCAGTATAATACGGTGTATATATATATATATATATATATATATATATATATAATATATATATATATATATATATATAAAGTATTGGGACACCTGATGTTAGTTAGAAGTTAGTACAATCATCTTTGGATGCAGTAGCATGAACATTTTGCTTCTATTAAACTTCTATTAGACCTCAAAACCTCAAACCCAGCATGACAAAGCCCTTGTGCACAAAGCCAGATCCATGACAATATGCCTATCATAAGTTGGAGTGGAAGATCTCCTGCTATAGAGCTCCATCTCCATTGAACACCTTTGAGATGAATGTTTCATGCTGTCTGAACCCCTGGCCTCCTCACCTTCTCACCTACATCAGTACCTGACTTTACTAACACCCTGGTGGCTGAATGAATTTCACACAAATCTCCACAAAATCTAATGGAGCATCTTCCCAGAAGAGTGGAGGTTATTGTTGGAGTAAATGGGGACTGAATAGGGTGTTCAAAATGCACATATGAAGCTTATGGGGAGGTGTCCACACACTTTTGGACATATAAGTATGTATGTGTGAGATATTAATAAAATCTCCTGTTGCATTTCCATGACGAGCTGAAGCCTGACAATTTGACGCTCAAGGCTTCAAGCCGCATGCTGATTAAGTAAGAGCTGCCTTTTTCTTGCAATCAGAGCCAAGAGGTTTACTCCACAACAAAAGCGGCTCTGTTCGATGTCGGGAGATGAAAACATGCTCCTGAAGTGCTAATTCCTCCTGCTGATTTATTCACGAGCTTGTGTGTGTGTGTGTGTGTGTGTGTGTGGGGGGGGGGTCACCGGATCTGTCAGCGATAGTGTGTTTAACCTCTCCAGCGCACCCGAACAGGCGAGGGAACGGATCGAGCGGCTCCGTTTCATGCTGCGCTCTCTTGAACCTCATATGCATATGGAAATGAGACACCGCAGACTCATCCTGGCAAAAAAGAAAGAAAGAAAAGTCTTCAGAAGGAGCCAGGCAGCGAGGTCGAAGCGTACGCAAATACCCACAATTCCAGGGCCTAATCAGGGTGCATTCACACCTACTGACCTTGGACACGGACCACGTCGAGTGTTTGCGTGTTGAGAAGTGTCAGACGAGCATTGTGTGTACTTAAAAAATAAAAAAAAAACTAATTCAAAGCAAAGCATCACTGAGTGTTTCTAAAATACGGGTAGGAGTGTGAGAAAGCACCAAGAAGTCCTGAGAACATTGTCACAAACTACGTTTGTATCGGAAATGTAGACTGACAAATCTGTGTGAACCTGACCACTACGCAGAACTAAAATCAAATATTTGTGTGCACATATATATATTTATATATATATATATACATACCGTAAATCTTGTGTACCGTTAAACCCCCTAAAATATATATAAAGTATATATATTTTAGGGGTTTAACGGTACACAAGATTCGCGGTTTCGTACGTATCTCGGTCTTTCAGTTATGGTTCGGTTCAATTAGGAGGGGAACAAATGCAAAATATAAAATTGCTTGTCAATTTTATTAACATAGTTTATTATTATTAACAATTGTGAACAAAATTTTAACAGGTTACATTTTTAAAAAAAGAATTTATTTAAATGCCTGCTTGGTTAGATAATATATAAAATCATATTTTATAAAAAATGAAATAGAATCAATCAAATTAATGCAATATACTTTTATATTCTATTGATTCAACTGAGTTATCAATTGGCACTAATTAAATCGATTACATAAAATTACATAACTGGAAAAAGTTTACATTTGTTAGACCCAATGTGTGTGTGTGTGTGTGTGTGTGTGTGTGTGTGTGTGTGTGTGTGTGTGTGTGTGTGTGTGTGTGTGTGTGTCTTACATTTAATATTAAATTTAGTAAAGGTCTGTTCTATTTATTTTAGCAGACTTTAACAAAAGTCTTCATCCCTTCCATCCTTCATTCATTTACTCCTTCGATATGTGGAATTGACAGGATTTTCTCTTTTTAAGAGAGATTCTTGAAGCTGGACATAAAACGCTAAAGAATACATAATGCTAGTGTTACCTGCTAACCACTTAGTTTAGCCTGCTGGTTAGCGGCTAACGTTAGCTAGATGGATTCTTTAGCGTTTTCATGCATGCGCAAAACAAATCTTATTTATTCTTATTTATATTATATTTATATTATTTAATCTTATAACGTGCAAGTAGCTATATACAGTATATATATATATACATACATACACAGTGCAACCTCGATACTCGTGGGGGTTACACCGTATGACACTCTATAATACAATAATAAAATAGTTTTTCAAACATTTTTATGTAATTTATTGGTACAAACTCTGTTTTAAAATTTTACTATGTACTTTTGAGCCACTTGCGACTTCTCGCGAACTATCAGATCTTTCGCGAGTTAAGTTAAGGTTCCACTGCATATATATATATATATATATATATATATATATATATATATATATATATATATATATATATATATATTCACAAAACTTTAAATGTATAGGGTAAAATGTACATAGAACAGAATGCCACAGAATGGACAAGGTAAGTGTTATTTTAATTAAACAGTTTAAGAAACATTTTGCAACTAATAAGGTTAATTAACAGCAGGTCATTAATATGATTGGGTACAAATAGTGTGTCAGCGAGGCGAGTATCAGAAGTAAAGATGGAAAGAGCTTCAGCAATCTGTGAAAGACAGCGTCTACAAATTGTGGAACAATTTAAAAATAATTTTCCTCAACATCAGAATCCAAAACAGTCATTTACAGTACAAAACATAATCAAAAGAATCTGGAGAAATCTCTGTGCTCAAGGGACAAGTAAATCACTACATGGGCTCATTAACACCTCCAAAAATCATTGTCTGTAAACACAGTTTGTCATGTGATCCACAAATGCCAGTTAAATCTCTAGCATGTAAAGAAGAAAGCATGCGTAAACTTCCAAAAATCCAAAAGATCTAGAAATGCCGCCATACTTTCTGGACCAAAGCTCATTTAAAATGTACTGAGGCAAAGTGGAAAACAGTTTGACACAAAATGTTAATTTCTTTTTGGAAACCATGGACACTGTGTCCTCCAGACTAAAGAGGAGCGGGACCATCTGGCTTGTTATCAGCACTCAGTTCAAAAAGCTACATTTTTGATGGTTGGTGGTGCATTAATGCCTGTGGACTGGGCAGCTTGCACATTTGGAAAAAGCTTCATCAATGCTGAACAGTAAATACTCTTGCATTCACAAAATGTCTTTTTCAGGGAAAGCCTTGTATATTTGAGGAAGACGATGCTAACTGCATACTGCATCTTTTACAATAGCATTACTTAATAGTAGAGTTTTACCATTGAAAACCTTTGGAGCATCATGAAACGAAAAATACAACAAAGGATACCCAGAACTGAGCAGATAGATTTCCTCTCCTAAAACTTTAGCAACTGGTCTCCTCAGTTGCCAGATGTATACAGACAGAAGATTTGATGCTCCACAGTGGTAAACGTGGCCTTGTCTCAACTTTTTTAAGACGTGTTGCAGCTATTAAATTCAAAATGACCTTATTTTTTCCTGAAAATTGTATATATTCTCAATTTAAACATTTGATAGGTTTTTGTTTTATTGAAAATAGAATATGGATTTATGAGAGTTGCAAATCACTACATTCTGCTCTTTTTTTGTTTTTTTTTGTTTTTTACATTTTGCACCATTTCCCAACTATTTTGGTATTAGGGTTGTAAATATATATTTTTATAGTGTTGGACAGTAAAGAACTATGAAAGGTGTTCAAAACATCCACAAGATGTCCTGTACAATTGATTGCCTCTGACTTTGTGCTAACAGTTTGGGAAAAGTTGGCTGTCCCAATACTTTTGGATATACAGTGTACACCGAGCAGGTCTTTAGGTCTAAAATGAAGTCATGAGGTTGACACGTGCACTCGTGTCCAAACACGACTCAGGCCAGCGGGACTTCTTGGTAAATGCGGGGTCTCGCGTTCCGTCAGTCAGCGAGGCTCGACCGTCTCACGCATGTCACACGCCTGTCATTAAATCTGTCAGCTGAAGAGAAAAGACAAACGCGCACTGCTCTGTGATGTCACTCAGGAGAAGAAGAGAAGTCTGGAGGCTTGTGGGGAATAATGAGAAAACGCCACTGATACAAACACAAGGCTTTCGATGTAAAGTTCTCGTTAACATTTTAAGCACATGAATTCAGTCCAGCTTGAGTCCAACAAGAACATGAAACCAGTTTGAGAAGAGCATAAAGCAAGAGTGAGACCAAAGCAAATTCGATTTTCGACATGTGATAAGCTTGAGATCAGTGTGAGTCTAACATGAGACGAGCATGAGGCAAATGTGATGTAAGTGTGACACCAGTGTAAAAACAGTATGGGGCAAACGAGCTTAAGCAGAGCATGAGTCCAGTGTAATAAGAACATGAGACCAGTGTCTGTCCAGTTTGAGGTGAGCATGAAACCAGTGTGATTTCAAAATGAGTTGGGCATGAGACCAGTGTGAGTCCAACATGAGGTGACCATGAGTCTGTTGTGATACGAGCATGAGACCAGTGCAAGTTCAACATGAGGTGAGCATGAGAACAGTTTGAGTCCAACATGAGGCGACCATGAGTCCGGTGCAAGTTCAACATGAGGTGAGAGTGAGAACAGTGGTAGTCCAACGTGAGGTGACAATGAGTCCGGTGTGAGACTAGCATGAGACCAGTGCAAGTTCAACATGAAGTGAGCATGAGACCAGTGTGAGTCTATTATGAGGCGACCATGAGTCCGGTGTGAGACCAACATGAGGTGACCATGAGTCTGGTGTTGTACGAGTATGAGACCAGTGCCAGTTCAACATGAGGTGAGCGTGAGAACAGTGTGAGTTCAACATGTGACCATGAGTCTGGTGTGAGACTAGCATGAGACAAGCATGATTTAAGTGTGAGGTACGTCTGACAGAGTAAACCTTATACAAGGCAAGCAAGCATGAGGTGAGCGTGAGGAGAGCATAAGACCAAAATATGAGATCAATATGAGATAAGCATGAGTCCAGTGTAGGGAGAGCATGAGACCAGTTCCACTTCTAACATGAGACGAGTGTGAGGCAAATGTGAAGTGAGAGTGAAAAAAAAACCAATATGAGGAAAGCAAACATGAGATGAACATGAGACCAGCACGAAGCACAAAGTTCAAGGACGTCTGCAGAAATGTAATTCATTCAAATCTTCTGTATTCACTTTAATGTGATCACTGCTGCTACAATTCATTTGGCATTGCAGTTTTGGAGAAAAAATTCAATAAAACTCCCCACCAGCAGCGTGGACTGTTACCACGAAACAGAACATATCCATGGTTTCGAGTTGTTCTGCCAGAATTCTGACCCGTCCATCTGCAGAAGGTCAGAGCAGCCACGGTTTCATTGCCTGCTCTGTACAGTTTTAGTGAGTCGGTGCCCTCATGGGCTTCCTGCTGGAGAAAGTCGGTCCACATCACGGCTCTCTTCGTGACGCTCGTGTTCCGAGACGCTTCTCTGCACACGGCTGTTGCATCGCACGAGTATTCGGTTCCTTCTCACCTTCCTGTCAGCTCGCAGCAGCCCGGCTGTTCTTCTCTGACCTTCTGCATCAACACGACATGGTTTTTTTTCTGTGTGTGTGTGTGTGTTTGTGTGTGTTTGTGTGTGTGTCACTTCCATTCATTAACACTTACAGATTTTTCCACTAATCATCTCACGGCAGCTTCCAGCACTTCT
>JBCEWE010000279.1:77500-85000 GCA_039877035.1 Silurus lanzhouensis
GTGTGTGTGTGTGTGTGTGTGTGTGTGTGTGTGTGTGTGTGTGTGTGTGTGTGTAGTGAGGGGTGAATGGTGGGTCACGGATGAGAAGTCGTCCCTCATTGGGAGTGCCATGGACAGGGCACGAAGGAGGTGAAAGCACACATACACACACACACACACACACACACACACACACACACACACACACCATCCCGCAGTCCCACTAATCACAACTGCTACTAAAAATATTGTCAATCAGAAGTTTTGTTTTGTGAGGACGTCTGTGTGTGTGTGGTGTGTGTGTGTGTGTGTGGTGGTGTGTGTGTGTGTGTGGTGTGTGTGTGGGTGGGTGGGTGGGTGGGATTTTTTTTTTTTTTTTTTTTTTTGGGGGGGGGGGGTATTTTAAAGTGTGTTTAATCCACAATATGGATGTGTAACAGTGTGACTTCATCATCCAGTTCATGAAATGATGCAGGACATGTACAGCTCCACACTGCCCCCATGTGGCCATATTCATATATATACTATATTTTATATATATCCAACTGGCCTCACAACTACAGACCACGTGTAACCCCACCAGCCCCGGAGTTCCACATCCAGCATCTACACGTCTATGATTGTCCGAGACCAGAAACCCGGACAGCTGCTGCAACAAAAGCTCATCTGCATGCTCGTCGTCCTCATTGGGGTCTTGAGTGGGCAAATGCTCACATTCCTTTGGAGAGGTCTTCTCTCTTCACGGATCAATCCCGGTATTTACTTTACAGGGCAAAACGCGTGAGGCAAGAGGTGGTCACACCAGATACTTCTCTTTAACCTTCTTTTGTCCACCCTCCTCTTCTTTCAGGGCTTTTTTTTCTTGGCTTTCATTTTTTGTTCATTCACCCATCTTCTCTTTTTCCTCACTATTTATTTCATATTTAACTTTATTGCTCTCTCTCTCCTTTCATTTGTTCTCTCTTTCATCCTCCCACCATGTTTTGTTCATTCGCTTTATTTCTTCTTCCTCTTTCCATTATTTCTTGAAATATTCTCCTACTCCTTTTTTCTCCCTCTCCTTCATCCTTTCTTTCCACCCTTCTCTCTCTCTCTCCTTCATTCTTTTATCCGGACTCCTACTCATTTCTTGTTCTATACAGTTTTTTTATTTGCGCGCTCTCTACTTTTTTAGTTCTCTCTCTTTCCTTCCTTCGCTTTTCCTCCTCCTTCAATTATTTGCCACCCTTTGTTTCCGCCCCACTCTTTCATCCTTTCTCTCTTTAACGAAGCTTTGTATTTTTCTTCCCAGTATATATTCTTACGTTCTGTACCATTATTCCAGTTTTATGACCCGTGTTTTCTCTTCTCTTTTCTCCCTCGCTCTTTTCTTTTCTAAACGTATCGAGTTTGTTCTTGTGCAGGAGCAGTGTGATAAGTGAGGTGTACAGTATTAGCTTCTAATTTGTGAGAAGCACATGCCTGTTAGCGTACAAGTTAGCCTCATTAACCAAAAACAAGCTACATTTCTGACACGGTGTGTGTGTGGTGTGTGTGTGTGTGTGTGTGTGTGTGTGTGTGTGTCAGTTTTTGCTACATTCAGTAATTTGAAGGGCGTAATGGCCCTTGTAGAGACAGACATTAGCATGCTAATATTTAAAACGCTCATTGCTTTCTTATAAACCTGCAGAGCGGAGAAGGGGGACGAGGGGGGACGAGGAGGGACGAGGAGGGACGAGGCAGCGGCGCAACCGACGTCACAAAACCCTTAAAAGCGCTGGAATGGGATGTTTGTTTTCCTTCCCAATATGAGCTTTCTGGTCAATTAGCCACATAAATAAATAGATCGAGACACAAGTGGCCCCTTGGGGCTCCACCCCCCAACCCCTTCTCTCCCCCTCATTCAGACTCTAATGGTTTAGTCCACCTAAGAAATAGACTTAAGTGCAGATAATCATGACTGAAGCTGTGATGCAAACGAGATCCAAGATTCGCCCAACATCGCTGCGAAGCTTCATAACGCTAATTGTGTATTTGAAATCGTGTCATTATGTAAATACCGCAAATGAAAACGCATTTAACGGAATTAAACCAGCTTTGTAAGTTTTAGCGCCCTCTGGTGCCAGTGAGGTCAACTACATTGAATATGTTCAAAAGTCTCGTAGCTCATAGCTGTTTAGTCGTTTGTTATTAAGTGGTTAACGTATTAGACTTTGGATCGAAATGGTTGTGAGTTCAAATCCCAGCCACACCAAGATGACACTCGTGGGTCCACAAGCAGAAGCCCTTAACCCCATAGCTGTTTAGTTGTACGGTAACCTAGTGGTTGACTTATTAGTCTTTAGATCCAAAAGGTTGTGTGTTTAAGTCCCAGCCTGCTACTCCTGGGCCCTTGAGCAAGGCCCTTAACAAGGGTGTCTGCCAAATGCTGTATGTGTCTAATGTGAGCTTCGGAGGTGGAGCTAATTTCTGTTGCTGAAAAAAAAAGTCATTATTTCTAGATATTAAGAACAATTTACAGCATAGTTTACAGCCTTGTTAAATTCTGGATTCTGATTGGTCAGAAGGTGTTGCTTCCGCAGGTTCACATTAAAGGCTGTTGTTTCTGTAATCATAGAAACATGCGTAGTCGTGAACATACAGGAGGTTTTTCTGCAAGGAGAATGAAGGAGTCTCCAGTGTTAGTGCTTACTACCAGAGGTAACATGTATGACAGTGGAAAGTTATAAAGATATGGCAAATAAATGGTCAAAAATTTGTGGACAGCTTTTCAACACTTTTTACACACGCCGTTGCGTGATCACTTCCTATCACACTGTTCTGAGAAGCTCCACTCCTTCAAGACGTTGCACTACATTTCGTGGAGATTTCATCCCATTTAGCCATAAGAATCTTAGTAAAGTCAGATACTAATATAGGAGAAGACCTGGGGTGCAGGGTGTGAAACATTCATCTATAGCAGGAGATCTTCCACTCCAAACCATGGAAAGCAGATCTTCATGGTGTAGGAACAGGAGTGGATCTCAAGTAAAGGGGAAGATCTCGTGCTTCCAAAAGCATTTTAAATTTCTTACACCACCAATTTTGTGTTTGTTCGGAGAAGGACCACGTATGGCTGGAAAAAAAAACGGGGTGTCAATACTTTTGACCGTGGAAATAATTTCTGCAGTCCCAACTCTGACCAGCAGGAGAAGCCAGAGCACTACAGCGTGCCTCTGCGTCAACACTGGGTCACTGAAAGTTCCTTTAATCAACATTTTACTTCCTGAATCAGAGATTTGAACTTCCTACAGGACCAGAACATCAAGCCATTTTGCTGAGTGCAGCATGTTTTATACACAATTAGAGTTTAATATAATAAGTGTGTCAATGTAGATAGTATAGATAGATAGATAGATAGATAGATAGATAGATAGATAGATAGATATAAAATTTCCTTTATATTTTGTACTATTGTATATATATATATAATATATGTGTGTGTGTGTGTGTGTGTGTGTGTGTGTGTGTGTGTGTGTGTGTGTGTGTGTGTGTGTGTAAAAAAGGCTGTGATAGTGTGGGGCGGCCTAGTGGTGTTTTTGAGAACTGAAGTGTGGAAAAAGCATCTCAGTCCATCAGATCTTCAACACACATACACACACACCACACACACACACACACACACACACACACACACACACACAGTCGCATGCCTCGTTTGCAGATTTGACGGTCTCTTTTCTGGTCCAGTGAGAAAACACAGACGCAGGTGTGTCTCTGTGTGTCTCTGTGTCTTTTTTTCAGACGATGACCATCATGATAATCATTTTTAAACTGTTACTTTTTTTTATTATTGATTTTAAAACTAAAACCTGGTTTTGGTTCGCAACTGAATCTGAATTATTGGTCAGTAACATCCCCGAATACCAATAGAGCTAGAAATCTAGAAAATCCAGGAAAAGTGGTTTGTTCCGGTTTTACTGCAAAAGTCATTTAGTTTTTATCCATTTGATTTTACTTCAGTCCTTTGATCTCCTTCTCTCTTTTTATCATTTCTACCTTTTTTTCTTTTCTGTACTTAAATCCCTTTTTTCTTTTTCTGGCTTTTATTTAATTCAATTAATTTTTTTAGTCTTTTTTCTTCTACCTTTTCTTTCTTTATGTCAAACCTTCTTTATCAAATTTGTTCAAACTTTTCTTTCTTTATAAAAAAAGAAAAGAACCTTCATTTGTCACATATCTTTTATTTCATATTTCATTTCATTTTTTTCTTGAAGCTGGGGTCGGAGTTCAGGGTCAGCCATAAAATAGCGCCCCTGGAGGACATTGGGTCAAGGGCCTAAGAGTGGCAGCTTGGGGGATACTGGGGCTTGAACCCCTGACCTTCTGATCAGCTTTAAGTAATGAGTTACCACTTCTCTTTAGTTCAAGCCTGCTTTTTTTCTTTATTTATCATCATACCTTTTATTTTTTTCCATTTATTTTCTTCTACCCTTCCTTTCTTTCTAGTCCATTTTTTTCTTTTTTTCTTTTATTCTACCTTTTCTTTTATTTCAATTCTTGTTTTTTCTTAATTAAATTCCTTCTAACTTTTTTTCTGTGTTTATTTCATGATACATTTTCCTTTTTTATTTCAATCATATTTTTTTCCTTCTACTCTTTTTCAATCTTTCTTTTTTCTTTAGGTAATTCCTTCTGTTTCCTTGTCTTTAATTATTTATTTGTGCTATAATGGCCTATATTTTTCTTCTCTAGAGTTAATGGGGAAAAAACTGAAAGATTAAAGTTCTGGAACTGGAGACTCCTTCCTGAACTTTCTCACCATATCAACAGTCTCAGGTTTTCAGATGAACCGAGTGCATTACGAGTCCTGATGATTGGGCCGTCACTATAGAAACGAAGACGTGACTAGAAACCTGTAGTATAGTCTCAAGATGGACAGTGTACAGGTCAGTTTTCCCTCTGCCTTCACCCTCAGCACTTGCAGCACTTTTTCACCACGTGAAGGTTGTGAGTGAATCTCAGCCGTCCGAAATCAGACCTGGCCTCGTTTTCTTCAACCAATTCCTGTACTGAACATGACACAACATGATCCCCCTCCTTACCCTCCATCTGTTTTCATTCTTTCCTCTCAAAATCCTTTTGCATTCCAGGACTGAAACCCAAAGGCCTCCTTCCTTTCTGCCATCCGCCCCTATCCAGATGGAGAGAAAAAAGAAAAGAAAGAAAGAACAAACAGAGGGGGGATAGCAAGCTATTTATCCTTCAACACAGGCCTGTTCATGGAGGGGGAGAGGGTTTCTGTAGTCTCCTCTTACACACTCACAAACACACACTCGCATACACACACTCTCACTCATACACACACACACACACTCTCCCACTCCCTCACTCACTCTTCCACTCACATTCACACACACTCAATCTCCCACTCACATTCACACATGCTCACTCCCCACTGACATTCGCACACACTCACTCTCCCACTCACATTCACACACACTCACACTCCCACTCGCATTCACGCACACTTACTCTCCCACTCGCATTCACGCACACTCACTCTCCCACTCACATTCACTCTCCCATTCACACTCACTGTCCCACTCATTCTCTCTCACTCACTCACTCTCCCACTCACTTACTCACACTCACTCACTCACTCTCCCACTCACATTCACACACGCTCACTCTCCAAATCACATTCACACACGCTCACTCTCCCACTCACATTCACACACACTCACTCTCCCACTCACATTCACTCTCCCATTCACACTCACTGTCCCACTCATTCTCTCTCACTCACTCACTCTCCCACTCACTTACTCACACTCACTCACTCACTCTCCCACTCACATTCACACACGCTCACTCTCCAAATCACATTCACACACGCTCACTCTCCCACTCACATTCACACACACTCACTCTCCCACTCGCATTCACGCACACTCACTCTCCCACTCACATTCACTCTCCCATTCACACTCACTGTCCCACTCATTCTCTCTCACTCACTCACTCTCCCACTCACTTACTCACTCTCCCACTCACATTCACACACGCTCACTCTCCCACTCACATTCACACATGCTCACTCTCCCACTTACATTCACACACACCACACACACACACACACACACACACACACACACACACACACACACACACACACACTCCAACTCACTCTCCCACTTATACTTACTCACTTTCACTCACTCTCCCACTTACATTCACTCACTCTCCCACTCACATTCACACACACTCACTCTCCCACTCACATTCACACACACTCACTCTCCCACTCACATTCACACACACTCACTCACTCTCCCACTCACGTATTCACACTCCCACTCACACTCACTCACTCACACTCACTAACTCACTCCCACTCACACTCACACTCACTCACTCACTCACTCACTCTCCCACTCACTCTCACACTCATTCTCACTCACTTATTTTCCCACTCACTTACTCACACTCACTCTCCCACTCACACTCACTCACACACTTACACACAATCACTCACTTACTCCCTCTCACACTCACTCTCCCACTCACTTACTCTCCCACTCACACTCACTTACTTACTCTCCCACTCTCCCACTACTTACTTACTCTCCCACTCTCCCACTGACTTACTTACTCTCCCACTCACTTACTCACTCTCCCACTCCCACTCACTCTCCCACTCACTTACTCACTCTCACACTCACACTCACTCATTTACTCTCCCACTCACACTTACTTTACCACTCCACACACACTCACTTACTCACTCTCCCACTCTCCCACTCACACTCACTCTCCCACTCACTTACTTAATCTCCCACTCTCCCACTCACTGACTCACTCTCCCACTCCCACTCACTCTCCCACTCACTTACTCACTCTCACACTCACACTCACTCATTTACTCTCCCACTCACACTTACTTTACCACTCCACACACACTCACTTACTCACTCTCCCACTCTCCCACTCACACTCACTCTCCCACTCACTTACTTAATCTCCCACTCTCCCACTCACTGACTCACTCTCCCACTCCCACTCACTCTCCCACTCACTTACTCACTCTCACACTCACTCACTTACTCTCCCACTCCCACTCACTCTCCCACTCACTTACTCACTTACTTACTCTCCCACTCTCCCACTCACACTCACTCTCCCACTCACTTACTCACTCTCACACTCACTTACTCACTCTCCCACTCACACTCACTCTCCCATTCACTTACTCACTCTACCACTCACACTCACTCACTCTCCCACTCACACTCACTCTCCCACTTACACTCACTTACTCTCCCACTCACTCTCCCACTCACTCTCCCACACACACTCACTTTCACTCACACTAACTCACTCTCACTCATTTTCACACCCTGACTGTCTCTCAATGTCTCTCTCAGTTTGTTTCTCACTCGCTTGCTCGCTCTCGATTTCTGTCTCTCTGACTCTCTCTGTCTGTCTGCCTGTTTGTCTCTCTCTTTTTTCATCTCTATCTCTCTCAGTTTGCTTCTCTAGGATGTGAGAATGTACAGAACC
>JBCEWE010000279.1:90000-117500 GCA_039877035.1 Silurus lanzhouensis
CATTTATATAATTGTTACATTAAACCACCTGACAGTCAAAGTATGAAACTGCAAATCTTTTAAAAGACAACTGAATAACCTACTAAAATCTTTAATAACTTTAATTAACATTCGCTGAATATTTTAGAGGAGACAGATGGTCCGCTGTAGTGACCCCTAACAGAAGCAGCTGAACGAAGGAAAAGAAGGATTATTCGAAGCTGGCGCAGGTGTGGAAATGATGTTTCCTTAACTGTGTGTGCATTTGGATAGTAACTCTTACCGCATCGAATGCACATCATATCTACAGACACTTTTTCTAGAACCTGCTTGGGACCTGAAAGCAACTATTCCATGGCCTGGACTTAATGGTCAGGATTCTCTGCTCTAATACACACCCTGAGAGTGCAGGAACACATATGGGAGCATGAAAAATGCAGCCTTTTGGTACACTGTGTGTGTGAGAGAGAGAGAGAGAGAGAGAGAGAGAGAGAGAGAGAGAGAGAGAGAGAGAGAGAGCTGATGCCGGGCCCCGGCTCGTCTTTCCTGAGCCGAGGGGACAAGTGTCCCATTTCATCATAGCTAAACCCAGATAAAGCCTCTTATTGTGAGGCCTAATCTGCTGAAACAATTGCGATTTCTCACAGTTGTGTGAAACTGGCAGCCTTTTAACCCCCCCCCCCCCCCCCCCCACACACACACACACACTCTTTACAGTAAACCTCATAACTCCACCCACCAAGACACAACGTTGCATTAAAATAGAACTTGTATGTAAAAGCACAATGTACTAGATTTGGCCAAAAGTACTGGGACACGCGATGTTTCCACGCACATGTCCCCCGTCCCCAAAATGTGCCCACAAAGATGGAGGCGCACAATTCTGTCGGACGTCTTTAAACGCTTTAACATGAAATGTTTACAAGTTAAAAACACGCTCAACCCCGATTGATGACTTGCTGCCTGTTGGACCAGTGAAGTTTTTATCCGTTTTTAAGGAACGACTGGAATGTAGTTAAATAACGAGTAAGACATTTGGCTTTGAAATCTTTTTGAAAGTTTTTCCGAATTGAAAATTCTTCAGTGAAGTACAGATACGTGAAAACACGACTTATTACAGTAACGAATTACATTTACTCTTTTACTGTCCACCGCTGGTGACCCTACAGAGCGAGTGTGTTCGAGTGGGAACAGAATAAATCATATTCGAAAGTTTCAGAGGAGTGTGTGAGATTCCAAAAAAAAATACCATGTTCCAGGTGGTACAACTGTAAAGCTCAGGAAAGCAAAAGAGGGCGTGGCTTTAAGATGGAACGAGTGACTGAGTTCCTTGTGGAGTGACGAGCTCTCTCGCTCTCTCGCTCTTCTCCGCCTCCCTCGCCTTGGGCCTTGTCTTAAACAAAGCCGTTTTGTGTTGTGCCCTCCGGTCCTCAGACGCCTGCACCATGGATCGTACTGTACAGCGCGTCGCTCCGATTGGCCTTTTGTCCGGGGGTTCCTGGAGCTTTCAACCAGCTGCAAACATCTGTTAAATATTGACTGGAGGTGATGAGTGAGCAGGTCAGGACCAATGAGCCAGGTGTTCACCCGGGCATGTCCTCTCACCACGTCTACACCCTCTCTCTCTCTCTCTTTCTTTCCTCTCTTTCTCTCCTCCTCTAGAGCAAACGTTCATCCGACAGTGACGAAGGACACGAGTGAGATCATTACAGGACACGCAGGAGACGGTGGGACACCAAACATTTCTGAACATCGCATTCAGCACTCCCAGTTTGCTCTGTTTTTGGAGTGCGCTTGTTTCGCAGATTTGTGCGGTTTTGCGTCTGACCTACTGACTTACACCATTTATTCGGCCGCTCGGTCTATCTTTCGACCAATCAAATTAAAGAATAAAGGACACTAACCAAAACATACACAATGTGACCATAAATTTCGGAACACCTTACTTTTCCGGCCCTACCTGACTCCGGAGTCTCAAACAGTGGTTTCATTATAAACCAGTCTTCCTTCTTTTATCATGTGACTTCCATTCGATGCTACACAAGGCAATAGATGCAATAGTTTTTTTTTGTCTTTATCTTGACGCTATTGTTACAGTGTTTATGGGAGTCACGTGACAAAGAACTAAATACACGGAACAGAAGATGAGAGGTGAAGCTACTCTTTCTGTTTGTTATCATTTTGTCCTGAGCTGCATTGTCATTTATTATTGGAACTGTAGTCAAAGTCGGTTTATGTCGATGTGTTAAAGATCAGCTATTGAACATTTACAGTTTATTTTCGTTTAAACGAATGAATTTAAAAATTTACTTTTGATGAACGAGTTTCAAAGAACTGAGTCACTAAAATGATCCGATCTTTCCATCACTGGTAGCAAGACAATGCGCTGGTGCACCAAGCCGGCTCCAGCTTCCATTCGTATTCATGAAGAGTCTGAAACAATGACTACTCATTCCAAGGGGTTTAATTGGGCCTACAACAAAAAGACACAATCGTCATCGCTGTAAAGTCTGCTTCCTGCGATCTTCATTTCAGACCTCCTGGCCATGCGAAAGTCCCACAAGACCTCTTGCGTAAACCTTAAATCCGATTGGACAATTTGTGATCATGTGACCACCAAGATACCCCTGGTGTATACTTGTATTACCCTAACCTACCACCTACTGATTCCCTGTACACCAGTATAACGTAATCAGATCTGCCAGGAAAGCAACTCCAGGAGAGAGAGTGTGTGTGTGTGTGTGTGTGTGTGTGTGTGTGTGTGTGTGTGTGTGTGTGTGTGTGTGTGTGTGTGTGTGCGCCTACGTGCAGCCTCACTAATGGATCTCTGGTGCTCCTAAGTGCATCTATTCACTTCGCTGTATATTTAAAAGTGATTCTTAGTGATGGAGTAAAGGTCTACCCAGTTTTTATCACCGAACACATCCAGAACATGCACACGCGCACACACACACACACACACACACACACACACACACACACACACACACATTTCTGTGTGGTGATAACAGACCATAATGAGAGTCCAGTTCCATGAAAGTTTTCCCAGCTGCTCCGAGAGAAAGGTTGTAATTACTCAGTTCAATGTTATGGTACACACACACACACACACACACACACACACACACACACACACACACACAGATGGATTCCCTGCCATTTTCAAGTTCATGTTGCCAGTTCAAATATTGGTAGGAAAACAAGACTGACGCAGCACGATGACGGAGTGTGTCCTGAGAGAGAGAGAGAGAGAGAGAGAGGGTGTGAGAGAGAGAGAGAGAGAGAGAGAGAGAGAGAGCAGGAGAACAAAAAAAGAGAGAGAGAGAGAAAGAAAGAGAGGGAATAATAGAATCGAGAGAAAGAAAAAAGAACGAGAGAGAGAGAGAAAGAGAGAGAGAGAGAGAGAGAGAGAGAGAGAGAGAGAGAGAGAGAGAGAGAGAGAGAGAGAGAAAAGGGAGCAAAAGAGAAAGGGAAAAAGAGAGAGAGAAACAGAGGGTGTGAGAGAACAAGAGAGAAAAAGAGAAAGAGAGAAAACAAGGAAGTGAAAGAGAGAGAAAATAGCGTGTTAGCTCCAGGGAGCAGATTGACACAGGCATTAGATCATGCAAAATAACACACACACACACACACACACACACACACACACACACACACACACACACACACACACACACACATCTAAGGTGAAGGAAGAGACAGCTGTCTTGTTCTCTCAGCTTTTTCCACCAACAGCTGCACAGTTTTTTACTTTTTCCCACCACACACACAAAAAAAAGTTCTGTTCTCACAACTGGTTTGGTTCCAGCGCCAACATTCTGCAGTGACATCATAAACTCGTAGAGCAACATCATCTACAGGACATGACATCATAACATTCAACGCATCAAAAAATGCCTAAAAAAATGTGACCTGTCATTCTTTCTGGAAAGCGTTTGAACCCCACACCAGTGACACAGAACAATTCAGAATGAAACCTGGAGCTTTGGATGAAGCTTGTGATCTTCTCTGAGGAGCCATCACTTGTTCCTCATGCTTACATGAAATAAAATTCAGCACATCCTACACACCAGGCATGTACATCCTAGGGCCAAAAATGTGCTTCTTTTCCAACATCTCATTCCACATTGAGTCTTCATAACCCTAACCCTCCACTCTTCTGAGAAGATGTTTCAACTAGACTTTAAAGTGCTTTGGTGGAGATTTGTGCAATGTGCACCTGTGCTACTGGTTTAGACCATCACTTTGGTCGCTCTATCTGTCTTTTAACCAATCAGATTAAAGAACCACATTTTGACTGATGCCAAAAGTATTGGGACACCTGACTTTTTCAACCATTCGTGGTTCTTCCACAAAATGTTACCACAAAATTTGTAGGCACACAATTGTAAAGGACGTCTTTGGATGTGTTGATGTTCCTCTTTATCTGAAATAGAAACTCAAACTTGTAGCATGACAATGCCCCTGTGCACAAAGCCAGCTCCATGAAGATATCGAGATCTTCTGCTATAGAGCTCAAACCCTACTGAACTCCTTCGGGGTAGATTTTTTTATGCTTACTGCACCCCAGAACTCCTTAGCTCACCTCACCTCACCTACATCTTGTAGTACCTGACTTTACACACACCCCCTTGTGGCTGAACAAATCTCGGAAAAATCTACACAAAATCTAGTGGAACATCTTCCCAGAAGAGTGGATCTCACTTTAACAGTGAATAAGGACTCGATGTGGAATCCTTTGGTCGTGTGTCCTCAAACATTTGCCCATATAGTTTATGTAGAAGTGTAAAGGGAACATATCTATAAACATCCTACAGAATTGTGTGCCTCCAACTTTGTGGTAACAGTTTGGGGAGGAACCACATATAGCTGGTGTCCTAATACTTTTGCCCAAAGAGTATATATGATAACCTCTAACTTCTCAACAGATAATATTTATTTATTATAATCTTATGGTCGGGTGTCCACAAACTTTTGTCCATATACTGTATGGCATATCATCACTAACGAAAAATGCTCTTAACTAAAAGAACGCATCATTGAACTCTTAAATCAGATAGTGTGCAATATGCAATGGTGCAATAGTTTGGCTGTTGATTCAGGCTAGGAATTTATTTTCGAACCTGCATCCACTCCAGCGCCAGCACCATGTTGGTAAAATGCAGGTACCAGCTTGTATGGTGAGTCTGAATAAGGCCCTGTTATATCCTAAGCTGGCACTTGTACTCAACCTTGACTTATACTTGGATATCAGTGGGGGTGGAAGGCCATCAGGGCCAGCAAGGCCTAAACACATCAGAATCACTGATATGAATACAATTATTGTCAATAGTCTATTCTCATCATACATCACTCATATTCTTTCATGATGTTTCTCACGGATATGCTGCTCCAAGATGAAGTTTTGCTTGGAGTTTCTATTAATTATATAATTATTTAATGCCGTGATGCCGACACGTTAGCACTGGAGCGGTCTTATTGATTCAAATCCATGAGGCGTGAAGCTGTCACTTTAACCAATCAGGTTGCGAGTTGCCGACTCCAGGGCCATCTGGCAGGCATCCGATAACCATTTTCAAGCGTTTTGATCGGACGGGCAGAGAGCATGCTAGTCAGAGCTGGCAACCCGCATCTGAAGCAAATTGCACAAGCTCAGATATATTCATGTTGGATTAATAGCTTTAATAGTTTTTTATTCCACAATGTCTGACAGAGGAGAAGGAAGTCATTTGGTTGCAGATACATTTAAAAAAATCTGGACTTCGTGAGGAAAAGTCGACCAAACAGTTAAAAAACTTCAGCTTTTTTTAATGAACTGTTTATACTTTATCTTTTTATAGAGTTTGCACAAAAGCACACAATTTAAATCCCCCAGGAAAACTAATGCACAGAGAAAAATGCTGGGAAAACCCAGGGTCATTTTATGAGGTAAATATCGATGCTTCTGTTAAAGATAAAGTATGTGGGAGGTGCAGCTGCGGCTACAGTGAAAGAAGACGTGTTGAATTGTGTTCAATTAGTTTATGGCTTTAGTAATGACATTCATTCTCACTGTATGAGATTCCTTGATGAACATGTAGAGCTTCTCGTGTGGCAACGAAACCATAATAATAACCATAATATTAATTAATAACCATAATATTGTTTAATAATAAACAATGACTACAATATTTCTAACACCACAAGAAAGTCATTATATAAGTAAAGCCTTCGACTTCTATTTTGCGTCGGAGCAAAGAGAAAAATCCCCAACAATAATTTTTAGCGTGTAGCCACCTAGTATAAGTCACCTGTATTCAGAGTTAGAGCTGTTAGCTTGGTTACTTAGCTTTAACTTTTAAGCAGTAGCTATTTAACTTATTATATATTATTATATAATAATATTTGCTATAAAACACAAATTATGACATCGGAATTCCATCATTTACAATCCACGAAATGCTAAAAACATGGAGGCCTCCACAATGTTGTAAAATATGTTAGCAACAAGCCATTACTGAAAATTTCTTTATTTACTCAAACTGTATGTTTGCTACTGTATGTTTGCTATTATGTTTTCCAACTACTACAAAATGACTTTTGAAAGTGAGAGCAGCCATGTTGGTTTAGTCAAACAGGCAAAGGAATTAGCATGCTAGTCAAATCAGTACCAAGTTTTGAAGCTAGTCAGCTAAGATTTGTTTGTGTAAGAATTTTATTGTGTAAACAGAAACTTAGTTAGAACTGGATTTTTTATTATGATTTTTGTATTAATTTAAAAAAAAAATACATTATGCAATATATACAATTTGGACAAAAGTTTGTGGACACCTAGCCATAGGATTTGCATTTGGTTTTTGAACACCCCATTTAACATTTTGTCTCCATTTGCTGTTTAATATCCTCCATTCTCCTAGAAAGAAGAATTTCCTAGGAAGGTTCCCTGGTGGTCTAGTGGTTAGGATGCGGCGCTCTCATCGCTGTGACCCGGGTTTGATCCCCGGTCAGGGAACCAACCAAAGCCATTAGGGTTGCACAAGCCTTAGTGCCGGTCCCAAGCCCGGATAAATGTGGAGGGTTGCGTTAGGAAGGGCATCCAGCGTAAAAACATGTGCCAAATCAAATATGCGGATGGTCCGCTGTGGCGACCCCTAACGGGAGAAGCCGAAAGAAAGTTATTCTCCTACGAAGAAGAATGTGGAGGTTTGTGTCAGATTCCTTCAACTGCAAGGGTGTCAATAAAGTCAGGTTCTGATGTAGGTGAGGTGAGGAGGCCTGGGTGCAGTCAGCAACCCAGTGTTCAACAGGGTTGAGGTCAGATCATCTTTCCACTCCTACCCATGGAAAGCATATCTTCATATCTTTCGTTTGGGTCTCCTAGTTGAAGTGAAGGCAGGATTTAATGCCATCACATCCAGTTGAGTGATAGAACCACATATAGGTGGAAAAGTCAGATCTAGAAAAATACTTTTGGACACCAGGTGACATTTCTTTACCTACATATTGAAGCTAGGCGAGAAAATTGGATAATTAACTATAATTATTGTTGGCTGCTGTTGCAGGTAATTACAGTAAAACCTCAGCACTCAGGCGCCATCTCAGTGGGAGTTCATGGATTATTTCCAGGCTATTTCTTGGTTTGTTGTTTGTTTGTTTGTTTGTTTGTTTCCACATTTTGAAGTTTCTTAACACAAGCTGGACTCACCAGTTATCTCTGATGAAACAGGATGTGTAGTTGGTTGAACATTTGAGAAGATGAAATGAGGCACATCTTGAGGGATTAGGGATTCACCACTATCACCAGTAGATCTTGGCTGAAGGTCACCCCAAGGTCAGACAGAATTATCACCACAATCCAGACAGGTCAAAGCCAGGAAAAACAAACGCACCATGAACAAGGTAGAGAATAAAGCGAGGAGTTAGGAGACCGAGAGAGCAACTCAGGACCATACAACTGCACAAACACATGCAATAGTTTAGGAGCAGAGAGAAAACCAGGACCATGTGAAACTAATTAGAAGGAATGCGAGCTAATGGACAAAAAAAGCGACCAGATAAACAACATGGAAAGCCAAAGGGGTCTTACAGGGTGAGCAGGGTGTGGAAATCAGGGTAAAATCAGGGGCTGAAATAAGCAGAACGACAGAAAACTATCGAAGCATTTGCAACATGTTTATCATTTATGGTGCTCATTTGTTCGTTAACTTTTCAGGATTTAAATACAAATCTATGACGTCAAACGTAAAAGCAAAAGAATAAGAACTTTTTCTGCATGCACCATTTTCCATCTACATTCAACATCTAATAAATAATAAATGTGATGTAAATAGAGATGAGATTTTGCAGAAAATGCTGTTCATGTTCCATTGACAGAGATGATGCAGGTGTTAGCATGAAAACTGAAACATCACAAGCTTGAATAATTCTTATGTGATAGATTAAATGGAGCTTCATAAAATGTAATCTCATAAAATGTAGTTTCATTAAAGCATCAACAGATACACAACATAAGTAAAAATACTTTCTTCACATATCCCAGCCAGGATACAATACCTCTGGAGCACTGATTGTTAAGGGCCTTGCTCAGGGGCCACAAGCGTGGAGGCTTGGAGATACAAAGGCTTAAATCCCAACCTTCTGATCAATAACCCAGAGCCTTAACCACTGAGCTACCACTTTCCCCAAACCCCTGCTGATAGCAGTGCAGTGGGAAATCAGTTCTCACATCAGATGAACCCTAAAGAAACTGATGCAGTGGTGGTTTATTTCTTTGGTTTGTCGACCTCTGTGTGGATTATTGTCTTTCAATATGATGCAATAGCAAAAAGCCTACGTTCTATCAGCAAAAATGTGCCGGAGCAAAGGTTCAAATGTAGGGTGTAGATTTTATGAGGCGTTTTATCATTCCATGGGAGATGCACTTCTGATCTTTCGAAATGGTCTATCTTTTTCCCAGCTCTTGATACCTTGGTGTACGTGAAATTTTCTAGCTTGTGAGAATGAAGACAGGTGCAGCAGCTCAGTTCCTTCTGTCTTGACATTATTTTCATGTCTCCTGTGTATCCATATATAGATTAATGTCCCAAAGGCCTTCTGTGATATTTTCTGTCTCTCAATTTTTGTCATTGGTAGTCTTGTCGGAGTCCATGATAACACTGTAGATTGTCCTCAAACATTATGTCTTTAACCTTTACTCTGTTTACTTTCTTTTCACATGCTCCAGAGATACCAGTGATTCTGTTCCTTCCTGCTTTCTAGACCTACCTAAGGTATCCTAATGCTTTGATGGATCTCTTGTTGCTTGGACACCAATGATGTCTCCACATGTACAATATAAAAGTGTGAATGAGTTTAATAAAAAAAAAACATGAAGATGACTCATTCAGTAAACAATTAATAAGGATAGAACTAGAATTATTCAGTGTCTAGATAAAGAAAAGCTTGCTTTGGAGTCTAGTTCCGCTTAAGGTTTTTTTCCTCATATCATCTCAGAGTTTTTCTCCTCAGCATCACCAATAGATATAAACTTATAGGGATGAAGTTATTAATGGTATATTCTTCATTTATTTGTATAAACAAAAATTGTGCCGATGTCATAGCTTAAATGGACTATACAATCTAAATGAATGAGTGTCATTGGGCTTAGACCGCAGCCCTGCAGCACTCCTGCATTCAGTGCTTATGTTTTCTGTTGCAACACAGATGTCGCGTCGCCTAAAGGGACACACAGACGCCGTCTGGAGCTGTTGTTTTTTTTTTTTTTTTACACATTGGAGTGGGATAAGCAACCTGCATGTAGTATAAACACCTCTGAAGGCTCCTCGGCTCTTTATCTTGATGCAGAGAGAGATTTAGAGAAAAACACAAGCTCTGATTTGTAATTGGTTCTTCACCACATATCCACTGAGCAGAAACCCTGACCTGTGAGGTTAAATTGTGTATGTATATATATATTAGACCAAGTTTGTGGACACCCGACAATAAGATGATAGGATGTTCCATTAGATCTTGCAATGTGCTTGTGGAGATTTGTGTGAGATTCATTCAGCTACATGGGTCTTAGTAAATTCAGATACTGATGAGAGGTGAGGAGGTCTGTGGTGCAGTCAGTGTTCACGTTCATCCCAAAGGTATTCAATAGAGTTGAAGCTCTAAATAGCATGAGATCTTCTACTTCAACCTATGGAAAGAAGAACTTTATGGAGCTGGCTTTGTGCACAGGGGGACTGTCATGCCAGATGAGGGTTGGGTATATTTATTTTTTTATTTTTTTATATATGTACATACACTATAATGACAAAAGTATTGGGACACCTGACATTTCCTGCCATATGTGCTTCTCCAAACTGTTACTACAAAATTGAATGCAGTATAATCAAATTTTGTGTTCAAGTGAACTTGGAAACCCAAACCTGTTCCAGCAAGATCTGCTCTACATGGTTTGGAGAGGAAGATCTTTAGTGGGCCTGCTATATAGCTCTGATTTCATCCCTACTAAACGTGATTTCATCACTACTAAATGTGAACACTGAATACTGACTGCATCCCAGGCCTCCTCCTTTCTCCCACATCAGTACCTGCCTTTACTTACACCCTTGTGGCTGATGAACACAAATATCCACAAGAACACTCCAAAATGTTGTGAAACATCTTCCCAGAAGAGTAAACGGAATTCTAAGAGCAAATTGGGACTAAATGTGGAATGCGATGCCCAAAAAGTGCATACCGTACTTATGACCAGGTGTCCACAAACTTTTGGCAATATAGTATATATAAATATAATAGTGACAAAAAAGTTACAAAATAAAAGCAGACGTTCTTTTCTTGTTGTGTCTGCAGGAAGATGCAGCTCTACCTCTGCCATGTTAATCTGTATTCTATGTGACTCTCAGGACACGCCTCGGTCTCCGTACTGCTATAGTATATATATATATATATATATATATATATATATATATATATATATATATATATATATATATATATATACACTGTGAGAGCATACCGTCAAACAATCTTCTTTGAGTCACCTCACACACACTTCTTATCGGTGCTTTATCTCAAGCCTTGTGCAAGTCTGACAGATACCCCCGTGTTAAACATCTTCATAAGTCGATGTGATAGAGTAACAAATGTTCTGTTTGCTCTTCGACATTCCTTGCTGTCTGGATAACGTAAGTCTTTCTCACCCTGCAATGGGACACGTGTGTGCGTGTGTGTGTGTGTAGGCTGAAGTGTTGGAAGTCGAAGGGCGTACAATCTCAGTTCCTGTGTTTGTGTGAGAGACGTGTAATGCACCGTGATGTTGACGCCACAATGAGTTTTTGGCATCTGATTTATGGACCGTTCTTATCTCACATTATCATCGAAGTGTAATGTAAATGCAGGTAAGTGCAAATATGGGACAGAACTAGAGTCAAGTCTATACTGTCTTGCATAAATATTCATACCCCTTGAATTTAAAATATTTTACTTTTGTGGTACCCGTATGTCTGATGGCCCTTTTTTTATTATCACATATCCAAACAGAAAAACAATGTTAAATAAACTAAAGTCAAAATAAGCGTTATGGGCAAAAGACACCAGCCATTTGTGGTTTTTCACCCGAATTGTTGGCCGCACACAACTGTACTGGATGTCAGCAGATTTGGTAGCATTTAATCTTTTCTTTACTTCAACTAGGAGACCCAAACCTGTTCCAGCATGAACATATGCTTTACATGTGTTTGTGTGGAAGATCTCGAGTGGGATGCTATAGAGCTTTGACCTAGGGTTACAAGATTTTCCACACTGGAATCACTCGGAATCAGAATTAACAGGAATTAATGTGAATAAAGTGGGAATTTCCAAAATGGCAGGTTAGTCTGAAACAGAGAACTTAAATGAAGTTGGAAAACACACTTACTGCAGGGCCACTGAGGCCACGACGCCCACATGCACTGTGCATAACTTCATTACATAACAAATACCATTTCTTTAATCCTGCACACAAAATAATGTCAAAATTATTGGCGAGTATTTGTAAAAATTACATAACTATTACATACATTTTCGCATAAAACTTCCTTGTGCTGTGTGTTAGCTATTACAATTCAAATTATTTCCTGACAATTAAGTCAAAAATTTCAATTTTTTAAAAATCTGGATTAGTTTGCATGCATATCAGTTTACGACCAAACAAAATGTTAGTATTTATGTTTGCATATGATGATGTTTATATGCATTACATTTCTAATGAATTTGCATAAATTCCCATAAATTTCTGGTAAGTTTGCTTTCCCCTAGAAAGTTTCCAGAAAGTTCCCAGAAATGTTCTGCCCCTTTGCAACCCTGGTTTGACCTCTCCTTTGGGATGAACCTTTCCGATTGCATCCCAGGTCCCCTCACCTCACCTACATCAGTATCTGACTTTACTAACATCCTTTGGTTCTGAATGAATCTCACACAAATCTCCACAAACACACTCGAAAGTCTAGTGGAGCAGAAGAGTTGGGAAGTCCAGTGGTCAGGTGTCCACAAGTGCATAATGTAAATTTACAAAATGAAAATGAATTATTATCAATCCTAATTGAGGACATGTTTGTACACATATTAGGATGTTTACATTTTAGCTGACTAGCTTGCAAAACAAAGTACCGCTTTGACTAGCATGCTAAATCGTTTGCCGGTTTGACTAAACAAAGTTCTCTGTTCTGGCACCAGTAGTGAAAAGAACTCCCATTTAATGTCCAAACAGCTTTTAGCAGTCTTCAAACAGAAAGAATTTGTCTTCCAGAGGTTCCTTAATTAACACCAAGACTAATGATATCCTTAGTCTTTGTCCTAATGTACCAATATTCCCACAAATCTTCACCAAAATCTCCAAACATCTTTCCAGAGCAGTGGAGCTCATTATAACAGCAAACAGGAACTAAAGAGTTAAATAAATAATTGCAATAATAATTATAGAAGTAGTAGCAACAAACATTTAGAAATATTTCTTCAAAAATTCTTAAACCGTTGAAATGTTCCCAAAGTCAAAGAACTGAAGCATGAGTGTTGCCACCTAGCGCGTTAGATCTTCAAGGGTTAAACGCTTCACCTTTTTATAAAACCTTCTTCTATGTCGAACAGATCCTACTTTCTTCTCCTCGCTCCTCTTTTCATGCCCATAAGAGTGTTGTAGATGCAGACGCGATAATACAGAATCTTGATCTGACACGCAGCAGGTATGCGACCTGACCGAAAAGCTGGAACACCTGGAGGTTTTTGCTTTATTGCAGGTAAATCACCATGACAGTTCAAAAGGAAGAAAGTCGAGGACAAAGGTTTTGTGTTGCCCAACAACTTTAAAGGGGAACTAGGTAATAATGTTTATCAAGGCTAAAACCATACACTCTTTGAGAAGAAAAGTATTTGGACATCTGATTTTTCCAGCCATATGTGTTCATTTATGCAGTCAATTTTCCAGACATATGTAGTCAATGTTCCTTCTAAAAGACCCTATGGATAAATCTAGCAAACATCTAGCTACTGTTTTATTACTTATAAAATAATTCTATATATATATATTCTATCTATAATTTCTAAATTATATTCAATCATATTGTAGATTCCTATATTCCTTTATTCTGGAGATTTGTATTCTTTTTTCTAGTATATTTAAAGAAACACTAAACTCTCTGATATACACTGTATGGCCAAAAAGTATTCAGACACCTGACTTTTCTACTCATGCATGGTTCTTCTCCAAACTGTTAGCAGAAACCTCAAAGCGCACAACTGTACTGGACGTCTCCGTATGCAGTAGAATGAAATTTTTCATCACTTTGGGACTGTGAGACCTAAACACAAAGTGCGCAAGGCCATCTCTATGAAGATCTGCTTTCCATGGGTTTTAAGTAGAAGATCTCCTGCTATAGAGTTCCAACTTGCACCAGAACGCTGACTGCACCCCTGGCCTCCTTCATTCCTGTAGTACCTGATTGAACTAGCCATAGAAATCTCACATTCAATCTAGTGGAAAACCAATGTGGTTGAATGAATCTCACACAAAATCTTCACCAAACATCTTTCCAGAAGAGTGGAGCAAATAGGGAATAAATGTGAAATGTGATCCAATTTCACGTGTAGATCAGACATCAGACTGCAAAGTGATAATCAACCCTCAAAGAAATCATTCAGAATGAAGTGACAAGTGAAAGTGACAGAGGAATGAAGAAAAGAGTAATTGATTGAATTGTGCATATTTTCATGATTAAAAAGAATAAAGGAATTAAAGGAAAAGAAAGAGAAAGGAATAAAAGGTCAAGGAAGGAATTGGAAAAATGAATATTTTGGGCTGAATATCAGGGCTGTCAGAATTAAAGCTTTGAGGCAAAGTTATTAAAATATTTTTATGAATGCCGAATAATGCATTATAAAAAATTGAAGTAAATATAAAAGAACTGAAATTAAAACCTTGAATGCAACCCACATTTATTCATGACGCCCTTCCATTACTCTGATGTAAAAAAATATAATAAACTCCATTGAATATTTTTTTTTTTCACTAAACAGTCTGAAATCAAGCATCAAAATACGCCATGACGCACACATCCGGCAATAAAAACCGTCCGTGTGGAAACATAGCGAAAGTTCAGTTTGTTTTTCTGATGATTTACGTCATTTAAAACACCATAATTACATCAAAACATAATAGTTAATAGTTAAAACAAGAATATATTGTCTTCAGGTTGAGTTTGGTTTCATTAATAATAAATATACATATGCATAAAGCATCAATATTTGTCCATGCGCATGTTGATTAGAATATTAAACACTTCGAAAAGTATAAAGTCAAGTATTAAGGTACTTCTTAAAATAAAAACGCATCAGATTTGGCCATAATCTTCGTCCTAATCACGCTTTCTGCTTCACGGTCCTCCTTTCATGCACGTGGATGTCTGAGACGCAGAGACAATAAACTGCAGATTGATTTCGAGGTGCATTGAAAGATACTGATCGCACAAAGATACACGAGTGAGCTACGTGTCCCGAGGAACACACACCACACACTCACATTCCAGACGACGTCTACATCTCATCTCATCTCGTCCATCGGTTCTTTCCACCTCCGCTCACTCGGGGACATTCTCCTACTTTCTAGCTGTTTTTTTGGGAGGGTTTTTTTGGAAAGCAGCAGTAATTTATGGTAGTGTTACATTTTTTTTTCTGTGTCTGCTTTTGTAAAGTAAAAGAAAAGAGGAAAAAAAAAAATAGTATTGACCATTAAGCTGTAATGCTTTTCACAGGAAGGAAAAGAGTTGTAAAAAGCTGTCTGCACTTTCATTACTGGAACAAATAGCACACACCTTTATGAGATCGAGAAAAAAAAAATAGTGCTCTGGAAGAACGAGCGATTCAGCCCAGCTAATTCTACAAAGAATTGTGTGAGCGGAGTGATAAAATGTAAGCCTGAGAATGCAGAGGTTTAATCCCTGAACAGATTAGGCCCTCTAACAAGACCTGCATTAAGGGGGAACTGAGGAAGGAAGGAACACGATTTGTCAGTAGAACAGCTTCCAGCTTGCGGCCTGATTTACGAGCTCGCCCTCAGGAGCCCAGGGAGCGGAACGGAGGATTGTAGGATAGCGGAGCTAACGAGGAGGCGATGACCAGGTGTAGGGCGCAGACTCAACCTCTTTCGGTATGCAGGTGAGGTACGTGTCTGAGGAAACACACATACACACACACATATCCTGCGTCATGCTCAGCGATGCCCATCTCCTCTGCACTGCCCGCAGTTCCACCAGAAGGACGTGCTATTTATAGCTGCTTGTCTTTTTTTCTGAACATCGCAAGGAGAGAAATGACGCAAATCCGTTTCGTCGTGTTTATTCCAGGGTCGTTATAATCCTGGAATAAGTCCAATATAACACTATGTACCTAAATCTCGATGCTCCATCCAATTATTCATTTCAGGTATTAATATATAATGAACAATGAACAATTTATACATGAACAAAAAAAAAAACTTATTTCTAATCACCAAGCATATTGGGACCCCGTATTTTTCCAACAATGGTTCTTTCCCAGACTGTTCCCACTAGAAGATCAGTTCCAGCACATCCCTCTTTACACAAAGCTATCTTCATATAGATCAGCTTCTGGTTCGGAGTGGAAGATCTCCCAGGCCTACACACATCACCTACATCACTAACACCCTTGTGGCTGAATGCATCTCACGCAAATCTCCACAGCATCTAGTTGAACATCTTCCCAGAAGACTGGAGCTTATTTTAAGTTCAAGTTTATTTCTATAGTGATTTTCACAACAGACATTGTCTCAAAGCAGCTTTACAGAATTTAACAGTGAAGGTGAACGATGTGTATTTATCCCTGATGAGCAGCCGTGGAGACTGTGGTGAAGAAAAAAACTCCCTTAGATGTTATAAGGAAGAAACCTTGAGAGGAACCAGACTCAAAATTGGAACACATCCTCATTTATATATCAAGAGTGTGATTATAATTTGTAAACACTACAGAACACTGGAGAGTGAGAACTAACATGAGCATTGCAGTGTAAGATTATGAGTGATGTTCTTTCTACAGTCTTATACAGTCAGGAAATTCTTTTGGAACCAGGAGCTACTGAGCAACTCATAAAATATCTCAACATTTGAGGTCATTACAGATCCAACACCAGCTTCTCCATGCCAGAGCCTTTAAACACTCAAAGAGATCCAGTGTAATCTAATTGGCACTGGTACGTCTCTAGATGGTTCAGGATGTTTGCAGGCATCTACATCAATAAAGGTCCACAATGTTCATAAGGTGGGACGTGGCTGGAGCTGGAGCAACCTCAGGATGCCACACGATGGGGAGAGAAAGAGAAGCAGTGGAGAGGAATTAGCGTAGCTGCTGTTCATGATATTAACAGCACAAGTTGATAATGTGCATGTGATCAGATGTTCTGGAGCACAAGGTTATGATGTGATGTGTGTTATGTGTAGAACTCGTTAAAAACATACGTCTTTAATCTGCACTTATGAAACCTGAAACCTGACTGAAACTGTTTAAAGATATTGTTCTCTTGTAAGAAGGAGCAGAACTGGACAGACACAATCGTTCCTAAAATCTTAGACATAAACGGAAGGTTTGAAATGGGTCAGTAATTTAATAGTTTATTTGGAATGAGGTTTCTTAATAAATGGCTTAATAACTGCCAACTGGAGGGGTTTAGGGATGTGACCTGTGGATAACGAGGAGATAATAATATTGAGATGAGGCTCGCCAGCTGTATTTAACAGCCAATGTGGAATGGAATGATCTTATGATGAAGTGTCCATTCAATTCAGTTTGTTTTGTAGAGCATGTTTGACATTGTCCCAAAGCAGCTTTACAGAGATAAAGCGATTATAAAGTTTTAATGTATAAGTTTAGTGCACATAGGTTAATCCCTAATGAGTGAGCCAGTAGGGACTGTGGAGAAGGAAAAACTCCCTGAGATGGCATGAGGAAGTAACCTTGAAAGGAACCAGCCTCAAAAGGGAAAATCCTCCTCAACACCAAATCAACAAATCATTACGCTTTGATTCGTCACCGCGGAAAACACCAGATTAGTTCAACGCGCTCACTGTCTGAATTCTGAATCTGCATTTTGCGATTTCTCTCATTATTATAAAATATTTTTTTTGCTGCGAAAGTGCATAACTTACATTATACTCAGTCATGATCATGGACTGTAGTGTTTTTTCTTTTTTTTTACTAGCTTTCTTTGCTACTGAAATAAGCTACGTTTAGATTATTTTATCTGTAAAATCTAATTCATAAATGGATCTTAGTTTGTTTAATCTGTATCCTAGTTTTATCTTTCACTCATTACATTTTTAACACACTTTCTTACAAACACACTTTGTAGGAACTTTCTACTTCCTACATTCATTCATACATTTTGAATAGTTTTTTATTAATATATTACTATGAGGTTCAGTTACCAGAGTGACACTAAAACAGGTAGTAATAATGACCAGTTTTTACTGAAGTACAATTCAGAACCTACACTTCTTTACTTTAATTTGAAAAAGTGTAGTCAGAACTTCAACTTTTACCAGTGCTTTTAAAACATCAGTATCTGCACTTCTACTGAGTGATGGATGTGTGTACAAATGTTAACGTGATAGATGGATACACTTGCTACTTTTTTTTATTGCGCTTTAATTTGAAGGTTTTCCTTTCATTTTTAAAATAAACTAGTTTGAGATTTATATCTCCTTGTCCTTTTTAAACTACACTTGAATTCCACACTTACTACAGTTAAAAAAAGTCACTACATTTTAAATGTGTTACTTTTTTACTTTTACTTGAGTACCGTAATTTCCGGACTATTAAGCGCACCCAAATATAAGCCACACCCACTGAATTTCACAAAGACTTTTATTTTGAACATAAATAAGCCGCAACTGTCTATAAGCCGCACCTGTCTATAAGCTGCATTGAAACTAATGAACTTTACACAGGCTTTAATGAAAGACAGTGTCTGTTACACGGCTTGTATCTAAACAGTAGCCTACCAAGAAAGTCATTGTTCACTGTCTTCCTCCTTCCTTTCACAACTATTTCTCTCAGGAGTTTTTCTTTTGGCATCGTCGTGCGTTTAAAAATCACCATCGGTGAAGCTTTTCTCCCGATGCCGTGCAGCTCAGAACACAGGTGAAGTGTTTTCATGCCCGGTTGTTTTCAGCGTGACGAATGATTCGTATTTCCTGTAGACAGTCCGAGTGAGCGGCAGGTCAAACGTCAGAGGAACATCATCCATATTTATGATGTGGTGCGGCCCGATTCAGTGGGAGCGCATCTGATTTAATATAAAGAGTTTCATTGGTTCACCTGAACCCGTTCAGCAATTTCATTGGTCTAATGTTATGGGGCTCAGTTTTTTTATCTTGAAGTTTGTGAAACCGGAAAAAACAAGGAAAAATCCGTAAATTAGCCGCTTCGTTGTTTACGTGGGGTTCAAAGCGTGGGAAAAAAGTAGCGGCTTATAGTCCGTAAAATACGGTAGATTTTTAGACCAGTTACTTGTGCTTAAGTAAAATTGAATTGAAGTAACAATACTACTTGTGAAGAATATTTTATTACTGTTTTCACCTAAGATAATATTGAATTAATAGCAAAAAATAAAAAATAAAAAAATTAATAAATGTGCTAAACATTGAAAATAATTATTTTAATTTTCTAAAATAAAAAAAAGAAATGAATACACATAAATGCTGTAAAAACGAATGAGAAATAGTGTAAAGTCTGTTGACTGTGGAATCCACGTTTGTTTCTTTATCCAAAAGATGTTGAAATATTTATAGGTGAAATATTTATACTTTTACTCAAGTAGCATTTTTCGATAATGGCATGGCCTTTAGTGTTTTACCCCACACACCCGGGTGTGTAGAACCGTGTGTGTGTGTGTGTGTGTGTGTCCGGATGGCACGCCAGCGAGCACTAAACACAATGTGTGCCAGTCGGCGTCTGTAGCGCCGGAGCTGCTCGAACAAGTGTGTCACGCACATGTACAGGCACGGCCATGTGCTGCGTGTCAGGAGGGAAAATATGGGAACAGAGCAGGCCGAAAAACCGCTCTTGCATTCCTGCGTGTGTGTGTGTGTGTGTGTGTGTGTGTGTGTGTGTGTGTGTGTGTGTGTGTGTGTGTGTGTGCCCACCCCTTCTCACCCCACTATACACTCCTATACACCCCCCCAACCCCCCAAACCTGAAATCCCCTCTGCATTCAACACGTTCCCCTCCACTAGCCAACCAGCCGTCCCCTCCTTTCTCTCCTGCTTTTCCCAGAACCTCGTTTTTCCTCCTTGTGCTCTGACTTGACTCTATCGTTCTCGCCGGGAAAAAAAAGTGAAAGGAAAAACAGTAAGAAAGAAAAGAAAGCGTAGATGGTCTTCAGTTACTTCAGACTGCAGTAAAGAGGAACGAAGTGTGTGGTGTTATAGTGAAAAGTGTAAGAGAAAACTGAAGTGTATCTCAAACACACACACACACACACAAACACACACACACACACACGCACGCACAAACTTTCACCTAAATACACTGTGTGTTGGAAAACATCTGTTTTGGCCAACAGCCCTCTCTCGTGTGTGTGCGTGTGTGTGTGTGTGTGTGTGTGTGCGTGCGTGCGTGCGTGCGTGTGTGTTTACCTTTCAACATTTTCTGGTTAAAAGAACAAACATTGACTTTACAGTCAACAGACTTTACACTTTTATTACACTTTACACAGCGTTTATTATTATGAATTTATTCTTCATATTTATTTATTGCATTATATATTATATTATAATATATATAATACTGTTTTATTCACATATATATATATATATATGTATTTATTATTTTTACTAATTAAATATTCATTTTAAAACATTTAAATATGGATTTTGGACTTCAATAGCGTTTATTTTTTCTACAGCATTAACTGGGGTCATTGCATCCTGATGATTAACCAGTGGTGGTGTCTATATGTGTGTGTGTGTGTGTGTGTGTGTGTGTGTGTGTGTGTGTGTGTGTGTGACTCAGAGAAGTCCCGACAGCCAGAGCCAATAGTTGCACATTCATTTTTATTGTTTTGGTTTATTAATACAGTGGTTATTTCAGCCTCGGGGCTTTTCACAGACACACAAGAAAAAAACAAAACAAAACACAAACACATATAAAACTTTAAACATAAAATATAATTTTCTGACATTACAATAATCTCTGGCTCAGTCACTATTTATACAACACAAGAGTCTCGCAGACATACAGACACAAAGGCGCTAACGCTAAACTCTGCGTTCTTTCTTTTATAAAATGATTTATATACACTTTTTTTTTACTTTATTACGAATAATAACCACTTGGGAAAGTGGGAGAAGGTGACTGTCTGACCACAGTGTGAGGAACAACAACAACAAAAAAAACACTGTTGAAATAAGACCACTGAAATACCATGTGCTAGACTTTCAGAGTTCAGTCCTGCAGCTGAAGTGCCAAAGGTTCGAGCAGGTCGCTAAGGTTCAGTGGTCTAAACGCTCGACCCTGCTGAGATACGGAGGAGACGGGAGGGAGTGAGACCCTGCCTCGTCTCGTTTCAGTCACACCGCTGCCTTGTGAAAGGATGAAGGAGGAAAAAAAGAAGAAAAAGAAAGTAAGAGGTCTCTCGTATCAAGGTTGAGCTTCACTGCATCGGTGAGTGGGTTCGGTAGTGAAATGTGCGAGAGGAAAGAGGAAAGAAAAGAAAAAGATAAAAAGAAAGAAAGAAAGAAAGAAAGAAAGAAAGAAAGAAAGAAAGAAAGAAAGAAAGAAAGAAAGAAAGAAAGAGCTTCTTGTTTTAAGATTGAGCTTCACTGTATGAGTTAGTGGGATCGGTAGTGAAATGTGTGAGGAGAAAGAGAATGAAATTCAGAAAAGAGAAGAAAAGTAGAGAAAGAAAGAAAGAAAGAAAGAAAGAAAGAAAGAAAGAAAGAAAGAAAGAAAGAAAGAAAGAAAAAATGCATCAAAAATTTTAATAAAACTATAAGCAAAATTAAATATGTTAAAAGAATAAAAAAGGAAAGAAAACAAAAAGTGAAGAGGAAAGAAAACGAGTCTGTAACGGTTTATTGGCAGCTTTTACAAAACATTGGGCCTCATTTATCAATCTTGCTTCACACACGTGTTCGTGACGTCCTCGTGCTCGTGTGTGTACACGAATAAACTGGATGTAAGCTGAAAAATCCCTAAGTGTGTTCACAGAACATTTAGTCATGCCCACAAAACTCCTAAACGAATTCTTGTAAAAAAGAAGAAAATGTGCTGAAAGATCAGCTCCTATAATGGAGCTCAGTGGCCGCGGCGGCTCGGCTAACACAAGTACAGCGAAACCCTCGTTCCTTTCTTTTGGGGCGCCATTTTATTTGTCTTTTATTTATAGATTAGCGCTTTATGTTCGAAGTGAGAAAGCTGAGAAATCGGGTGTAACGAATAAATACGCAATAAAATCCGTTGGTTCAAGTCACAGCGACTCAGCGATAATTATAAGTTTTTATGACTGGTTTTCTTGAAGTGAAACTTTTTCCAGAATATTTCCATTGGACACTGCAATCAATATACAACTAATCAAAATGCGTATCCGGATTGATAAATGAAGCCCAACGTGTAACCACAGGACTCTTGCTATTGGTCAGAACATCTGTCCGTCAAAGTGGCATCACTCCGATAAGCTGCAGGCAAATTGACCTGTGGATCCTCATGTATAAGTGAGTCACTACGGAATAATACAATTATTAGCAGCTTTGTCTATATATATATATTAGGGCTGTCAATCGATAAAAAAATGATTGCCATGAGTTCACTCTCAATGTACATTAAATTAATACTTTATACATTTTTAATCCTCCAATCAACACGCACATGGACGAATATTGATGCTTTATGCAAATGTATGTTTATTATTAGTGAAACCGAACTCATGAAGACAAAATATTCTGTAAAAGTTTTAAAGTATTTATGGTGTTTCAAATGACGTAAATCATCCGAACACCAAACGGAACTTTCGCTATGTTTCCACACGGACGGTTTTAATCGCCGGATGTGCGCACAATGGCGGATTTTGAGACTCGGCGCGTCAGTAAAACAAATTTTTTGTGTTAATAAATGATTTTTCGGAGGAGTACGTTTTTTTTTTTGTATATCTGAGTAAAGAAAGGACATCGGGAATATACGTGTGTTGCGTCGAAGGTTATAATTTTGCCTCTTTTATATACATTTATTTATATTTGTAATAAATCGGTCAAACAGAAATGCGTGCTGCGTTAATCGCACGTTAACAAAATTAGTGTCCTTGAAATTAATTTGTGTTAATGCGTTAATAATGCGTTAGTTTTGACAGCCCTAATACACACACACACACACACACACACACACACACACACACACACACACACACACACACACACACACACACATATATATTTACTAAATTTAAAGTAAAATATACACATTGTTTCACATAAAAAATAAAAGACGAGAAAATAATATCTGTATCATATGCAGGACTCGTAGGCAGTGGGTCGGCTTGTGTAGGCGTGTATGTGTGTATGGACGTGAACGCATCTCCCGATTCTTCATCGAGACGTCGTCGGGTTCGGTCCTCGCGAAGGCAGCACTGCGTGTCTGCGCGTCCCAGGACGGACGCTAGCACTCTGTCTGACGGCTAGCCAGAGACATAGGGCTGTCCAGGGAGAGACTGGTGGAAGAGCGTTCTGCAGGACATGTTTTAAACATGGAAGAGATGTAGAATGCCTGCAAGCGCACACACACACACACACACACACAATGAGACACGACAACTAACACATTCATTAACGTGGATGAAAACTTGAACAACAGTGAAGGTGTCGTACCACCCAGTAGGCAGTTATTCCTCCCTGCAGGAAGCCCGTGAGGACGTCGGAGGGATGGTGGCGGTAGTCTGAGATCCGGGTGAGCCCGGTGTACACGGCTAACATCACCAGCAGGAACTGGAGCAGCGGCCGCAACAGTCGTGCCCCGCGCCATGAGAACCTCGCCTGCAGATAGAACTGAGACACCAGAACACCACGTCAACTCATGGCCAAAGTCTAAAAAAAGCTGGGCAACTCAAAAAACTTGAATATATATAAATATAAATATGCTATATTGGGAAGGGGTGGAAGGGGTGATGATCGTGAAGCTGGAAGTTGAAGGGGTGATGATAAATGTCATCAGTGATAATGCTCCACAAGTGGTTTGTGAGATGGAGGAGAAAGAAACATTCTGGAGTGAGTTAGATGAAGTGGTAGAAGGTGTATCTAAAAATGAACAATTAGTGATTGGGGCAGACTTTAATGGGCATGTAGGTGAAGGGAACAGAGGTGATGAAGAGGTGATGGTAGCTATGGCTTTAAGGAGAGAAATGTGGAAGGGCAGATGGTGGTAGATTTTGCTAAAAGGATGGAAATGGCAGTGGTGAATTCTAAGAAGAAGGAGGATCATAGGGTGATGTATAAGAGTGGAGGAAGGTGCACACAGGTGGACTATGTTCTATGTAGGAGATGCAACCTGAAGGAGATTGGAGACTGTAAGGTGTTGGCAGGGGACGAGTAGCTAGACAGCATTGGACGGTGGTCTGTAGGATGATTTTGGAGGTGAAGAAGAAGAGGGTGAAGACTGAAAGAAGAATACGATTGTGGAAACTATACCGATTTGTAGCGATTGGCTAGGCAGAGGAACTGGGAAGGATATGCTGCAAGTTAGAGCAGTAAAGGATGGAGAGGGAAATGTGTTGACTAGTGAGGAGAGTGTGTTGAGAAGATGGGGGAGTATTTTGAGCAGCTGATGAATGAGGAAAATGAGAGAGAGAGAAGGTTGGATGATGTGGAGATGGTGAAGCAGGAAGTGAATAGGATTAGTAAGGAGGAAGTGAGAGCAGCGATTAAGAGGATGAAGAGTGGAAATTCGGTTGGACCAGATGACATACCGGTAGCAGCATGGAGATGTTTAGGAGAGACAGGATTAGAAATTTGTTTATTAGAGGAACAGCGCATGTAGGACGTTTTGGAGACAAGGTGAGGGAGGTGAGATTGAGATGGTTTGTAAATGTGCAGAGGAGGGACATGGGGTATATCAGTAGGATACTGCTGAGGATGGAGCCACCAGGAAAGAGGAAAAGAGGAAGACCAAGGAAGAGGTTTATGGATGTGGTGAGGGAAGACATGCAGGTAGTTGGTGTAAAAGATGCAGATGTAGAGGACAGGGGGGTATGGAGACGGATGAGCCGCTGTGGCGACCCCTAATGGGAAAAGCTGAAAGAAGAAGAAAATTGGGAAGGGGTGGAACTCTGATCAGAAGGTCATGAGTTCAAATTCCAACACTGCTAAGCCTCCACTGCTGGGCCCTTGACCAAGGCCCTTAACCCTTAACTACTCAATTGTATGAATTACATAAGTTTAAGCATTAGATTGGGATGTCCTGTTGGAACATCCCATTCCACATTGAGTCTCCATTTGCACTTATATTAAAGATCTACTCTTCCAGGGAAATGTTCCACAAGATTTTTTGGAGATTTGTCTGAGAATCGTTCACCTACATGGGCATTTAATTCGGTCAGGTTCTAATGTAGGCGAGGTGATGAGGCCTGGGGTGCAGTCAGCATGACAAAATCATCCCAAATGAAGGGGGCAAAGCTCTATAGCAGGTCACACCAGCCCATGGAAAGCATATCTTCATGGAGTTGGCTTTGTGTACAGGGGCATTGTGATGCTGGAACCGGTTTGAGTCTCCAATATGACTATTAATATTATACTGAATTGTGTAGCTCAGTGATTAAGGTGTTGGACTTTGCGCCCCAGTACCAACTGGGCCCTTGGGCAAGGCCCTTAAACCTCAGTTCCTTTGCTGTATAAATGTTCTGGATAAGGGCATCTGCCCTATTCCAGAAATGGAGATGTGCATTGTAATGTCATGTAAAAAGTGGTAGCTCATCGGGACGTTGTAGCTCGGGATTACAACGCTAGGAAGGTTGAGAATTCAAATCTGCGCCACCAGACTGCCCCGTTTGGGCCCTTGATCAAGACCCTTGACTCTCAATTGCTCAGTTGTATAAATACTCATAGTTTAAAAGTTTAGACTTCTGGTCATGAGTTCATGTTCATGTGTTGGGCCCCTGTCAAGGCCCTTGACCCTCAATTGCTCAGTGGTATATTGTAAATGTTCGGGATAAGGGCATCTGCCAAATGACAGAAATGTAAATGTAAATCTGGGGATAACTCAATATTTAAGGCGTTGGACTTCTGATCGGAAATGAGTTTAATTCGGGCCCCACCAAGCTGCCCTGTTGGGCCCTCGAGCAAGGCCCTTAACCTCTCAACTGCTCACTAGTATAATTAAACAATTGTATAATTAAAAGCCGCTCTGTTGAAGGGCCATTCGCAAAAATAACATCAATGTCAATATGAATCTATAATGATATTCATGTCATGGTTATAAAGTGTAGAAGCGACTCTGATGTTTGTAAGGAAGTAAGATTTCTGGTTTCACATCTTCCAAAGAGAAACAGCAAAAATAGCCTAAAGGATGCCACCAATACCAGGTGCAGTTGCACATCCTAACATTTTCTAACGTCTATAAGTTTCGCTGAGGTGCGACAGTAATGTTTTAGGGAAGTTAATGTCTAATGTGACATCATTGATTTTTTTATTGTTTTTTTGAGTTTAAATGTTTCTGGAGAGGACGGACCTTATATTCAAAATCGAATCAAATCAAATTCAATTTGTCACATGCAATTTCATACAGAGTACGAGGTAGTGAAATCTTTTTTTTTTTATTGTAATAGAAATAGAATATAAAGGAACCAAAAAGAAAATTATATATATATATATAAAGAATAAGACATATGGGTACAGATAAGGCAGCTTCGTCGTGGTGTACACATGGTAGCCGGTTGATGCCTCTTTGGAACATCGTACATGACAAAGCCTGTGATTCCCGACAGCCAAAAGAAAACCACAGCCTGCCACCTGACACTCGAGTATCGTTTTCTCACAACCCTCACGAGGGTTTGGTTTGGTTGCACATTACCTGAGATGATAAAATTTCTATTTATCATGGACCTTTTTACAAATGTACTGTATAGAAATGTGGACGTGTAGCATGACATTTGAACTACGAGACCCAAATCTGTTCCAGACACAAAAGCTAGTTCACCAAGCCAGTTCCATGAAGATCCTACTGACTGCACCCCAGACCCCCTCACCTCACTTACGTCCTGTAGCACTTGACTTTACTAACACCCTTGTCAAACATCTCCGTAGAATCTAATGGAGCTCGGTGTGGAAGGGGATGCATCCAGGTGTCCAGAAATCCAAAAAAGCCCATTTCCTGCCTGATTTACATTAATCTCAGTTACACAGCAGAGCAGTTGAAGGTTTAAGACCTTGATCAAGCGCCCAGGAATATTTGCTTGGTGGTACTGGGACTTGAACCCATGACCTTCCAATCAAAAGTACAACATCTTCTCCATCGTGCTACCACTTCTCCCGGCATATAAAGCTGCTTTAAGATAATGTCTACTGTTGAATGTGCTCTACAAATCAAAACGTATTAAATCGAATGGAATGATTAGGATTGGGTGCCTATTTTATTTTATTTTATTTTATTTTAAAAAATGATCCAAATCCTCTGTAACAATGACCAAACAATCATAATAACCTCATCTGGGTTGTAGTTTTATGCCTTTTTGCTTATTTTCTTGTAGTTCGTATAGTCAGGTAACAAAGTTGGTATCAGAGACTAGTTTTGAGTTTCGAGACTAGTTTTGTAACACGCCAACAGATGGCAGCACAAGGCTGCACGCACAGTCACAAGGGGCACCGAACTTCATAAGTCAGCGTGCCAAAAGACATCAACTTGTGTACAAAAACTGGTGCTATTCTGACCACGTGCGCTCTCCTCACACGCGGAAAACAGCCTGATCTCACACGTGCACCCATCCTACTCGCCAGATTCGGCTCCTGCGGACTTCGCCGACGTCCCTGAAGACG
>JBCEWE010000279.1:122500-137500 GCA_039877035.1 Silurus lanzhouensis
TCCTTGTAGCTCATAGAAATCTCACATAAAATCTAGTGGAACATCTTCCCAGAAGAGTGGAGGTCATTAGAACAGGTCATATGGACTACATGTGGAATGGGACGCTCGAATCCGTGATCTTTAATATAGCGGCTGTGGATAATTCACGATATCGATCTCATACAGCGATGAATCGTCTCTTTCCGATAAATAATGATACAGATGTGAACTTTGTGACTGCTTTGAAATCTCAACATTATAAATAGAGAAGTGGATTTTTTTTTTAAACAAACAGAACAACAGGACACAGCAGGTAAAGACATTAAGCTGTTGTTGTTCTGGGTGTTCCTTGAAAAGATATAATCTCTGGCAGCACTTGATATGTGTGTGTGTGTGTGTGTGTGTGTGTGTGTGTGTGTGTGTGTGTGTGTGTGTGTGTGTGTGTGTGTGTGTGGGTGTGGGTGTCTTACTGTTAGGCCTGTAATGATAATTCCCCCGGTAATGAGGACACTGTCTGGGATGGCCTCCTTCTCCAGATGAGGGTAAGTGATGCTCGAGTCTCCGCAGAAGAAGCCCCGCTTGTACGGCTTTACGGTCTTCAGCTCACACGCAAAGAAAGGGATAGACGCTGGACAGAGAGAGAGAGAGAGAGAGAGAGAGAGAGAGAGAGAGAGAGAGAGAGAGAGAGAGAGAGAGAGAGAGCAGGAAAAAGTACAGTTAATTGCATAATCCAATATTTATTTGACCACATTTTTCCAATTTATTCTATGGAGAAAGTCACGTTTAGTAGGTGAGATTTGTGTAAGTCAGTGCCACTGGAGGGCAGGTTTTACAGTCGCACGAGGCGTTTTATTATTATTATTTTTTTTTTATATCAATTGTATACGGAAGTGAAACATTTCACTAGCTTTGAATTTTGACGAGCTTCGTTAAAACGATGCTTAAGGCCGTGTCCACGCATCCCGAGACCCCGTTTTCAGTCGACGAAAACGCTCTCCAACGTGGATCGATTCGAAATCTTCTGCATCGTAGTGTGGACCGTGAGAATAAAGGCCACAACTGTAGTCATTGCTGTGACTTTTAAATTCGCGTTTTGCACGTGAGAAAGTTTTTAGGTCAAAATGTAATCATTTTGGTGCAGTTTGGTCATATTTTGCTTTACGATTTGGGTTTTTGTTTTACGTTTACTGCATTTAGCCACAAGACCAGTAAAGTCAGGCACTGATGTGGGTGAGGTGAGGAGGCCTGATCTTCATGGAGCTGGAGCTTTGTGGCCTTTGTGTCATGCTGGAACAGGTTTGGATCTCCTAGTTCAAGTGAAGTGAAAATTTCATGCCATCTAAAGAAGAAGGAAGAACCACATGCTGATGGACGAAAACATTTCAGGAAGTTCTTCTTTGCACAGAGACTCGACACAGAGTCGTCATACAGGGACGCAAATTAGTGTTGGAATTTGAGTAAATCGAAGCCGAAGCCAAGTCAAGTCAAGTCAAGTTTATTTGTATAGCGCTTTTCACAACAGACATTGTCTCAAAGCAGCTTTACACAAATCAACAGTGAAGGTGAATGGTGTGAATTTGTCCCTGATGAGCAGCCATGGCGACTGTGGCAAGGAAAAACTCCCTTAGATGTTATGAGGAAGAAACCTTGAGAGGAACCAGACTCAAAAGGGAAACCCATCCTCATCTGGATGACATCAAGAGTTTGATCATAAATCTTTCAACGATACAGAACACTGGAGAGTGAGAACTAACATGAGCACTGGAGTATAAGATTATAAGTGATGTTCTTTCTGCAGTCTTATACAGTCTATATGGTTAGTAGCTCCTAGTTTTATGAGCTCAGCATTTGTGATCATCACAGATCCAGCATCAGCTTCTCCATGCCAGAGCCTTTAAACACTCCAGGAGGTCCAATGTCAAAACTCCACACATGTAGCGGGATCCAAATGGCACTGGTACGTCTCTAGATGGTTCGGGATGTTTGCGAGTTCGGCATCTACTTCTTCAAAGGTCCGTAATCATCATGAGGTGGGAGGTGACTGAAGCTGGCCAAACTTTAGGGTGTCTCGGGATGGGGAGAGAAAAAGAAGCAGTTGAGAGGAATTAGCGTAGCTGCTGTTCATGATATTAACAGCACAAGTTGATAATGTGCATGTGATCAGATGTTCTGGAGCACAAGGTTATGATGTGATGTGTGTTATGTGTAGGCTTTGCTAAAAAGACATGTTTTTAATCTACACTTAAACTGGGTGAGTGTGTCTGAGCCCCGAACACTGTCAGGAAGACTATTCCAGAGTTTAGGAGCTAAATGTGAAAATGCTCTACCACCTTTAGTGGACTTTGCTATTCTAGGAACTACTAGAAGCCCAGAGTTTTGAGATCTCAGGGAGCGTGACGGATTGTAGCGTGTTAAAAGACTGGATAGATACATGGGAGCCAAACCATTTAGTGCTTTATAAGTGAGAAGTAATAGTTTGTAGTCTATTCGAAACTTAACAGGAAGCCAGTGTAGGGACGATAAGATCGGGGTTATGTGATAATATTTTCTTGCCCTTGTAAGAACTCTGGCTGCTGCATTCTGGACTAACTGAAGCTTGTTTATTAATGATGCAGGACATCCACCTAGTAATGCATTACAGTAGTCTATTCTGGAGGTCATGAACGCATGGATGAGCTTCTCTGCATCGGATATGGACAACATATTTTTTAGCTTAGAAATATTTCTAAGGTGGAAGAAGCTGTTTTTGTAACTTGGTTGATATGATATTTGAAAGACAAGTCACTGTCTAAAATAACTCCCAGGTCTTTTACTGTTGAACTAGTGGTTACAGAACATCCATCTAAATGCAGGTTGAGATGCTGGAGCTTCTGTATACTAGTTTTTGGGCCAATGAGCAAAATCTCAGTCTTATCAGAATTTAAAAGTAGAAAGTTATGGGTCATCCAATCTCTTATTTCCTTAACACACTCAGTTATCCGGGTTAATTGAGCTATATCGCCTGGTTTAGATGAGATATATAGCTGAGTATCATCAGCATAACAATGGAAGCTAATTCCATGCCTTCTAATAATATTTCCTAACGGAAGCATGTATATTGTGAAGAGCAGGGGTCCTAGAACTGAACCTTGCGGCACACCATAATTTACTTGCATTAGCCTGGATAGCTCTCCATTTAAATCTACGAAATGGTAACGATCGGACAGGTAGGATTTAAACCAGCTTAATGCCTGTCCCTGAATGCCGATGTAATTTTGTAACCGATCTAGGAGGAGATCATGGTCTATAGTGTCGAATGCAGCACTAAGATCTAGCAAAACCAACAGCGAGATGAAGCCTTGGTCTGAAGCTAAAAACAGGTCATTAGTTATTTTAACTAGAGCAGTTTCTGTGCTATGATGGGGCCTAAAACCTGACTGAAATTCTTCAAATATATTGTTCTCTTGCAGGTAGGAACATAACTGGGCAGCGACAATCTTTTCTAAAATCTTGGACATAAATGGGAGATTTGAAATTGGTCTGTAATTTGATAACGTGTTTGGATCCAGATTAGGTTTTTTAATGAGGGGCTTAATAACTGCTAACTTGAGGGATTTAGGGATGTGTCCTAACGATAGTGAAGAGTTAAAATTATTCAAAAGAGGTTCACCAGTTGTATATAACACTTCCTTCAGTAATTTAGTAGGAATTGGATCTAACTGACATGTTGTTGATTAAGCTTTGGCAATAACATTATACAGCTCTTCCTGTCCTATACATGTAAAATAGTGGAGTTGTGGAGTTGAAGGTAACACTGTCTCAGGAGATGCTGTCAGAGGTTGAACTGCCACAATTGTTTTTCTAATGTTATCTATTTTTTCAGTGAAGAAAATCATAAAGTCCTCACTATTAAACTGTGATGGAACACAATTTTCAGATCCCTGATTTGTAGTTAGTTTAGCTACTGTACTGAAAAGGAACCTGGGATTGTTTTTGTTATTTTCTATGAGTTTGCTTAGGTGTTCAGCTCTAGCAGCTTTTAGCGCCCGTCTGTAGCTGAGCATACTGTCTTTATACGCGATTCTAAATACCTCCAATTTAGTTTTCCTCCATTTTCTCTCCAGATGAGAAGCGTATGAGATTATTATTATTTACTTTTATTATATGTCTTACGAAACACTCCATCAACCCGCTGCAAATTTACTCGTTTCCATCATCCTCATTATGTGCAATTAAACTGTAGTTAGAAACTCTTCACCCTGTAATGCCTGCCTTGATGCTGAAATGAAGACTTCACATTCTTCACATAACTCCCTCAGAGAGAGAAAGAGAGAGAGAGAGAGAGAGAGAGAGAAAGAGAGAGAGAGAGAGAGAGAGAGACGACAGAACAGAAAGATTAAAGATCACAAGATGGATTTAAAGAAAAGAGCGATTGTAAGCGTTCGAGGAAAGTTGAAAAAGAGCCCAATCTGTGATGAGAGGATTCATGGAGGAGAAAAAAAAAAGCTGAGGAAAGTTCACTGAAAATTCACTGTATAATGACAGTACGCTTAAAACTGATTTCACATTCAATGCAACAGAAATAATAATAATAAATAAAAAATAATTATTAATAATAATAATAATAATAATATTAATGATAATAATAATAATAATAATAATAATATTTATAATATTTATAATATTATTATTAAAATTGTTTTAACATTTAATGCCACAGAAATAATATTTAATAAAAATAAAAATAATTAATAATAATAATATTAATAATAATAATAATATTAATAATATTAATATTAATATTAATATTAATAATAATAATAATAATAATAATAATAATACTATTAATATTATTAATAATAATAATAATAATAATAATAATATTTATAATATTTATAATATTATTATTAAAATTGATTTCACATTTAATGCCACAGAAATAATATTTAATAAAAATAAAAATAATTAATAATAATAATATTAATAATAATAATAATAATAATAATAATAATAATAATATTAATAATAATACTATTAATATTAATAATAATAATAATAATAATAATAATATTTATAATATTTATAATATTATTATTAAAATTGATTTCACATTTAATGCCACAGAAATAATAATATTTAATAAAAATAAAAATACATAATAATAATAATAATATAATAATAATAATAATAATAATAATAATAATAATAATAATAATAATAATAATAGTCCATTTGTTTGATAGAAATCCAGACTTCCAACATGCTAATAAAAAAAAAAGTTGTGGACACCAGACGATAAGATCGGATTCTACACAGAATCTTATAATAAGCTCCACTCTTCTGGAAAGATGTTCCACAAGATTTTTTTGTATATTTGTCTGAGATTCTATCAGCCACATAAGTGCACTTCAGGTACTTCAGGATGTAGGTGAGTTGAGGTGAAGTGAGATTTATCTCAAAGGTGTTCGACAGGGTTTCTAGCAGGAGATCTTCCACTCCAACCCATTGAAAGCAGATTTTCATGGAGCTGGCTTTGTGCACAGGAGCATCGTCACGCTGGAACAGGTTTCGGGTCTCCTTGATCACGCTACAGCATCTAAAGACGTCCTGTACAATTGTGTGACTCGAAGTTTGGGGTAACATTCTGAAGAAGAACCAAATATATCTGAAAGTCATGTGTCCCAATACTTTTGTCTAAATAGCGTACGTTTATAACAACGTCCGGCGTTTAAAGTGTTATACGAAGAAAAACTTTCACACGTGAGCATAAAAACACTTTTAGTTCCAGGCAATGAAACCGAAAAGAATATAAAAAAAAAAAAAAAAAAATTAAAAGTAAATAAACGAATTTGCAAAATGGGAAAAAAAAAAAAAAAAAAAAAAAATTCCGTTTGTAAAACTCATCATTCACGCATGAATCACGCGTGTTTTTTTCACCAGGAGGGGATTTTCTGAATTCTGGTAACAGTTTGCAGCAGGAAGGGAAAAATAAATTCCTGCAACATTAATGATTAAACTGAACTTAAACCAAAGCGGCTTTTTCTTTTCTTTTTTTTTTTTTTAAACCATCACCTTTTACCTGAGCCGCTTCCTGTCTGACACTGATAAGCAGACCGCAGGGAATTGTGGGAAGCCCAGGCCGTGCTCAAGGTCTAAACCAAACTGAGCGCAAACATGCCAAGAGCGCAGACGTCGTGAATATGTACGTGCACACGTTTTTACTGGGTGTATAGCGAAAAGATTTCCGGAATGAGAGAGAAAAAAGATGTCAAATTCCAGCTCTGTTTCTCCAAAAACTCTTCCTCTTTTTCTCTCCTGACCTCGTTCGGTCCCATGCCCTCGCTCCTCGGAGCTCGACCCGCAGAGAGCATGGGATTGATCATTAACCCTCCCCTCATTCCCTCACCGCACCCTTTGGAACTGAGCCACACACACACATACACACACACACACACTGGCAAGGAAGCTTAAGGAGTACGTGACCATGAAGCATACAGAACGTAACAAAATGCAAACTTGTATTAAATAAACACACACACACACACACACACACACACACACACACACACACACACACACACACACACACACACAAATTCTGGATCAATACAGTATAAAGTACAACATTGCACATGGGTTTTGGACAAAATTATCATGCAAATTACTTTTAATCTATTTATCGACTCAGGGTCATGAACCCACCGAGTTCCTGCTGTCACGATCAGACTCCGATCTCTCGCCAGCTTCTCGTTTTTCTCTCTCAAGTAAAAAAAAAATTTAGTCAAACCATAAACTCTCCTGAAGAGTTTCCGGTGTCGAGGAAAAAAAAAAACCCGTCTCTATTATTGTTGCTTATTTTTAGCTCTAATACCTGCTTCCTGTCCTGTTTTTTTCCCACACTAAATCCAGCCGCGCATTTTTACATCCGTTTTGTCGAAAATGTCGTTCTACAGCTTTACGGTGACGATGGGATCAATGTCACGTCATGCGATTCCTAAAAAACATACATGACTGAGAAATTCATGATATATTTGTGGAAATTGGGAGACTTGGCAACTTTGTGGTTAAGGCATTGGACTTAAAGGTCATGATTTCAAATCACAGCCACACCAAGCAGCCACTCCCGGGCCCCTGAGTAAGGCCCTTAACCATATGGCTGCTCAGGTGTATGAACGAGATCAACGTAATTCGCTCTGGATAAAAACCTCTGCCGAATGCGGATAAATATGAACCAGTTTTTCACCTTGAATAGATTTAATCGATTTGAATTCTGAGAAGGTTCATCAGAATAATGCATTAGTAATATCATTTACGGATTATTTCTATTATAATTGAGCATAACAGAGTTTGGAGTTTATTCTTAAGCTCCATTTAGATAACACATTGTATTTTCCCAGTGAAGCTCAGATCTCGAGATGAATCTTGATGTCTATTTTGTCTGAAATGTCTTTCTAGCTTTAGCTTTAGCTTTAATTCAGCGATCATTTCTGATTTCCAAAACTTTGTGGACACCCGACCATAAGATTTGAATGTGCTTTTTGAAAAAAATCCAGTCTCCATTCACTGTTATATTGCGCTCAGGTCTTCTGGGAAGATGTTCCACTAGAATCAATGAATTTTCAGAGATTCGTTCAGCTACAAGGATGTGTGAGTAAACTGATGAAGGTGAGAAGGTGAGGAGGCCTGGGGGTGCAGTCAGTGTGAAAAATTCATCCCAAAGGTGTTCAATTGGGTTGAAGCTCCATAGTAGAAGATCTTTCACTTCAAACCCATGGAAAGCAGAAGCTGGGTCTCCTAGTTTTCTAAATGACCGGGTAATGTAACACATCGAAAGACACAATTGTGGGAATTTTTGGGGGAAACAACCACATATGGCTAGAAAGATTGGGGGTCCCAATATATTTTTGGCCCAATAACATGCAAATTAGATCTCTTTTGTATGTTTTTTATTTTTCCCTCTCAAACCAATAAATCGTAAAAGATCCCAGATATTACGTTTGTTTGTTATAAACAGCTCGAGAAGTTAATTGTTACATTTATTTGCCACCTCTATAAAATTTGTCGCAATTTATGACTCACGGTTCCACCCATGTTTTTTTTTGGCCCGTTGCCAGTTTTTATAAAAGAATCTCAAAAGAATACACGTGGTTTTCTCAAGTAAACAAAGATCCTTGCTGCCTTGTCTTTCCTCATGCTGTACATTTTATACCACGTGTACCACATGTCCAGAGACTCCAGACTTTATATATACGAAAGGTTTAGTTAAAGCGTTAATAACACACGTTCTGAGATTTGATCATCGGCCCACCTCGTAGTTTGGGAAGTCAAGTTAGGAAGCGATGCAGCAGCAACGTTGTGTGGATAGTAAAAAGTAATGGATAAAAAAAGGGTCTTTTGAATGGCAAATTTAGCTTCAAATTCCTGCCAGATGATTCTCTTGACAAGACTGGTTCTGTATTGACTGGTTCTGTATTGACAGTTCTGGTTGATAGATTTTATTGGATCACCCTGTTTTTACCCTGTTCATATCTTTATTTTCCACCTTGTACCCACAATTTCATAGTGTGAGATTATTTGCTTTAAGCGTGAAGGATCCAGACATCTTTAATTGACCAATGCACTTTTACAATGTGCCTCTTGTTGTGATGCACAATTTCTTGTTGATCTGCTTTATAATATGAGAGATGTTTAGTTACAGGTGTAAAGTTGGACACTGAGTTGTATTAGTAATACCAAGTGATGTTACATTCAGGGAAATACGTCTATTTGTTTGTGCGTGAATTTGCAATCTCATGCTTTCAGCATATTTTTTGAGCCTGCTGTACATTGTTGTAATAAACTAATTTGCAAACACATTTGTTTACTTCCATGTTAATGAGTATTAAAAACTTGAAAAATATCCCTATAAAGTACATTCAGAACACAAGAAAAGAAAGTGTGATTAATTCGTGAGTTAACTATGGACAATCAGCCCTAATATATATATATATATATATAAATATAGTGATGCTGGACAACGAACTTGTGTTGCGTGGACTGATTATGTAACCAAGAACTTCATCAGAGAAAGTATTTCTCAAACAAATGACTATGTCCATATTTATTGAAAGCATTACAGGGTTTCTGCAGGTTTCACAATTGTAGGACCATTAAGAATGCAATTTAGGACCTGAATCGCAACATCAAAAACACACACACGCAAACACATTGTTAGCGACCGCCATTAACCGAGCCCTAAACTCATTTTTTCAAGCCAAGTATCGCTAAACGTGCACTTCCACAAAGCTGAAAAATAAAATCCGTTTTCCGCCTGTGGTACAACCCGAGAGAGATTCGCTCCAATAACAGAAAGATGACTGGATGTTGCATGTTGGTAACACAGCGAATTATATTTGGACCAGCGAGAAAAAAAAATGCAACATGAAGAAAACTAATAAACACATTCTCATTTCTATGAGCATTAGAGGTGGAGTTACATGGATATCAGATAATGAAGACATGTTTTCAATTATTTAAGACCTAGAACAGCCTAAAATTTTGACTTTTTACATTTTAGACTTTTCATTTAGACTTTTGAGGACCCTACAGAAACACTGCATTATGACATCTTGTGTGATTTGCTGGTATGGAAATGATTCCGAGGCTCAGAGGAGGTCGCTGGGGAAAGTGGTAACGATAGCAAGTAAACTGTTTTAAAAGTTTTAAAGCACATACATATATCTATATTACATACATATAGTGGGGGAAATAATAATTTGATGCCCTGCTGATTTTGTAAGTAAACAGTCTGAATTTTTTATGGTAGGTTTATATTAACAAAGTAAAAAAAAATAATAATAAAAAAGGGAAAAAATATTGTATATAAATTTATTTGTATTTGTGAGTGAAAAAACTATTTGTTCCCATACCAACCAGCAAGAATTCTGACTCCCACACACCCAAATTAGTCCTGTACATTTAGGAAAGTTCTAATAGCAACTCTTCTAAAATCTTTATGTGTATGAAAGACACCCGTCACACAATCAACTTCTTCCATTCAAACCTCTCCACCACCATGGGCAAGAACAAAGAGCTGCCAAAAGACATCAGGGACAAGATTGTAGACCTGCACAAGGCTGGAATGGGCTACAAGACCATCATCCACAAGCTTGGTGAGAAAGAGACCACTGTTGATTATTCGAAAATGGAAGAAATAATCCGTCGGATAAGACGGAAGTACTGCTAGAAGTAAACTTTCCGATTACGTAGCATCTCTGGATGGTGTTTCCGTCTCTGTGTGTACAGCAGTCAAAGACCTTGGTGTGATTATTGACCCGAGTGTTTCCTTTGTGGCTCACGTGAATAATATCACCAGGATCTCCTTCTTTCACCCTAGAAATATTGCTAAAATTAGAAATATGATGTCGTTACAGGATGCAGGAGGCCGGAGCGCTCATCAGGGACAAACTTACACTTATAAAGAACATCTTATTCATTTTTATCACCACATTATCCGTGTAAAGCTGCTTCGAGACAATGTTCATTGTTAAAAGCGAAAACAAATAAAAATTTAATTGAAGTAATACAAGATGAAAGACAATCGCCCTCGTTCTGGAGCTCCATGCAAAATCTCAACAATAACACACCAAGTTTGCCAACAAACACCTGGATGATTCAGAGAAGGCTTGGAGGAATGTGATGTGGTCAAATGCGATCAAAATTAAACTCTTTGACATCGACTCGAAATGCTGAATATGACACCAAGTGTCAAACATGGAGGAGGAAACGTTCTGCTTTGGGGCTGTTTCTCTGCTAAGGGTACAGCAAGACTTCACCACATGAACAGGGCCCTGCACTGTAGAATCTTGGATAAGAACCTCCTGGCCTCCGGCAATTTAAACCGTCCGTGTGGAAACATAGCTAAGGTTTCCTTTGGTGTCCTGATAATTTACCCAATTCAAAACACAATAATTACTTAAAACATTTACAAGAATATTTAGTCTTCATGCTCTATATTGAGTTTGGTTTCACTAATAATTAATATACAACATTAGGCATTCATATTCATCCATGCGTGTGTTGATTAAAGTATTAAAACCTTAAAAAGTATTAATTTGTGCAATGAAATTGTGCTTAATCCCGAGTTATACTCGTAGCTTTGATTAGTAGCCCACCAAGGTGCTCGGTTAATGATCAGAAGGTTGGGGGTTCAAATCCTGGTATTCCCAAACTGCCACTTCTTGGGCCTTTGAGCAAGGCTATATATATGTGTGTGTGTGTGTGTGTGTGTGTGTGTGTGTGTGTGTGTGTGTGTGTGTGTGTGTGTGTGTGTGTGTGTATTGAGAAAGGAAATTCCCAATCATTCCTGTGAACCTAAAAAAAAACCCTGGATCACATCCTTTTCTCAGAATGAGCGTAAAGTGAGCAACTGGAGTTGTTCATGGGGGGACGCGATACCTTACGTAATACATCAGGACCTGAGGGCTGTGAATCACAGCGGAAATACTGACTCTCCTATACAATGTGAAGACTCGAGCAGAGTCAAAAAATGTGGTTGAAAATGTATATAATTATCATCTAACAACTTCTCAGGGTGCTTGTTTGTTATTTAGTGTGTGTGTGTGTGTGTGTGTGTGTGTCTGTACATGGAATAGACATACAAAATACAGTGAGGTAGTATATCGGTATATCTGATGTTACTATACATGTGTAAACTGATAAACCAGTTAATCGATAGATCAATACTGGTAGAGTTCATGAAATACCAATTCAAACAAATTTACATAACTAACTAAACAACTAAATACACAAACACCACATTACTCAAAAATAAATTAATTACCACACAGACAAAGACTTATATTCTGTATTATAGGTTTTTTTTAACCACAAAGTCTGATCATTTTCCAAAAAAAGGTGGACATTTTCAATATTCATTAAATAAAAAGCAAATATCAGATTGTAAGGCAGTTAAAACAGCTGACTGTAAAGTCTATGAGCTGTTTGTTTGACTTTACTTCACTTTAGACTCTAAACAAAATAAAACAATCAGAAGTTTTACACTGTAAAGTCAAATTTACTTTTAACTACAACGTGCACAATGAAGTAAAGTAGAGCAACAACTGAAAATGAGCTGAAACTATAACGAAAATGATGCGAAATAAAAATTCCCTGTAACGTAAAACAGAGCAGTTACTGTTTGTAAAGTAAACTGGACGAATAAGTGTAAAGTTGTAAAGTAAAATAAACAATACATTTTTATAGATCAAAACGATTCGGTAAATATAAAGTAAAGCTTGTGAAGTTTTTTTTTTATTAACTCAGGACAAACATTTTATTGTAAAGATGATAAAAAAAGGTATTTGTAAAATTTGTAAAACTTTACAGCCAAACAACTGTAAAATACGATTCTATGCTAAAAAACTATTGCGAACCAGTTCAAAGCAACCAGTAACTGTAAATAAAGTACAGCAGAGCCATTACAGGCTGTAAAGTACAACTAAATATAATGATTGCATAATAAACAGCGTGAATATTTACTAGTAACTAATAAAATTGACAACTGTAAAATTGCACTTGTTTTCTAACTTGCACTCATTTTTATCACCTCCTCCATTCATCCATCTTTACTTTCATCGACCCTTTTTTAGCTCATTGCAAGATCGATATTTCTTTCAGGAAAGTGTTTATCGGATTTATTCATGTGTTCCATGAGCTGTAATCACTGCAAAATGTGAACATTACGTTACATTGGGCAGCTTTCCAGCGCTAAATAGTGACTCGCACATGGTTCTCAGGACAGACTCGATCTGCTGCTGGATATCAGCTCTCCTGTGGCATAAACTGGAATGAACATCGATGGCCATTTCACCACTGCAGCTGTTTCAGTGAAAGTTCGCAGGTTTTCTCAAGAGATCATTTCATGTTTATGTTTATTTTATCTAAAATGTCTTTAATTTTTTAGCCTGACCATTCCAATGCAATCCTGCCTGATTTCCAAACGTTTGTGGACACCTCAGCATAAGATTGATGCTGTGTGCTTTGTGAACATCCCCATTCTATATTCTATAGATCTATATTTCTTCTGGATAGAGGTTCTTCTAGATTTTGTGGAGATTTCTGTGAGATTCATTCAGCCACAATTGTGTTAGTAAAGTCGGGTACTGATGTAGTTGAGGTGAGGAGGCCTGGGATGCAGTCACCATGAAAATGTCATCTCAAATCTGTTCAAAAGGGTTGGAGCTCTATAGCAGGAGATCTTCCACCTAATCCAAACAATGGAAGGCAAATCTTCGTGCATTTTGTGTCATGCTGAAACAGGTTTGGGTCTTAGTAAAGGGGAAATTTCATGCTACCACCTCAAATTGTGTGCCTCCAATGTTGTGGTAACAGTTTTGGGAAGAACCACACCTGGCTGGAAAAGTCAGGTGTCCCAATACATTTGCTCCATGTCTGAGTGAAAGTAAGAGTAAGTGTGGGCGTGTCAATGGAATGGTATTGCATGACATGGTAGGGCATGTTGACACTCAGGGAACACAAACATCCTGCTGGGAGAGACAAAACAACATCGCCTGCCCTAAAACACACCCCTGAGGTACACAACCTGGCTCAATAATCCTGCACTGCTGAAAAAAAACACACCTGTGAGATAATTAATATGATGGTGTATAATAAAAATCTGTCAAGTCTGGTTTTGTAGCTGTTAGAATTCCTGAGCCACTTTTACATTTCTCACGGTATTTACAGCGACTTAATTTTTCTACTTCAGAGCCGCTAAAGGGTAAGGGCCTTGCTCAGGGGCCCAGCAGAAAGAGTGGCGGTGGTAGTACTGGGATTTGAATCCACAACATTCTAAAGTAAAGTAAAGCCGAGTAGTTACTGTTTACAAAGTTAAACAGACGATTGAGTCTAAAGTTGTAAAATCAAATAAATCAATAAGTTTGTAGATTTAAAATATTCAGTAAATATTCAGTAAAAGTTACAGAGAAAAATGTGTAAATTAACTTCGACAAATATTCCATTGTAAAGATGGACAGATGTTTGTAATTTGTAGAAATCTTACAGTCAAACATCTGTAAAATAATATTCCACTTTTAAAAATCCACCCGAAACTATTTATAAACCAGTCCAATAATGTACAGCTCAACACCCTACTAGGATTTGTCTATAAACAAAAGACACCTGAAACCCATTATTTCAATCCAAATTGACTCCTGTTGTAAAGAACATGGACTCATGTGTAGCCTTACAGATGTTCTCACGTCTTATACCTGTTCCAGGACCTTGATTGCGTCTCTGAAATCTGACCACTCAGGATGTCGTTTTGTTACCGGAGATCCGATTTCAAGCGGAACATGTCACCAAACAAAAGTCCTTTTAAGATCACTTATGCGGAAAAAAAAGATATCGACACTCAACGTTAATAAAGAAATGCTTACTTTTGAAACACAAAAGAAACGTGAAGAGTAGTAAAGCTAGTAAAGTTTTAGCAAAGAATAAAAAAGATTGTTAAGTTGTAAAGTAAAATAAACGTATATGTTTTTATAGATCAAAATAAACCAGTAAATGTTTATGAATTAAAACTTATAAAGATTATTTGTAAATCAACTCCGACAATTATTCCATTTTACAAATTTTACAAACCTTTACAGGACAGCTGTTTGTAAAAATTTGTACAATTTTACAAACAACGATCAAATGCTTTTAAAAATCAACTACAAACTATTTAAGAACCTGTTGAAAATGTACAGGCCAACACCTTACTAGATATTCTGTCTATAAACAAAAGAGAAAAAAGATATTGACACGAAACATTAATTACGAAAATCTTACATTTCCTACATACGTTCCAAAAGAACTTGAGGGAAAAAAAGGATTGAATTTTTAAATCAAATGAGTTTCCAATAAAGGAGTTACACAAAGCCCTGACCTCCTCAACGCCTCTGAACATGTTCTGAAGGACCCGGAACTGGAGTCTCCTCGACCTCCTGACCTGTGTCTGATCTCACTAATGCTCTTGTTGCTGAATGAACACTAATCCCCACAGTCATGCCTCCAAGTCTA
>JBCEWE010000279.1:142500-155000 GCA_039877035.1 Silurus lanzhouensis
AGATGTTCCACTAGATTTGGTGAAGATTTCGTTAGTAAATTTTGGTACTACATTGTGCAGGTGAGGTGAGAAGACCTGGGGTGCAGTCAACATTCACATTCACCCCAAAGATTGTAAACAGGTTTGGAGCTCTAAAGGAGGAGATCTTCCACTCCAAGTCATGGAAAGCAGATCTTTATGGAGCTGAAGCTTTGTGCACTTCGTGAAGGAAAAGTTTCCAATTGTCTGCCTCCAGGTTTGGTGTTTTGGGGAAGAACAACATCTGACTGGAAATGTCAGAAAATCCAAAAAGAAGAAAGGGGGCGGGATTTACATACATCATCTCTCCATAGTTATAAATATAAAATATTATTGTAGGGTAATTATTTTATTGTGGTACGATTTTAGAAAGGCGAATCTTAAACTGAAGTCATCATAATGTGGAAACTGTGTTTAGACATGCAAACTGTGTGTGTGTGTGTGTGTGTGTGTGTGTGTGTGTGTGTGTGTGTGTGTGTGTGTGTGTGTGTGTGTGTGTGTGTGTTACATTTTCGGTTACCGAAATTACCCTGGCTTATCAGTTATTGGTCACCGTCTCTCTGTCTGCTCGGCATGTTGCAACCAGACAGCGCAGGTCTTGTGGAAAAAAGACCTGCTGGTAAGGAGACTGAATATTAGTTGGTGCTGTTATGGGTCGAATTGCCACCCCTCATGGCGCTGTGAGAGAGGGGGTAATGGGATATATCTTGTGACTGGGTGTTCTGTTTAGTCTGCCCCCAGATCCACTCGAGAAAGACAAATCACACCAAGAACAAAGGCATGACAGAGAGACAGAGAGGGAGAGAGGGAGAGGATAAGGGTAAGAATGGAAGATAAAGACCATCCTTCACATCCTTAGTAACTCTATCTCTCAGCATCTGAGGCTATAAAAGTGTACACACACACACACACACACACACACACCCTGAGCTAATGCATCATTGATGCTGATGCCAAGAAACACATGAGATAGAGCAGCTAGCTTTGTAATGCACTTGTACACCAGAAAAGGGGGCGTGGCTACTGTGGCTGAATCCAAATAGTGTCCAGGTTTAGGAAAAGAAGGCAGGGTCTCTGTTTCTCAGTCCTAGAGAAGAAGGTGTCGTCTCTGCGTCTCAGTCCTAGAGAAGGGGGCATTGTCTCTGTGTCTTAGTAGGGGAAGAAGGACTAAGACACAGTGTCTCATTTCAAGAGAAGAAGGCATGGCCTCTGTGTCTCAGTCCTAGAGAAGTCGTGGCCTCTGTGTCTCAGTCCTAGAGAAGAAGGCGTGGTCTCTGTGTCCTAGAGAAGAAGTCGTGGCCTCTGTGTCTCAGTAATAGAGAAGAAGTCGTGGCCTCTGTGTCTCAGTCCTAGAGAAGAAGGCGTGGTCTCCGTGTCTCAGTCCTAGAGAAGAAGGCGTGGTCACTCTGTCTCAGTCCTAGAAAAGAAGCCGTGGTCTCTGTGTCTCAGTCCTAGAGAAGAAGGCGTGGTCTCTGTGTCTCAGTCCTAGAAAAGAAGGCGTGGTCTCCGTGTCTCAGTCCTAGAGAAGGCGTGGTCTCTGTGTCTCAGTCTTAGAGAAGAAGGCGTGGTCTCTGTGTCTCAGTCCTAGAGAAGGAGGCGTGGCCTCCTACTCCTTATTTGTAATTTTATTTTTTCCCTATGTGATTTTTTAATAAACATGTATCAACACGTATACATCATTTCATCTCTCACACCTGGAGCGAAAAAAAAAGGTCGGAAACACTGCCAGGTATGTTACTTTCAGTTTTCCAAGTTTGGAATGAAAAGTTTCACACGTTGGCTCTGGGAGAAAGAAAAAAGGAGCGAAATAAGGAGGCAAACAAAAGGGTGCAACTGAAGAGGGGGATAAGCTGCAGCATGCCGGCGTTACTCGAACCGAGTCCAGACTTGCTTCCCAAAGTTGTTAATGCACACAAACATCTGCCAGTAAGGATTTTTTTACAGCTCCAGACTTGAGGAATGTGTGTGTGTGTGTGTGTGTGTGTGTGTGTGTGTGTGTGTGTGTGTGTGTGTGTGTGTGTAAAAGAACCTGACTGATAGCAAGATGTCACAGTGTGATTCGAATAACAAAAGGCCTTGTAAACACTCGTCAAACTAATTTTCATATAAGTTTATAAAGACTGGATTCCTGTGAACATATTTCTAACCCAGTGTCTCCATCTGGCCCTGAAACACTCATAGTGGCCAAAAGATTCCTCAGTTTTCCAACCATCAGGTTGCAGATTCTGAAGCTCGTGGCCAGAAACGTGCACTTAAACTACGTGATTCGCTTCATGAGCCAATGTGTGGAGCATCTTAGACTCGTGGTAACATAAATTAATCATTTTATATGTTGTTGCTAAGATGTTATCTTTCAAATAGAAAATTGTCACGTTAGCATGCTCACAAATGTGAACTTAGCATGTTTTTGTTTGTAAGTGTGATTTCCAATTACTTCGTATCAATTTCTTTCCAGTAATAAAAAAATCTAAACAAAAAAACAATTTTCATTGATCATTTTATCTACTCACAATTACTGACCATCTCCTAGATGCTATTACACTGAAATACGAGTGGAGCGCTAGTATGTGGAGAAGCATCTGCCTGAGGGAATCTGCCAGAGGGAGAATCCTGTTGCGAAAAGAAGGCGATAAAGAGGGCGGGAAAGGAAAACGGAAGGGGGCGGAACGAAGGCCGGAAAAGTTCTGTGAGAAATTAAGAGCGTTGTAAACACGCGAACAAGCGGTAGACGCATATTTGTGGCGCTAGCCGGGCCTAGGTGTGGGGAGATAATCGCAGGTCTTGGAATTGCACTTTCCTGATGCCAGGAATGCTCTCACTTATTGTTGGAGTGAGACACTGCAGCTTCCTCTGCCCTCAGGTGAACAAATCGTGACCCTTGACCCCCTTGGCCTTTCGCATACACACACAAGCCTCGGGTCACGTCCTCGTTCAGACCTGTCCCCGAGTGAATCCATCAAATGCTTCGGGATCTGGATGGGGATTAATCACAGAGTGGGTTTCTCTCCAATCTGGTCGCTATCTGGTTCAGGAAAATTGTTTAAACTCCAACAGAATGAAGAAATTTGAAGAAACACGTGAAGCCGTGCGAAGAGTCGAACACAGAGGTGTGAACTACAGGTCGAGTTAAAAATAGTGGTCCTGTCTCTTGTTTCTGGACCTGCCTGTTGCTTTGATCAAATTTGCGAATGCTTATTACATTCATTTAGTAGATTGTGTACTGATCTGCTGTTTCCTACATTATCAGTTGTTTATGTTCATGTTGATCAAAATATATTCCACTGGTTTCACCTGGATAGTTTTAATCCCAAAACATCTCAGCATCAGTTCACTGTGTACGTCATTGAATGTAAAATGGTTAAACCAGGTGTCTTCTGTCATCTAAAATTTCTATTCAAATTTTTGTAAATGTGTTGAATTGATGAATTGTGCAGATGAATCCTGAATGTCACTAATGAGTGCGAGTGAACGACATCAGATCAACCAATGATCAACCGGTTCTCTAAAACAGGTCAAAGGTGAATCTGGTGACCTTCAATTGGAGAGTGAATACAGACAAAACACAGAAATATAAACTCTAAAAATGGATGAACAACAAGAAACAAACGAACACGTGTACAGTAAAAGTGTGAATCCTGTCTGGTCTCATGCAATCAATATAAATCAAATATCCAACAAATAAATGAATTTGTTCTGAAATTTAGAGATACCAAACAGAACGAATTCAAATTTTGTGAATTTTCAATCACTGTGATCCAAAACCATAGTTTATATCAAGAAATCCTGAAACTGTGCATCATACTGACAACACGACTAAACATTTTAATTGATTTTGTTTGTAAACAATGACAAAGGACTTGTTATTCTGATGGGAATGAGATGTTCATTGATTAAAATACTTACGTTTGAGAGATAAACTGGGGATTTTTAAAAAAACAGTTCAGGCTTTTGCAAGAAATCCAGTGTGTTTTGCCGTTTGTACACATTGTTTTAAAAAATGCACTATTTTGCAAATATTAAGGATGATTCGAGAAACGCTCCAAAGCAGCTGAGAAGAAATATAATCGATGGAATAATCAGTAGAAAACTCAAAGGATAAAATAATCGATAGCTGCAGCCCGAAAGTAAACTTTTCTTCCTTGGATATGCATCACAACAGCAGCTCAAATTGCACCAAAGTACATTAAAACACCTGCTTTTCCATGTGCCATAAGTAAAGAAAGCCCAAAGTTAGAGGGACACAATAGTGTCGGACGTCTCTGGATGCAGTAACATTACATTTTCCCTTCACTTGAACTATGAGACCCAAACCTGTTCCAGCATGACACAAAGTGGACAAAGCTCCAGCCCCATAAAGATCTGCTTTCCCATGGGTTGGAGTGGAAGAGCTTTGACCTCAGCTATATTGAACAAGATGAATTTTCCATGCTGAATGAAACCCAGGCCTCCTCACCTCACTACATCAGTACCTGACTTTACCAACACCCCTGTGGCTGAATGAGCCTCCACAAAGTGTTCTAGTGGAACATCTTCCCAGAATAGCATAATAAAGCATAGTATAAGAGCAAATAGGGATTAAATGTAATGATAGATAGATCGATAGATAGATAGATAGATAGATAGATAGATAGATAGATAGATAGATAGATAGATAGATAGATAGATAGATAGACAGACAGACAGACAGACAGACAGACAGACAGATAGATAGATAGATAGAGGCAGAATGAAAGACAGACAGACAGACAGACAGACAGACAGACTGATTTAATGACAGACAAACAGACAGATATATATAGATATACAAGCAGAATGAAAGACAGACAGACAGACAGACAGACAGACAGACAGACAGACAGACAGACAGACACATAGATAGATAGATAGATAGATAGATAGATAGATAGATAGATAGATAGATAGATAGATAGATAGATTAGATCAGACAGACAGACAGACAGACAGACAGACAGACAGACAGATAGATAGATAAACAAATGCGCTAAGGCAGTTTATGTCAAACACGGAACACAGGTGCTAATAATTTCCTACAGGTTCAAGAAAAATGTAGTCAGCCACACTTCCTGTTTATTCACCCACTTCTCACTTTTTTGCACGATTCCATCTCATACGCAGATTTATCAGGGGAAGAAGCAGACTCTTCATTTGCATGTTTACACGTGTACAACTCCATACAGAGATTTCTCCATCCTGCCTTAGGTAGAATAGTGTGTGTGTGTGTGTGTATGTGTGTGTGTGTTACTGTCGCGAATGCATTCAAAGGGCAAGTAAGAGCAAATGTTTGAAGGCCTGTACCGAGATAATGATATGTAATCAATCTCTTTCGCAGCTCCTCGCACTTTTGCTAATCGCTCGAAAGCGGCGAGTTGAACCTTGTCTGCTTTTTGATTTTACTCTTTGAACTACTGATTATGGGACATTACATGATTCACAAACATGCTAATTCATCAAACGTCGCAAAAGTGACACTGTGTACACGGAGGAATGATGGAGGGGCGTAGACGGGGCAGTGAAACGCCTTCAGTCCGACATGTTTACAGTTAGTTTTAGCTTTCACTAGACGCGAGTCAATATTTATTCGGCTCATGCATTAAACCTGAACTTCAACACACGAATAATGAAGAGGCTTTTGAGACTGTGTTAGACATTTTGTATAATACAGTATAGTACACCTATGCATATAAACATACACACATACACACGCTGGCCACTTTATTAGGAACACCTCTACATTATATAACTAGCCAATCACCTCGTGGCAGAACCATACATACAATCATGAAGGTCCAGATCAAGAACATTAGTTAGTGTCCACATTAAACATGAGAATGATGAAAAGAAATCTGATCTGGTCTTGTTTGAGTGTTTCAGAAAATCTCCTGCCTTGATTGAACAGCTTAGACTGAGTGGTGCGAAAAACAAAAAAACACTAAGTACTTGACTGTTCCCTGGGTGGAGGTCATGATTGGTTCGAGTTGACATGAAGCACATAGTAATTTGTATAATCACTCTTTACAAGCATGGTAAGCAGAAAAGCATGTCATTATCAGCAGCACATTACGCTTTGAGGAGGTAAGAACAGGAATCGGAGGCTGCCATGGGCCCAGATTTACCCACAGTAAAGCTGCTTTATACCTTCATATGCTTTTATAGTGAAGTTCTTTCTTCGCATATCCCAGTGATGTTAGAAAACTGGGGACAGAGTGCAGGGTCAGAAATGATATAGCACCCCTGGAGCACAGAGCATTAAGGGCCTTGCTCAAGGGCCCAAAGAGTAGCACCTTGGTAGAACTTTGAACCCCCAACATTACAAGCAGTAATCCAGAGCCAGCTTTGGTGAGTCTGTGCCCATGATATAACTTATCATATAACCATGATATAACATCTACACTGATCCAGATACATTTGAAAATGGCGTTTTCGCCCTGAAAATGCTCCACGTCCACACTTTGGTTGTCAAACCTTTTTTTGTTTCCCCGAAAGTCGCGCATCCACACTGAAACGTCTGAAAACACTCGCGTCCCTGTACTGCGCGTGAGCAAAACGTGACACGCTCTTCCCTGCGCCATTTATTTGCTTTCCAGCTCTTTGAAACGTCTAAAAATGTTTTTCGAAAGCTTCAGTTTTTCACGGTCGACAAAAACAGCATTTTCACAGAGCTTATTTAAAGCTTATTAGCGTATTGAATTTAAAAAAAAATTACTATCCTTTTTTTTTTGGCCATTTCTGGTTACATTCAATGTTGTGGAACATTCATGAAGGGTAACCTCTTCATTTTGTCCTGGGGACCTTCTCATATCTGAACACCTTGGAGATTCCTTCTGGTGTTTAAAAAAAAAAAAAAAACACAAAACCACTTTACACATTTTATCACCAATAACAAGTTTTTTTTAAGAAGCGCTCGTGATCCAAGTACACGTAATAGTTGCTAATATAAAAAAAACAATAACGTGTGGGCTTTGAAACAAAAAAAACAAAAAAACGTCCATTACACGAGTCAAAGCCAAAGGTGGTGTTGAACGCATTGGTTGAGTTGAGAGTAAGTGTGTTTGTACAGCAAGGACTCGGCTTCGGCGTGTTCAAACCTGCTCAAGACTCGACGTCTCGCTCCAATCAAAACATAAACTCTGGCACACCTTGAAAAAACACACACTTCAGTTACCTCTGGCATGCCATGTGTTTGGACGCATGTCTGGAATAAAATTCCATGACAGAAAGGCCTGACAGACAAGACGCTTCCTTCGCTCCGGTTTATTTCTGTTTCTGATCACTGGGTCAGATGGACAGATAATAGTTCTCCATATCAGGTTTCCTTTCTCTATTTCACTTCTCCGCCGTCCTTGCTTGCTCTGTATCGTCTAGACCTGCCTCCTTTTAAGCCTCGGAAGTGTTTCCTGAAGTTTCATCCGCTTCCTGCAGCACCTACCTTAATGCAAATATCAGAGCTGTGGAGCAGTCAGTGATTTTTCAAAGAAAATCAGAACATCAATGCTTCGATGAAACATACACACACTGATATGCAAATTTTGGTCGAAGTATTCAACGCCCACATCTCACACAAAATCTAGTGGAACATCTTCCCAGAAGAATGGAGCTCATTATAACGACGACTAAACGTGGACAGGGACACAGTTGCTGTTAAAATGAGCTCCACTCTTCTGGGAAGATGTTCCACCAGATTTTGTGTGAGATTCATTCAGCCACAAGGAAGTGTGTTAGTAAAGTCAGGTAGTGATGTAGGTGAGGTGAAGGGGCTTGGGGTGCAGTCAAAGTTGTTCCATAGGATTGGAGCTCTATAGCAGGAGATCTTCCTCATATTCCAACCTATGGAAAGCAGAACTTCAGGGAGCTTCATGGAAATGTTACATTCTACTGCATTCAAAGACGTCTGATGGAGAACAGCTTATGAAGGCAACAGAAGAAGGCATATGGCTTCCCAATACATTTGTCCATAGAGTGGCTCTGAACATCTGGTTCTATGTGGATCGATTTTAGGCACGTCAGGCTGATGTTCGGTTCTGAATCCTGAATTTGACTCTTTAAATAACGACTGATTCGACTACACTGGTGACCTTCGTGACCTCGTTTCATACCTGAGCATCAGTTTTCAGACTCGTAATTCATCGGATTACTGGGAAAAACCACAACAAATTTAAATGCCATATTCCCAGTTAAACACACACACACAAACACACACACACACACACACAGCTGGCAAGTTTGAAACTGAAAGCCAGTGGGGGTGACTGATCTTCTCGGCTATGCCCAAGGGCCTCCGCACACAATACAATGCAGCGTGTTGTTCTGCGTCGTTCTCCGGAAGGCCTGCGGCGATCTCTAACAAACACAGCAGGCGATTCTGGGACGGATCTGCATTCGGAGCCTCGCTCGCGTTCTGAGGATTTATTAACGGAGGATTCGGAATGCCAATGAATGCGCTATTCACGGCCTGGACGCCATCGACGCCAAACGAGCTGTAACGCTCTGCAGAGCGGCCGTGTCGGTTCTGCATGCGTAGCACTGCCCGACCCATTCTAACAGCTTCGAACGGTTCGTTTTACAATCCCGAAGATCCCGATCAGCCGGATCAAGTGTTCTGGTTAATCCCTGTAGCTAATAAACGGGGTCATGTGTCGGCATGGTTGCGATTCGATCCCATGGAAATGTGGCCTTTTTTTAGCAAGTCCTGACACAATGTGGATGTTTCTCAATAAAGCAGGACCTGTGGAAACTCTGTGTCATGTAGAATTGCAGTAAAATATTTAAAAAGGGAAACGTCAAAATTCCCAGGGGTCCTGCGTTATTCCCACTGTTGTTGTTTACGCTGTGGAGATGAAAGAACTTCACAGCTATGTGCAAGCTAGTCCAATGATTTGACTCGGTCATTAACTCGCGTGCATGTCCAGAAGCCGCATTCCCGCACTGTCCGGTTCTCACGACTTAAATCACTGAGAAACGACAATGTTTGTAATGCGGTCTTTTTTTTTTTTTTTTTACTTTCTCTTGCTCCATACCCCAATTTGCCTGTGGGGTAATTCCTGTGGCTGTGTTCTGGGGTGGTGTAATATGTTACTGCTGTGAAAGCTGAGGCTAAATTTGAAGGTGCTTTCAGGTAGACACACAATTTATGATTTGTATTTATTATTTTTAATATTCCCCAACAAGCTCAAATTTGTGGACACGTTTACGGCACTCGGCAGGTTTACGGCACCTTGGTGGTGCTGGGATTTAAACTCATGACCGTCTGACCAATATCTTAACCACTAAGCTACCACTTACCTTTTGGGACACCTGACCACAAGATTGGTATTGTATGAGCTTCTTATTTGAACATTCCATTCCACATTGAGTCGCCATTCGCTGTTATGATGAGCTCCACTCATCTGGAAAGATGTTCCACTAGATTTGGTGGAGATTTGTGTGGAGATTCATTCAGCGATGTGTGGTAGTAAATAAGGGTACTGATAGAGGTGAGGTGAGGTGAGGTAAGGAGAACTGAGCTGCAAGTAATCCCAATATGTGTTCAATAGTGTTGGAGCTCTATAGCAAAAGCAGCTCTTAATGGAGCTTCATGGAGTAAAGGAAAAGTTTCATTCGTCCACATCCAAAGACGTCCGATACAACTGCGTTCCTCCAACGTTGAGGTAACAGTTAGGAGAAGAACCACACAAGTCAGGTGTCCCAAGATCATTTTCCTCAGCACATTTTCTCCTCTGAGCTCTTTTGGAGCTCACAATTCGAAAATCCATTCATAATGTGACGTGACGCAGAAATGCACTTCTTGCAAAATTGCGAAGATCCTGTTGCACGGTTGTTGCGCAGACGTTTTGCAACATCTGTATCATGGAGGCACAATTTACTGTCACCATGAAGTCTTAATCAGATGACTCTCTCTCATCTCATGGTTTCATCAAATGTGCAATTTTTGGGTTATTTTTTGACTGATTTGCTCACATGAGTCAAACAAAAGTGTGTCATGTCCAGGATTCGCTTTCTCTCCATGTGCAAAATCTCTTGCAGTTTTGTCCTTTGTCACAGTAATCGAGAAAAAAAATGCTACAGTCCAAAACATGAGTGGATCCAAAGTTCGAGCCCCTTCTCACTGAGTTCACTAGTAGGCAGGAGAGATTGCTTTCCTCAGGTGCATTGGGAGACCAGTGTCTGGATCCTCACCTGCCTGAAGAACCACACTGAATGGAAGAATACTCCAGCGTTCCATTCCATCAAATCTAACAAATGAACTCTCTTGAAAACCACTTAAATGCTCATTAAGTAATGAATCCTATGAATTATTTAGTAGCGATGCTAAGCGGCTATGCTAAGGCTTCTGGCTAAAACTAGTAAACCGTAAGCAAAAGAGGAAGTGATCGAGCTACAAAACGAAGGGAAATAAATGACCCTTTTCTATACCACGTCAATGGTCATTAGGTCATGACTCACTTCCGTACTCGACATGTACATGTGACGACATTGTGCTTTATCATGAGGAGCACGCAAATCCGCATCATACCCAGAGGCGGGAATTACCAAAGTTACTGTACTTCAATAGATTTTTCTAGTATCTTTTTGGACAAACTTTTACTTTCACTCATTACATTTTTAACACAAATATACTTTCTACTTCCTACATTTTTAAACCAGGCTCCTTACTTTAGTTTGAATCTGTTTGGTGACAATGTTTTTTTTTTTCTCATTGCGCCCTTTTCAGCCCACCAACCCGTTTCCTGTCATTGCGTAGCTTTTTTAATCTCCCTGGTGTACTGGTGTATCATTTCCAGGTTCTCACACACCACAGACGTAGTTTATGAAGCTCTCAACGAATTCCACATGAAGTCTGGGGTCAACATGGATGAGACAGAGGGAGTCAGTGATGGAAACATGACTGAGAACTGACACATTCCTGATCACCTGATCATCATCTTTTCTCTACTTGTGTTCTATATGGTGGATCTTCAGCCTGCATACATTCATTAGAGAACAACATCTTAAAATATGTTTTATATCGATATATTATTATGACGAGGTCCAGTTACCAGAGTGACGCTAAAACAGGTAGTAATAATCACTACTTTTTACTGAAGTACATGTCGAAGCTCGAACTTCCTTACTTTCATTAAATAGTGTGGTTCAACTGTTACCAGAGTCTTTTAAAACATCAGTATCTGCACTTCTACTTGAGTGAAGGATGTGTGTACTTTTGCCATCTTTGACCATACAGTACCATGTGACTGATGTGAGTGTATCAGCGAGGCAGGATTTCTGCTGAGCTCGACACCATGGCACTACAGGGGGGTTTTAGTGAAAAATCACTACAGCAGCACTGATGAGAAGGTTGGATTGCCGCCAATCACCGCCTCAGTGTGGGTGCTTCCTTTCTGCAGACGCTTAAAACAGTCGCCCACTGCCCCGGAAGGTCATGAGTTAAAATTTCGACTGCCCCTGCTGAGCCCTTGAGCAGAGATATTAACCCCTCAGATGTTTACGTAAGGAACAATTACATTTTACATTTACGTGAATATCCTTAAGGAAACACCCTTATCACACACACACACACACACACACACACACACACACACACAACTATACACTGTAACCTTACTCTACGTTGCACTGTTCCTACAAAAAATAACCGTCTGAATATAAGAAATAAATGCTTAGTAAACAATTTATAATTACTTTGTGATTCTTGAGTATATTTTTCCTTATTTTTTGCTCAGAAAAAACTTGGAAAGGTGCTCCACACTTACATTACCTCAGAGATGTTAGGAAGCTGGGGTGAAAGTGCAAAATCAGCACCCCTAGAGTACTAAGGGTTTAGGGCCTTGCTCAAGGGCCCCACGAGGGGCAGCTTGGCGATCACAGGGCTTGAACCACCAACCTTCCGTATTGTAACTCAGAACCTTCACCACTGAGCTCCCACCTCCCCGAAATTAAAACAGGATCTTACTATAGTTAGTTGTTTATAAGGCAGTGCAAACTACCTGCATCTTTCAGCCAATCAGCATCCAGTATTCAGGCTGACCCTGGCATAAAACCGAGATAATTACACGTTGTTTGAGGTAAAGGCTCCTGCCAAATGTGTGTGTAAAAACAGTGTAGCCACAAGCCACACATCAGACCGAACTTTATCATGTCTCTATCACTGCTACGGAGCTCAGGGAAGTGTATACGCCGTTGCACAGACCTGTCGGTCTGCCTGGACAGGTTCAGCTGGGCTTAACAAACAACACAATTACGGCCAAAGCGCGTTTATTAGCGAACAAAGAGTGTTCCGTGCCGATTATTTACACCAAAATATCTGTATTTCGGAGATGACTTGCTTTCTGATTGCGTGTTAAAAGGAATCGTAGAAAGAATTTTCCAAACGCTACGTATCATGTTTTCGGAATTGCTCAATGACAGTTTTCATCTTCTGAACAATAACAAGCTCCACGTTGATCAACACCTGAACTCGTTTTCCC
>JBCEWE010000279.1:160000-192500 GCA_039877035.1 Silurus lanzhouensis
TGATTGGGTAATATAAGTAAAGGGTACTGGGGGGGGTGTATGATTGGGTAATATAAGTAAAGGGTACTGGGGGGGGTGTATGATTGGGAAATATAAGTAAAGGGTACTGGGGGGGTGTATGATTGGGAAATATAAGTAAAGGGTACTGGGGGGGGGGTGTATGATGGGTATAAGTAAAGGGTACTGGGGGGGTGTATGATTGGGAAATATAAGTAAAGGGTACTGGGGGGGTGTATGATTGGGTAATATAAGTAAAGGGTACTGGGGGGGTGTATGATTGGGAAATATAAGTAAAGGGTACTGGGGGGGTGTATGATTGGGAAATATAAGTAAAGGGTACTGGGGGGGGGTGTATGATTGGGTAATATGAGTAAAGGGTACTGGGGGTGGGTGTATGATTGGGAATATAAGTAAAGGGTATGGGGGGGGTGTATGATTGGGTAATATGAGTAAAGGGTACTGGGGGTGGGTGTATGATTGGGTATATGAGTAAAGGGTACTGGGGGTAGTGTATGATTGGGAAATATAAGTAAAGGGTACTGGGGGGGTGTATGATTGGGTCATATGAGTAAAGGGTACTGGGGGGGTGTATGATTGGGAATATAAGTAAGGGTACTGGGGGGGGTGTATGATTGGGTAATATGAGTAAAGGGTACTGGGGGGGGTGTATGATTGGGTAATATGAGTAAAGGGTACTGGGGGGGGTGTATGATTGGGTAATATGAGTAAAGGGTACTGGGGGGGGTGTATGATTGGGTAATATGAGTAAAGGGTACTGGGGGGGGGTGTATGATTGGGTAACATGAGTAAAGGGTACTGGGGGTGGGTGTATGATTGGGGTAATATGAGTACCAGTGCTAGCATGCTTGCTTAAAAGCTGTTAACTGCCAAATGCTTGTGCAGTTGATTTGCGTAATGTGAGTTAAAACCCCTGAAAATCCATTTAAACTGGTGGTTGGTGGTGAGAGAGTTTTTTTTTAACCCACAGAAATGTTAACATAACTTTTCCAAAATCTGCATTTTGGTCTTCACCTGAATTTGGTGCACAAAGTGCATCTGAGCGGCACGAGTTCTTTGAATGATTTTCAAAGTTAGCGATTTGGAATCTGAACAAAACCTTTAAAAATGTTTTTACCCCCTTCATCACCATAAAAACCCACCAAACACACCTAGAAGTACACGCCTACTATAGTGTACCTCACTCTGGGGTGTCAGATATTACTATAATATGTAATGGGATGGTATTTATGAGGACAAACGAACATTTCAGGAGGAAACATTTCCCTGTACTTTATCTTTTAGCTACATTTTATTCTTTTTTTCACCAGAACCTCTGATATTCTGCCTGTTTTTTCACTCTTAAGTTCGTTCAGTCGTCCGCTGCCCGTCAAGTTGACGCGACGTTTGACCGGAGCTCGCCGACTACACAGCCCTTCGCTTCAACTTCGTCCTGGAGAAAACCGAAATTCCTCATTACAAGACCTCACATTGATGTAGTGGTCAGCGGTTTGACTTGATGACTCAAAAGAAAATGATTCTGACTCACGTTGTGTTCGGTTAAAGAATTTGCACACTGCCCTCTGCAGGTGCGGTGTGAACAGAAATCAGGAAAGAATTCAAGATTTCACGGAATGAACGGATTGGAGCATTATTTTGAGAACGTATGTCGAATTGAAACCATCGAAATGAATGAAAAAGCCGAATGAATGAAACATTAATACGGAAGTCCTAAGAGGCCCTGCATTCTGCTTTTTTCTCGTGGTCACAACTTCATTTTCTCAAAGTGCCCAAATGATCATGGTTATTATTCAATCAGGAAACAATGTTTGTGATGTCGACATCACGAGAAAACTAGAAAGAAAAAAATATTAGAATGCATGTCCTCTCAGGACTTCAGTACATTACAATGCTTTCAAATAAAAAAAAAAAAATAGAAATAATAGGATTCAGTATATTTTGAGTTGCAGTGGTGTAAAGTATTTGAGTAAATATACTTAGTGACTTTACTTAAGTAAAAATTTGATCAGACTTGGCTAGGAAATATCCACAAATCCCTGGATAAAGAAACACACCTATACATATTGTATCTCTTATTTCAGAAGATATACAAAGGATGTACAAAAGTCTTCACACCCCAGTAAAAACTCTAGGTATTTGTAATGTAAAAAATTCAGCCAAGTCCTATTAGACATCTAGGACAGCTTTGTGGAACCATCTGCTCCTGAAGATCGTTAAAACCAAGGAGATGGTAGAGGACTTTAGGAAGGGTATAACTATGATTAAATCCGTGACCATCATGGGTAAGGAGGTTGGGGTTGTGGACAACTACAAGTACTTGGGTGTTCACTTACACAGCAGATTGGACTTTAAGACCAACACAGATGCTGTGTATAAGAAGTGGTTGAGCAGATTTTATTTCCTGAGGAACCTCAGATCCTTTAATGTAGGAAGCAGAATGCTGGATAATTTTATAAGTCCGTTGTGGCAAGTGCCTTTTATAGTGCTGTGGTCTGCAGGGGCTAGGCCGAGACGGTGAGGTGACAACATTTAGAGAAACTCCTGTCAATCATGGAAAATCCGTCCCACCGGCTACATGATCCCATAAAGTACAAAGCCAGCGGAGTTTATCCTCCAACAGACAGGTTGTAATTCCTACCATTTGCAATTACACTGTACACTTTGTGTACGAATCTACCAATTCCTTGGAAAAATTCTCCAGATGTATTCAATTGTGAAGGAATCTCTTCTGTAACGCCAAACTTCCCAAGTTTTTGCTAGGATTAAGATTGGGATACCGCCACCACCATGCTTCACTATGGATATAGCGTGCTTTTATGTATAGTGTGCTTTTTTATAAGGAAGTTTGTGCAAAAAGTTCTACATTTATCTCCTCAGACCATAAAGCAAGCAAGGATGCTTCTAATGAAATCTAAGCAGGCTTGAATGTTTGGTTGAAGGTGTTTTTTTATTAGGCTTTCGAATTATTCAATTATTTTACAATTTATTGTCGTATAGTTTATATACTTACCAGCGATTCCTGTAGCTCTTTAAATGAGTCAGAGCTTCTTGGCAGCCTCACTAATAAAGTTGTGCTTTGTTCTTTTGCAAGGTTTGGAGCGATGTCCGTGTTTCGCCTTCTGTTCTCCGTAATAACACAACAGAAGTTCCTTTAGATCCAGAACATGCTACTGCATAGAATCGCCTTTTTTTTTTTGCTTTTCGAGAGTTTACGAGATCTCGAGAAACTCTAATGGCTTTATTTGGGGTTGGTCACTTCACAGATGGCAGACGTGCGAAGGATGACGTAGGTGTGAACTGGTTCATCATGAGACCTATTAGAACAGGGTCTAAATTAAAAATATGATCTGAATTATGTCAGACGTTTTATCAGGGTTTTTTTTACAGGACGAAACCTGCAAACGAAACACGGGTGTGTCGACCTTTAAAATCCCCTGTATATGTTCCAGACTCACACACACCATGTGCTTTTCTTTAAGAGGATAAATGGAAAGAGTTTACATTCAACAGTGTGTGTATATATACATAACCCAGTATACGCCAAACTTCCCTCAGGTCCACACAAGCACTTCTGACTAGCATGCGCTGGTTTTAGGTATTTTACAATAATATTTATAGTGACCAAAGTAACCAAAGCTTTTGGTTCGAGTTCAGGTTACTGAGTTTTTTGCTCTTTTTGTGTGGGTCATTGGATTTTATTTATATTTGCATTTTACACACAGCATCCCAGCAATCCACAGCATCCTTCTCTACTGTCCTGATCATGATCAGAATCACTGAGGTTTTAATCGTGAATATGTACTTAATTATTCCCAGGACTCTATTCTCTTCATTTCATACTTTCAGTTGTGCTGCTTCTATTAGTGTATGTTTATGTTACCAATCAGATTTCAGACGTCACGTGACGTGTTGTCAAGGTGAAGAGACCTCCAGAATTATCGCTGCAGGCAGCTAACAATAAAGCCGTCGCTTTAACCGATCAGATTCCGAGTCGCCGACACAGCAGTCTAGCAGCCGTCCAATATTAGCGAAGGCGCTAGTCAGAACTCGCTAACCGCATCTGTAGCAAACTGCACATTTACAAGACGGACTTTTCAAGAAAAGTTGGACGTTGTGAGCATAAAAACACACCACTAGGCCAAAAAATTTCAATCCTCCAGGAAAACGGTAATGCACAGAAAAAAAACCAGCCATTTTCTGAGGTGAATATCGATGCTTCTGCTGGAGATGATGTATGTGGCGTAGCAGTTGCGGCTCCAGTGAAAGGAGACGTGTTAAATTGTGTCATTGGTTTTCTTGCTTTAGTGATAACATTCATTCTTACTGATTTCTGCCTGTGATGCAGCGCTCTGTTCTACTGCGTTTCTCCATAATAGTGATGGCTTCTACAGACATGGCGTCATAATGATGGTATTAAGAGGAGGATTCGGTGGTGTCAGGCAGGACGAGGTAAATACCTCTACCTATGCGGAGATGCACACACACTTTATCTTCTGGCATTTGCCCTACAGTGATTTTGTAAATGTATAATTATTTATTTCAATTCCGCCCTTAATTTTTCTTTTCTCTGTCTAATCATAGGATTGACAGACTATGGTGAATAATGAATCTTAAAATCGAATGATGCTGAAGATTTTTTTTTTTTTATTAAAATGAACATGAACCATGGTTTAATTATATAACAGAAAAAAAGTGTAACAGTAAATCATTTGCATCAATACCATAATAATTTGAATGCAATCACACTTTTTAATTTGAATATTTTCGAAATGAAATAATGAATGAAATGGCCGGACAGTGCAAAATCTTCGTGCGTAATTAATAAATGAACCGACGATTGATTCTTAATGAATTCATTTTCATAAAAAAAATTAATTAAATCGAATAATATAAATGTAGAATTTTTTTCTATTGATTTTTTTATATTTGTTTATTAAATAAATCTGTACAAAGGCGAAATAATTGTAGTAAAGATTTGCAACACAAAATACGAAAATCTCACAGTGTGGCTCGTGAGGGGGATTTTCACTCTTCAGCCAGTGTTGAAATCAGTAGTGTTCTATGCGGTTTATTTGAGTTTGTTGTTATTAGGGTGGTTTGTGTGAAGAACAGCTGGTGACTGCCCATCAAGTTTGAGGTTTTTATATCAGATATATCCTGTTACACACACCAGCTTACATTATGGCCTGTAGATGGAGACAAACCCTGTAGATGTCTGGGGCACGAGGTCTGGTTTCAGAGATAAAACTGAGTTGGACTCAAACAGGATTGTTTTTTTTCTCAGCTTTATATTTCTTTAAATGTAATAAGGAAGTGTTAAAAACCACAATCACAGGCACACTGAGATTCAGCAAAAAAAAAAAAAAAAGCGTTAATACTAAATACAATATAAACAAAAAAACACACTGTGTGCCCAAAAGTATTGGGACACCTGACTTTTCCAGACATATGTAGTTCTTCGTCAAATTGTTAGCACAGAGTTAAAGACATGTGATTGGTGGATTTGGTAGCCCGGATTGTTCACTTCACTTGTGAACTTGTAAAGCCATCTTCATAAACATAGGCTTTACATGGGGTAGGAGTACAAGATCTACCTCAATATTTTTGAACACCTTTGGGATAACCTTCGACCGCACCCTTACTTCACCTACATCAGTGCCTGACTTTACTAACACACATTCTTGTGGCTGAATAAATCTCACACAAAATTGAATTGAACATCTTCTCAGAAGAGTGGAGAATGTCATAAGAGCAAATGGAGACTCGATGTGGAATTGGATTTTCAAAAAGTACATACCACCTATGGTTAGTTGTCCACAAACTTTTGGCCTTAGCGTTGCAGATGCTCGACTAAAAGCGTACAATTTGAATATGGCATCATCATTTACACCGAACTCAATCCAAACCCAACTCAGACCCAAAACGAAATAATACAAAAAAATCTAAGTTTTTAACCCTAAAATCATCTGCTGTATTGCAGTAATGATCTTCTGGTACATCAGGTACACAACAGGTACAGGATGGGTTCCCCTTTTGAGTCTGGTTCCTCTCAAGGTTTCTTCCTCATAACATCTAAGGGAGTTTTTCCTTGCCACAGTCGCCACCGCTGCTAATCAGGGACAAATTCACACCATTCACCATCACTGTTGATTTGTGTAAAGCTGCTTTGAGACAATGTCTGTTGTGAAAAGCGCTATACAAATAAACTTGACTTGACTTGACTTGACACCGTTAGCGGATAATCTCTAAACTCTTGCTTCGTGTGAAACTCAATTGTTATCCACAAATATAACAAATGCCTCTGATTCAATAGTGAAAAATGTAAACACTACAGATAGGAATACACCCTGAAAAGACCACTAGTCTTTTTAGAACACACATACACACAAATTCACATTTAGAGGTCCATTAGCCTAGCTTTTTACCCTACTGGCATGTTTATGAGAGGAGAAAACCAGATCACCCAGAGGAAACCCAATAGAAGAACCTGCAAAACTCAGTCACCTCAGCATCGAACCCTGGAGCTGTGAAGAACAATGCCACCTGCCCTATTTTTCCACAAAAAAAAAGAAGTAGTAGCTAATTAAGGCTGTGGATTACTGATCAGAAGGTTGGGGGTTCAAGTCCAGGTATTCCCACTCTTGGGGTCCCTGAGGAAGGCCCTCAGTGCTCCAGGGGCGATGTAACATGGTGGACTCTGCGCTCCGAGCATAGCTTCCTAACACCACTGGGATATGCAAAGAAAAAATTTCACTGTGCTGTAAAATACACATGACAAGTAAAAAGCACCTTTCAGACCAGGCTAGTTCTCAGTTACCATGACTGATAGTTAGCAATGCTAAGCTAATTAGCTAACCGTTCTAATTTCAAGATCACTGACAGTGTTCATGTGGTGTGGTGAAAGTGTTAACCATTGTGCAAGATGACGCAAATATACATTAGTGTGTCATGTGGTGCTCATTCATCAGTATGGTTGGTTGTACCATTTGCTTTCTTATGCTAATGGAGTGATTAGCAGCTGGGAATTACTTTTGAAATGCACAAAATGTGTTTCTTATCAAGCTGTATGATCATCTCTTCGGTGTACACATCATACCAAGAATAAACTTTCACTTCAGGGAAACAATCAACCAGTGAGGGGTTATAAGGCCATCTCCGAATCATCTCAAAATCTTGAGTGGGAATTCTAGCATTTTGAGTCTAAAGTCAGACAGTTTAATGCTTATAGATATAAAATCCCAAGAGCTCTTCAAGTACATGCATATGTTCATGATAACACAATCAAAGAAAAATTGCACAAGTATTGAGCATGGCTTAAAAAAAAACCCTCACGCCCAGAAAGAATATGACAGCATGACTCGTCAAATCATATCAGAGCAAACGTTTCGTAACATATCCTTTGGACTGATATGACCAAGAAGGAAACGCATAATCATCATGAACAGTGCCATGTTTGGTGAAAACCAGTCACAATGTTATCACCAGAAATACTTTATATAGACTGTGCAGCATGGAAGTGAAGTGCTGATGAATTGGGCTTCTTTTGCAACCGTGTGACATCAGGAACTTGCATTATTGCAAAAAAACTTTCTAGCAAACATTTCTGCCTAGTAAAGGTAAAGGCGCTTGTGACTTGCAGTAATGAGCAGATAAGAAGTAAATGTAATTCGTTATTGTACTTAAGTAGTTTTTTCACGTATCTGTAATTTACTGAAGTGTTTCCATGTGGTGAGATTTTACTGTAACTTCACTACATTTCAAAGTCAAATTTTGTGAATTTTTACTCAAAAAAGGAATTTTCTTTCAGCTTCTCCCGTTAGGGGTCGCCACAGCGGATCATCCACATGTTTGATTCAGCACATGTTTTTATGCTGGATGCCCTTCCTAACGCAACCCTCCCCAATTTATCCGGGCTTGGGACCGGCACTAAGGCTTGTGTAACCCTAATGGCTGGGGTTGGTTCCCTGTCCGGGGATCGAATCCGGGCCGCAGCGGCGAGCGCATCGCATCCTAACCACCAGACCACAAGGGAACTATAGTTTTACTCTATATTTTGTGAAATCACTCATTTAGCATCAGTTCATCAGCAAGCAGTACATTTAGAGAGGATAGATGATGAAGAAACTCCAGAGTCAAACTCACCACAACACACGTGACCTTGATTTTTGATGAAGTCGAAAAAGTTCATGATGATTGTAATAGAAATCAGTCAGCGTTCGAGTCATTAATATCATTCTATTAATAGATCAGAGTTAGATTAGAGTCTTTTCATTAACTGATTATTAATATTAACATTATAGCCATAATTAATCATAGTACTTTGGATACTTAAGTAGATTTGAAGGCAAAAACGTTTGTACTTTTACTCAAGTAAAAGTTTAAAAGGACACGTCAACTGTAGGAATATATTACAGAGTGAATTTCTTCTTAACTACATGGTTTGTGTACTTTGTCCACCACTGCTTTGAACTGGGGAGAAAACCGGAGCTCACAGAGGAAACCCAAAGCACGGAGAGAACATGTACATTGTGTTCGCATAAAGCAGAAATAGTATTGGAACATTCTGCTTCACAGTAAATCTTCACACTGAGCAGATCAGGCCCTTTAACTATATTTTTACACACCGCGTCATCACTTTTCACAGCCTAGGCTCTTTAGCGAAACGAGGTCGAGGTGTGTGGGCCTCAAACAAACACCTGTAACCACCACGAGAGGAAAAAAAAGACGATGGGCAGGACATTAATGCTCACCCACACGTTGTAACAACAAGACAACCTTTACCTCAGGAAATCCCCAGTGGACTTGTTGCGCATGTAAAAACCACAGCCAGGTGCTAGAATTATTTATCTGGAAATTGGTGATGTTTGCGTCGCATGGTCCTTTCAAACACTTCACAAATCTGTGTGGGTTCGTCCCTGGGTGAATTTCAGCGATTTCATTTCTGCAGCCTGTATTTCGTGGCCTAGTCTGTATTTTTTGCACAACACTTCAAGCGGTGACATCATCATATAATCTGACATGTTAGGAAGTCGGACTGACTCACCAGAGAGAAAATAAATCTGATATTACTGCATTTTTTTATTTACTTAGCATTTATTTGACACTTTTAAATGCCTTTTATTGCTTTTTCCCCCCACTGTAAACTGTAGCAAGCTTGATGCTAGCTAGTTAGTTATGCTAGCTAGGGATGCTATGTTAATGTAGCTTATCTAGAGTAAATCTCCGAGCACATGAAAATAAAATATTGTCAGGTATCATTTCTAACATTTTGCTTTATTTCAACACTTTTAAAGAGAGTCTTATCCTTCATGTCTTTCATATTTACACCGTAAGCTACAAATGGTCGAAAATGATCAGGGATAAACAAATACTGTGTAATTGTTGCCAGATTGCTGTAGTGTAAGAGAAACCCTAATTTATAGAAAAAGAATGATTTGGCCCATGTCTTAAAGTGTTTTATTCGTCACTTCTCAGCTCCAGCTATAGTTATTAGATTTACTAGAAGTGAGTTTTTATATATTTATGTAGAATTTGAGTTCTCTGCCTGAACTCTTGGATGCTTTTAGAGGGTAACTGTGGAACAATGGAAAGTGTGTAGGCTAAAGCAGAAACACCTGCCGCTGGCCTTTAGAGCTCTAATTTCCCCGACCGCTCTAAAAGTGCAATAAGAGTTCCTATTTTACGAAGGGTTACTTTGATATCCTCTGACATTCAAAAGTATTTAGCAGGTTTGTCATTAAGAAAACATGCTAGCAAGACCCAAAACCCACCGCCATATTGTCATATTATTTCCGTTTAGCTTTACATAGACGAGGTGACGTAGTTTAAGAAGCAGCAGCTATTTATAATGTTGTTGTGAAACCTTCCCAGGCAGACCACAGAGAGCCACAATGCCACAAAGACATTGCATGTCCTGACATGCCTGCTTTTATAGTAAATAAATGTAAAAAAAAAAAAAACGTGGCGTATACAAAAAAAATTAAAAACACAAAATACGGAGAAGTGACTCAGGGTCTGATCTCCGATCACAAGCGTATTATGAAAAACTTTATTATTAGTACAGGCACAAGGAAATGATTAATATAAATATATATTTATTGTCGATCAAATTTATCTAGGAGTTCATCGATGCGCATCAATGTCCCTTCAAGTCGCCATTTGTAGACCCTTGTATTTGCCTTTTAAATCGGTGGGTATTTGAGACCTGACTTGCCTTTAGGCACTTAGCTTTAGGTTGAGGATTAAATGGTTTCTCTGGTCAATTGTAGGCAGTTTCTTTAAAACGTATTTTTAGTCATCAAGGACAGGGGCCGAGTTCTTTTTTTTTTGGTTTTAGATCTTTGACCTATTTCCGAAGAAGTGACAACAGATACGAGAGTTTAATATGTTAATTTTCAGAAAATATGTGGATAAAATGTCATTGTAGTCTGACTTTTCAATGCTGCTGCACATTTCATACAGTGTAATTCAATAGGATTGGAAATGTATTGATTGTACAGCATCTATACTTTATATATATATATATATATATATATATATATATATATATATATATATATATATATATATATATATATATATATATATACACAGATCAGGTATGACATAGTAACATTCTGATTCTGATGGCACCTGTTAGTGGGTGGATTTATTTATTAGTCAGCAAGTGAACTTTTTTTTCCTCAAAGGTGACGCGTTAGAAGCAGGACAAATGGGCGAGCGTGAGGTTTTGAGCGAGTTTGACAAATTGTGACGACTAGACGAGTGGGTCGGAGCATCTCCAAAACTGCAGCTCTTGTGGGATGTTTCTGGTCTGCAGGAAAAGGGGACCAACACAATATTAAACAGGTGATCATAATGTATTCCTGATATGTTTATTTGTATTTAAATGGCTTATTGACTTTATATGACTTTCATTTTCCTGTGAGCAACTGCAACCCAACAGTTTCCCTGTGGGATCAATAAAATATTCAGATTCTGATATGACCTCTATTGAGGATATGCTTTGAACAAGAAGAAGGAAAGAAAACAGACTTGTTTGGACGTCAGAGTCACTGACCAACCGACAAAGCAAAATGCAAACTCAATGCAAATTCAAAATGGGAATCCGTGCTCCTAAGAGAAGGAAAAGAGAAAACAGAAATGGCAATTGCAAAATTTTAAAAAAGGAAGCCGATTTCACAAGATTTTGCTGTTGTACTAGAAAAGCGATTGTCTGCAGGCTGCCCAAATTAATGCTTGACACGCCTACGACGTTCTTCTGTGAAATAGTACTAATGTGGCGTGTTTCCGCCGTGTTATGTCTGCGTCGTTCTTCCTCTGTGACTTCTGACATCACTGTCAAAGGGCCTGTCCCTCTACTCACATCTATTTCTCTCTCTCTCTCTCTCTCTCTCTCTCTCTCTCTCTCTCTCTCTCTCTCTCTCTCTCTCTCTCTCTTTCTGTGTTCCCCTTCACTTTCATCACCTAGACTCAGAAGGGAAAGTACGTTAGACGCTCACCTCCTGGACAATAAAAACATCATATTTAAAAAAAAGGAACTTGCAGCACTCACTCACTATTTTTGCCCTCACACAGAAAGAAAAAATTTTAAAAAACAGCAGCACAGGAAACAAAAACTCAGCCCAGAGTTTTCCTCTGCAGTCAGAGCCTGACTCACACTCAATCTCTCTTTCATCTCTCTCCATTCCGGATCAACACCACCACTGTACGCCGTGTTGTTCGCCTCTCGTCACCTGGGCTATGTGTGAACCTGGAAAGCAGTGTTATGAAGGGGAAAGCTGCGGGGCACGCTTGGATCATCTCAAGAGACTCGTCTGGGTGCTGATGATCTGGGTCTCGATCCTTTCCCTGGGCCTGGGAGCTTCCATCACTCTTCACATCTTTCGATTTCAGGGACCAGAGACAAAGGTAAGGATACGGGCTTCTTCTCTAATCTCAGTGCTTACAAGAATACACACGTTTCATCAGATGATCGAAATCAGTGATTGTAGCTGTATTAAATTAATGTTCAAACGTTAGCTGTAGTAATTAATATCATATTCCATGGTGATATTTCAGCTTGGAAAACTGAATTCATACAGTGTTTGGAAAAAGTTCTGAAACTTCTTGGCTTTTATGGTTTTTCAAAAGACACGTGCATGTTTTGTTTCTATGCAAGAAATCGGGTGATGATAAAATATAAAGTTCAAACGTATTTATACTGTAAATGTCCAATGATTCACTTTATTTGCACTGAAAAATACTTAGCATGAAGTGCAGCTTCACAGACTCTCAGCTCCTGTACAGTTCGTTTCTCCAAAGGTTTAGCTGAAATACTTTACTGGAATTCTGGTGAAACTGGCAAAATTGTTCTTCACTATTTGGAGATCATCCCAGAGCAGATCAAATGGATTTAGGTGCGGTGACTGGGCAGGTTGTTCCGTGATAGATATCACTCCAAGTCCGACACGTTTATCGCTTTGGCTCATCGTCTTGTTGTATGTTGAAGTCTGTTCCAATGAGCCAGAGTCCAGACGGAATTGCATGGTGTTGAAGTTTGTAATGGTTGCCATGTTGGTTCCTTTCACCCGGAATAAGTTTCCAACCATTCCTGCTCCAAAACAACACCAAACCATTAAGCTTCTACGTCCATGTGTGAGTGTGGGGGTGAGGGAGTCTGATCACATCTTCTCTCCTGTTCTTCTTCTCACACAAGTTCTTCTAGTAAAGACAAAAATGTTGTATTTGGACTCCACGGAACTTTCATTCACCGTCCAATTCTTGTCTGTTTTTGCCTTTTAAATAGTTCGTTTTATAGAAACAAAAGGAACATGCATACGTCTGAAAAACCATAAAAAGACTCAGTGTTTCCACACTTTTCACAGGTGCTGTAAATTGTTCCAAAGTTTTTCAAAACAAACAAAAAAAAAAAACCAAATTGAAATATCTGGTGTTTGTTGAGTCAAACCGATGATGTGACAGCATGCGGGAAGTGAAACGGCGCAAAGAGAAAATCATGTGACCGAGGAAACACGTGTATTAGTGTAAGATTGCGTAACGTGTTATGTGCACGCAGGAAACATAAATCAGCACTTTTCACCTCTCTGCGAGGTTCGGATCGAATGAATCGCGAAATCAGTCGACATGTACGGCAAAATAAGTACGGCTGATTTCCGGTGCCATTTGAGGTGATTGCTAGGAAAAGATGTTTATATCCGTTTATCTGGCAGTGAGTGCTGTATTGTTTTTTTTTTGTTTTTTTGCAGGATCATATGCAACAAAACTGACTTTCGGCCGCACTAAAGTACTGATTTCAAACGTTTAGAAAGGTTGTGACGAAATGTTTCCTGACAGCTCGTGGTTAAACTCAGTAGTAACACAGAGGTGCAATACAAAGCGGTTTTCCTGGAACTAACAAAAGTAGTGAACACTTGAAGCCGAGTTTCGGCTGTTCAAAGAAAACCGTCTCGATTCATACATACCTTTCCGATCGTGCCTACTCGTGCTGGATTGTCTTTGTGTAACTCCGCATGACATCGGCCTCGGCATAGAAACTCTCGACACACTTTTCTGTGTTATCTCTCTGATCCACCAACATCATGCATCCAGAGCTACATGAAGCTACAAAGCACTGCGTATAGTTATTTCACTATATTACTATGACTATAGCCAGTAAATATGTGTGATGTGCAACAGAACCAACTTTCCAACAGTTTAACTGGGAAAGATGCATGATTCATGTGTATAACGAGATAAGACCTGATACGGTGTCCTGTTATGAATCACTGATCCCTTTTTAAATCAACTGCCACACATTTATGCTCATTTTGTTCCTTCTGAACTCTGAAATATATATTTCTTGAGAATGAAATATTCAGGTTCTGATGCTAATTGGTGGGACATGTGGATGAAGTACACAAACCATGTAGTTGAGTAAAAAGTAGATTCACTCGGTAAAAGTCTCTTTAAACTTTCACTTGAAATTTACTTAAGTATCCAAAGTACTGATTTATTCTAACTATAATGTTCCTATTATCATTTTTATCACAAGACTTTTACTTTATTAACTCATTTTATTTGAAAAGACTCAAATGTGACTCTCAGCACACTGATCTATCAATAGAATGATATTAATGACTCAAACACTGATTGATTTCTATTACAATGATCACGAACCCAAAACCTTCTTTTCAACTACTTTTAAACAATCATGTAAATGAGGTCACGTGTGTTGTTGCAAGTTAAAATCTTGCAAGTTAGTTTCTTCATCATTTATTCCTCTCTAAATGTTCTGCTTGGTGTTGAACTGATGCTGAACTGTATTTCGGTGATCAGTAGATACACCAAGCGCCGATCAGAACACGTTTTATCAGTTACGTTTTTATCCTCATTGAATAAAAAGGACTGATTTTGCAAAATGTTGAGTAAAAAGTCCACCACTGAATGTACTCTATGTTGGTATGATTGTATAATCAAAGTGAAAAGGCATTTTAACAGTCAGCTCTGAAACACCACCTACCAAAAGCCTTTGTCTTTCCAGCACTGCTCAGCATCATATCAATAAAAAAAAAAGGAAAATACTAATTGAAGACGTAGATGGAAAAACTTGCTATAACACAATGAAGCCAAACACCACCACAGCTTCTCCGACTCATTTCAGAGACTCGGATCTGCGAGATGGTGTGATGATGGTGGCGTTATTTTTTGGTTAAGTTGAAGCTTTCAAAGCTAAACTTCTTCTTCTTCTCGTCCAAATGCAATCTGGGTTATTTCAGAACCCACGAACCAACAAGGAAACAAAGTATTGATGAAAGACCTTGATAAATAAAAAAAAAAACCACAAAATTCATGAAGAATCATGAAGTTAACCTTTTGATTTATGTCTAAATTAAGTTCCTGTTATTGCTTTCTGTGTGTTATCACGGTAAAAGAGCACAACCTCATCTGTCTGAAAGCATCTCCAGGGGTTTTTTAATCCCCATTTTTTTTGCAGTCCCTGTTTGTGAATTTACATTTACAGCATTTGGCAGACGTCCTTATCCAGAGCGACTTACATTGATCTCATTCATACAACTAAGCAGCTGTGGGGTTAAGGGTCTTTGCTCATGGGTCCAGCAATGGCACCTTAGTGTGGCTGGGTGTTGAACTCATAACCTTCTGATCCAAAGGCATTTGTGATCTATGCGTGTTATTTTGTTGTTCTGAAACTCTCCCAGGCAGACCACAGGGCTGGACTACAAGCCGGCACAGGCTTGGGAAAAGCGGTCATAAAAAAACAGGAACAGAATATGGTGTAAAAAAAAGGGTCTTAGTCAAAAGCAACACTGTGTGGACAAACGTTTGTTGACGCCTGATGATGAAAAGACTGTGTCTTCTTGAACACCCCATTCTACATTTTGTCCACATTTGCTGTTATAATAAACTCCACATTACTGGGAAGGTGTTTTACTAGATTTGTTATAGATTAGTGTGAGATTCATTCAGCCACAAAGATGGAGGCCTGGGGTGCAGTCAGCATGAACAATTCACCCCAAAGGTGTTCAGTAGGGTTGAAGCTCACTCCAACCCATGTTAAGCATTAATTCATGGAGCTGGCTCCCCTAGTTTAAGTGAAGGGGAAAAATTCATGCCACCGCATCCAAAGACGTCCTGTACAATTGTGTGCCTCTGACTTTGTGGGAACAGTTTGAAGAAGAACCACATTATGGCTGGAAAAGGCAGGTGTCCCAATTCCTTTGGGACTCCCAATGTCCATTTAGTGAATTCTTCTTATTTGCCACCTTGTGATGGCAGGAGACAGAAGCACATCACAATGATAGATTGACAATTGTATTTCACTGTTTATAAACTGATATATCTGGAGGTCTGGAAAAAAAAAAACATCACCCATCATGACTATGGACTTCTACAGAAATCTACAGAATTACCCTCTTTTGACTCTAATGATTAAAAGAATGTTCTGAAGAGGGTTTTGAAGAGCTGGTAAGGTTATTTCTACATTTACATGTAGACACCCTTATCCAGAGCAACCTACAGTTATCTCAGTTCTACAGCTGAGCAATTAAGGGTTAAGGGCCTTGCAGCTTGGCAGTGCTGGGATTCGAACACATGACCTTCTGATCAGAGGTCTAACATGTTATCCCCTACCACTTTTCTATAAAATACTAAAGCAGAATCTGATTGGTTAAGAACCTCTGTGGACTAGCCGGAATCTCTAACAGGTGAGGAGCAAGGAAATATTTTTCAGTTTGACCTTCTTCTGTAGACATGAGTACGGGTTCCCTTTAGAGTTTGTTTGCCCTCATGCCATCTCAGTGAGTTTTTCCTTCACCACAGTCACCACTTTATCACTTAACAGGGACAAACCTACAATCGGAAATGGAAAGTAAATTACTTTTTTTGTTTTATGTGTATAATAGATATTTAGACATTGTTGATGTAGAAGTATAGAAAAGGACAGAAGGAGTTGCATTGTGTATTTGTGGATTTTAAGAAAGCGTACGACAGGGTGGAGAGAGAGGAGTTGTGATATTGTATGAGGAAGTCTGGTGTGTCAGAGAAGTATGTGAGGGTGGTGCAGGACATGTATGAGGACAGTGTGACAGCAGTGAAGTGTGCAGTAGAAACGACAGACTGGTTTAAGGTGGAGGTTGGACTGCATCAAGGATCGGCTCTGAGCCCTTTCTTGTTTGCAGTGGTGATTGATAGGATGACGGACGAGGTCAGACAGGAGTCTCTGTGGACTTTGATGTTTGCAGATGATATTGTGATTTGTGGTGAGAGTAGTGAGCAGGTGGAGAAGAGTCTGGAGAGGTGAAGGTACGCGCTGGAGAGAAGAGGAATGAAAGTCAGTAGGAGTAAGACAGAGTTCATGTGTGTGAATGAGAGGGAGGGCAGTGGAGTGGTGCCGTTGCAGGGAGAAGAGCTTCAGAAGGTGGAGGAGTTCAGGTACCTGGGGTCAACAGTGCAAAGTAATGGAGAGTGTTAGAGAAGTGAAGAAAAGAGTGCAGGCAGGGTGGAGTGGGTGGAGAAGAGTGATAGCAGGAGTGATTTGTGATAGAAGAGTATCTGTGAGAGTGAAAGGGAAAGTTTATAGGACTGTGGTGAGACCTGAGATGTTGTATGGTTTAGAGACAGTGGCATTGAGTAATAGACAGGAGGTGGAGCTGGAGGTAGCAAAGCTGAAGATGTTGAGGTTTTCGTTGGGAGTGACGACGATGGACAGGATTAGAAATGAGTTTATCAGAGGGACAGCACATGTAGGACGTTTTGTAGACAATGTAAGGGAGGCAAGATTGAGATGGATTGGACATGTGAAGAAAAATGCTGAGGATGGAGCCACCAGGAAGAAGGAAAAGAGGAAGACCAAGGAGGTTCATGGATGTGGTGAGGGAAGACATGCAGGTAGTTGGTTTGAAAGAGGCAGATGTAGAGGACAGGGGGTATGGAGGTATGGGGGTATGGGGGTATGGGGTATTGATAATTCACTGTGGCGACCCCTAATGGGAGAAGCTGAAAGAAAAAGAAGAAGAAGTAGAAAAGACAACCTGTATGGAGGGTTTTGTAATGATCAGTGTTTATACTTGTATATAATCCCTGGTTTTCAGATAAATTTTTTTTTTAAATGTCAAAGATTTACCCTGAACCCCGACTTCTTAATGCCGTTTATGTAGCCATGTGTTTTTGCTTTAAATTCATGTCTTTTCATTTGTTAAGTCCCCTCATGTGTCCTAATTCAGCATTTCATTTACATTTTACATTTCAAGGCATTTTGCAGACTTTCTTATCTAAGCGACTTACAGTAATGTCAGTTCTACAGCAGAGTAACTGAGGGTTAAGGAATTTTCTCAAGGGCCCAGCAGTGGCAGCTTTGAGTAATCTGACTTATACCCATGTTTCCATTGCCACCTGTTCAAACCAACATTTTGGTTCCATGTTTTTGATCTCGGTTAGGTTTCACGTTCTCGTTCTTGCTCTGCTCGGTTCACGTCCTCTGCTGATTCCTGACCCTTTGCCAGTTTAGTGCTTGTGATATCGGATTCCAGTTTGTGCTTCATGCATGTTTATGACTTTAAACATTCCTCCTCCAACCATTTCTTCACTTTTCTCACTTCTATTCTCTTCACTTCCCTTTTGTCTCATTTTGTATCATTCTCTTCTCTGCTTTTTTGTCTTAAGTAATTTTCTCTTCTCATCATTTTTGTCTCATGTACATGCATTTACAGGTATCCTTCTCTTCTCTTCTCTTCTCTTCTCTTCTCTTTTCTTTATTTCTCTTTACTTCACTTCTTATCTCTTCACTTCTCTTCTCTCTTCTCTCTTCTCTTCTCTTCTCTTCTCTTTATTTCTCTTTACTTCACTTCTTATCTCTTCACTTCTCTTCTCTCTTCTCTTCTCTTCTCTTCTCTTAATTTCTCTTCTCTCCTCTTTTCTTCTCTTCTCTTCTCTTCTCTTCTCCTCTTCTCTTCTCTTCTCTTCTCTTCTCTTCTCTTCACTTCTCTTTTTCTCATTTATGTCTCATGTATTCTTCCCAAGTCAATAATTTCATGCATTTGATCACTTTATTGTTTCCTCTTCCAGAATCCCACCACTGCTTCAGTACCAAGCGGCTCTAATTTCACTTACTACAATTTAGGTAAGTCCCATTGCCATATTTGAAGCCTTCAACTTCTTGTTTTTGCTTTTAACATTTGTCATGAATTTGATCAAATCATAATAACCCTTCTGTTTTGTGTTTGTGTTTGTTTTTAGCCCACACAAATGTGGAAAAAGATGAACTGAAACTGCAGTGGCGCAAAAGAAACAGCGAAAAGAAAGACACCGCGATAGTAATAGAGGAGGATGGGAATTATTTTCTGTTCTTCAGAGTAACTCTGGCGTCTCGGAGACATGGTGTGAATTACACGATCACAGTCGAAAAGAGGCCGAACGAAAACAAGTCCACCAATATCACTGACGGACACATCAGTGGAACGGAGAACTCGACAGGATTTATCGGGATAGGAGCGCTTCTGACGGAGAACACCGTGATAAACGTTATCTGCACTCCTGAAGCACTATTCGATGTCCGGAACACTTACTTTGGCCTGATCAGATTCTGAATCTGCATTCTGCCTTAGCGGACGAAGCTTTGTGGGAGCGGTCTACACGTTTCGAAGACGAGGTCCACTCGGTTAATCGTCATCGTACCACAGCAAATCAATGATAGAGACTGAGATCAAAGTTTTGCCCCGGAAACTTGAATTTGACGTGTTGAATGTGAACATTTCCGACAAAGCTATCGTTCCTCAAAATTGTTCACATAAAATATGACTTTATAATATTTATCGAAGGTACGGCATCGTCACAAAGCTCCTTTTTGTTTTAAAGCCCAGTTTGCTTTTCTTCATGTTCATTCTTCAGATGAAACTCAGGTGAATCCATTCTTCAGAGATCCACTCATGGTCTTTTAGAATTGTATGTTCATCACAACAGATGAAACTATATCGACAAAAGTTTGTGGACACCTTACCATAAGATCTGTATGTTCTTTTAGAACATCTCATTCCACACTTTCCATTTTCAGTTCTAATAACCTCTGATCTTCTGCGAAGATGTTCCTCTAGATTTGGTACTGATGCAGGTAAGGTAAAGTGAGGTGAGGAGGACTAGGGTGCAGTTAGAACGAGTTCAAATTAATCTCGAAGATATTCAATAGGTTAGGAGCTCTATAGCAGGAGACCTTCCACTCAGATCCATGTATAATTAAGATTATACTGCTTCCACTCCAACCCACATAAACTATACCTTTCTGAGGAACTTTCTGAGGAACTTTCTGAGTTACACCACATTTCCTCTTAACCTAAGAAGAATTCACCCCAAACGTGTTCAGTAGGGTCGAGGTCAAATCTCTATAGCGGAAGATCTTCCACTCCTCCAATCCATATAAACCATTTCTTTCCGAGAAACTTTCATTAAATCAATTAATAATGCAACAATTTTCATGCTTCAGTTACATTTTCTCTTAACCTGGAAAAAAATCACCCCAAAGGTGTTTAATAGGTTTTGGAGTTCTATAGCAGAAGATCTTCCACTCCAATTTATGAAAAGCAGATCTTCATGGAGCTGGCTTTGTACACTTTGTGGAACAGGAACAGGAAAATTTCATACCACAGCATCCAAAGACGTCCTGGACCAATTGTGTGCCTCCAACAGTTTCTTTTGGCAGAGAACCACATAAGGCTGGAAAATTCAAGGTGTCCAGATACTTTTGTTCTGTATAGTGTAGGTCTGTGATTTTTTTTCCAAGCAGATTCGAACTGCTGCTACATTCTTTAGATGTCTGGGTATCTATGTATGTCATATTTTCCATCTTACTTCATCTTCACATCATTTCTTTTGCAAGTCAGTCAAATGAGCTCTAAGTATACAGAATTGTCCACGTAGGCTGGATGCAAAATTTGTATTTTACAGAAATTTTTGTGCATGTTTTGTGGTTTTTAATCATATCACCCATCCACACCAGTGTACAATTACGAGTGCAAAACACACAGGATTCAGCACTACCCACTACCCAGATTTTTACAAAAAGACAGATTTCAGGGATTTCTTATTTCATTTTTCAAGTAATATCACTTTTTTGTAAAATTCCCTCTGAATGTGCAATGTTTTCAAAAATTTTGCGGGTTTTTTCATGAATCAGTTCCCAGTGTTATAGTGTTCATGTACACGCTTTTGTTGTTGTTGTTGTTGTTGTTGTTGTTGTTATGATATGCACTGATTTGTACTGGATGAAATAATTTTCAACATCGAAATAATACTTCTTTTTTATATTATAATTCTTTATTTATTTTTTTTTATAAAATCTCATTAATGATCGTTCGATATGTACATAAATGTTGTTTTTTTTGTGTATTTAGTTTTTTTATTTCCGGCATATTATTATGAATGTATTACTGTTAAGACCTGACTACTCATCCTGTTGCACATAATGAATGTACAATCCTTTTTTTAATGAATGTAAAAAAAAAAAAAACAATAATAATAATTAAAATTTTACATATATTTTATAAGTGCATCTAAAAGTTATTTTATTGTTTAGATAGATGTATTTAGATATATAGATAGATAGATTTACATTATGTTTCATATCATTCTTACAGTATGTTAATCGTTGAATTCATATCCACATGTTCCCTTTTGGATTTGTTCTTCGTGCAACCCTAAAAAAGTAAAAGAAAAAACAGTTGGGACACTGAAAGATGTAAATAAAAACAGAATGCAATTATTTGAACATTAAAACCCATAATGTATTTATAATAGATCACATAAAACATATCAAATGATTAACTGAGGGAACTATTTTAGGTAAAACATTTCGAATTTGATTGCTGCAAAACGACTTAAAAAAAAAAAAAGTTGGTTAATAAAAAAGAAAACGATGGAGAAACATTTTCAGCCAGTCAGTAAGATTGGGTCTAAATAGTGTATCATAGAGAATCAGAGCTTCTCAGAAGTAATTATGGGCGGAGCTTCACCGATCTGTGAAATACCGTGTCTACAAATTGGGGAACAATTTCAAAATAATGTTTAACATTCAACTGCAAAAGACTTTAAGCATCTCATATTTTACAATACAAAATATCCTCAAAAGATTCTGCGAATCTGGAAAAATCGCAGGGAAAGGAACAATGGTGAAAAATCTATATTGATGGCCGTGATCTTCTGGCCCTCGGGGCGGCATTGCCTTTAAAACAGTCATGTGATAGAAATCACTGCATGGGCTCGAAGCACCTCTGTGTCTGTTAACACAGATCATCTTGTCGTTCACGAATGCAGGTTAAAGCTCTATCATGCAAATGAGAAAGTAACCCAGCCATTAGGGAGGCACAAGCCAGTGCATTCTTAGTGCCGGTCCCAAGCCCGGGTAAATGGGGAGGGTTGCGTTAGGAAGGGCATCCAGCGTAAAACATGTGCCAAATCAAATATGCGGATCACAAATGAGAATTTCATACCGGATCGGTCGAGGCCCGGGTTAACAACGACCGCCACAGGTATCGTTAGCCGACAGGGTACCGGTGGAAATTGGGCTACTGTTGACTGAAGGAGGAAAAGGAGAGGAGGAAGACGTCTACAGAGACGGCAGGGAAAGGAGCAGTGTAGGAGAGTGGAGGTTCGGGTTGGTACTTTAAATGTTGGTACTATGACGGGTAAAGGGAGAGAAGTAGCTGATATGATGGAGAGGAGAAAGGTAGATTTGCTGTGTGTTCAGTAGACCAAGTGGAAAGGGAGTAAGGCCAGGAACATTGGAGGTGGATTTAAACTGTTTTATCATGGTGTGGATGGAAAGAGAAATGGTGTATGAGTGATTCTGAAGGAAGAGTACAGTAAGAGTGTAGTGGAGGTGAAGAGAGTTTCTGATAGGGTGATGATCGTGAAGGTGGAAGTTGAAGGGATGACGATAAATGTCATCAGTGCCTATGCTCCACAAGTTGGCTGTGAGATGGAGGAGAAGGAAAGATTCTGGAGTGAATTAGATGAAGTGGTAGATGGTGTACCTAGGAAAGAACGATTGGTGATTGGGGCGGACTTTAATGGGTATGTAGGTGAAGGGAACAGAGGTGACGAGGAGGTGATGGGTAGGTATGGTTTTAAGGAGAGGAATGTGGAAGGGCAGATGGTGGTAGATTTTGCTAAAAGGATGGAAATGGCAGTGGTGAACACTTATTTTAAGAAGAAGGAGGATCATAGGGTGACGTATAAGAGTGGAGGAAGGTGCACACAGGTGGACTATGTGCTATGCAGGAGATGCAACCTGAAGGAGATTGGCGACTGTAAGGTGTTGGCAGGGGACAGTGTAGCTAGACAGCATAGGATGGTGGTCTGTAGGATGGTTCTGGAGGTGAAGAAGAAGAGGAGGAGAGTGAGGACTGAAAGAAGAATAAGATGGTGGAAACTGAAGGAGGAAGAGTGTAGTGTGAAGTTCAGGGAAGAGGTCAGAGAGAGGCTCAGTGGTGTTAAGGAGGTGTTGGATGATTGGGCAACTACTGCAGGAGTGATGAGGGAGGCAGCTAGAAAAGTACTTGGTGTGACATCTGGAAATAGAAAGCAAGACAAGGAGACGTGGTGGTGGAATGAGGAAGTGCAGGAGAGCATAAGGAGAAAGAGGTTGGCAAAACAGAAGTGGGATAGACAGAGTGATGAGAAAAGTAGGCAGGAGTACAAGGAGATGCGGCAGCAGGTTAAGAGGGATGTGGCGAAAGCCAAGGAAAAGGCATATGAGGAGCTGTATGAGAGGTTGGACACTAAGGAAGGAGAAAAGGATTTGTACCGATTGGCCAGGCAGAGGGACCGAGCTGGAAAGGATGTACTGCAAGTTAGAGCAGTAAAGGATGGAGAGGGAAATGTGTTGACTAGTGAGGAGAGTGTGTTGAGAAGGTGGAGGGAGTATTTTGAGCAGCTGATGAATGAGGAAAATCAGAGTGAGAGAAGGTTGGATGATGTGGAGTTGGTGAAGCAGGATGTAGATAGGATTAGTAAGGAGGACGTGAGAGCAGCGATTAAGAGGATGAAGAGTGGAAAGTCGGTTGGACCAGATGACATACCGGTAGAAGCGTGGAGATGTTTAGGAGAGATGGCAGTGGAGTTTTTAAACAGATTGTTTAACAGGATTTTGGAAGGTGAGAAGATGCCTGAGGAATGGAGAAGAAGTGTGCTGGTACCGATCTTTAAGCATAAAGGTGATGTGAAGACCTGCATTAACTACAGGGGTATTAAGTTGATCAGTCACACCATGAAGTTATGGGAAAGAGTAGTGGAAGCCAGGCTGAGAGAAGAGGTGACCATCTGTGAGCAACAGTATGGTTTCATGCCGAGGAAGAGCACCACAGATGCCTTATTTGCTTTGAGAATGTTGATGGAGAAGTATAGAGAAGGACAGAAGGAATTGCATTGTGTATTTGTGGATTTAGAGAAGGCGTACGACAGGGTGCCAAGAGAGGAGTTGTGGTATTGTATGAGGAAGTCAGGTGTGTCAGAGAAGTATGTGAGGGTGGTGCAGGACATGTATGAGGACAGTGTGACGGCAGTGAAGTGTGCAGTAGGTACGACAGACTGGTTTAGAGTGAAGGTTGGACTGCATCAAGGATCGGCCCTGAGCCCTTTCCTGTTTGCAGTGGTGATAGACAGGTTGACGGACGAGGTCAGACAGGAGTCTCCCTGGACTATGATGTTTGCGGATGATATTGTGATTTGTTGTGAGAGTAGGGAGCAGGTTGAGAAGAGTCTGGAGAGGTGGAGATATGCGCTGGAGAGAAGGGGAATGAAACTCAGTAGGAGTAAGACAGAATACATGTGTGTGAATGAGAGGGAGGGCAGTGGAGTGGTGCGGTTGCAGGGAGAAGAGCTTCAGAAGGTGGAGGAATTCAGGTACCTGGGGTCAACAGTGCAAAGTAATGGAGAGTGTGTTAGAGAAGTGAAGAAAAGAGTGCAGGCAGGGTGGAGTGGGTGGAGAAGAGTGACAGGAGTGATTTGTGATAGTAGGGTATCTGCAAAATTGAAAGGAAAAGTTTATAGGACTGTGGTGAGACCTGCGATGTTGTATGGTTTAGAGACAGTGGCATTGAGTAAAAGACAGGAGGTGGAGCTGGAGGTAGCAGAGCTGAAGATGTTGAGGTTTTCGTTGGGAGTGATGAGGATGGATAAGATTAGAAATGAGTTTATTAGAGGGACAGCACATGTAGGATGTTTTGGTGACAAGGTGAGGGAGGCGAGATTGAGATGGTTTGGACATGTGCAGAGGAGGGACATGAATTATATTGGTAGAAGAATGCTGAGGATGGAGCCACCAGGTAGGAGGAAAAGAGGAAGGCCAAGAAGGAGGTTCATGGATGTGGTGAGGGAAGACATGCAGGTAGTTGGTGTAAAAGAGGCAGATGTAGAGGACAGGGTGGTATGGAGACGGATGATCCGCTGTGGCGACCCCTAATGGGAGCAGCCGAAAGAAGAAGAAGAAGAAGATGCAAATGAGAAAGCATGTGTGAACATGATCCGGAGATGCCGCCACCCTTTCTGGGTCAAATCTCATTTAAAATGCAGTTGAAAACCGTTCTGATGTCAGACGAATCGAAATTTCTTTTTGGAAACCATAAACACCAAGTCCTACAGACTAAAGAGGAAAAGGACCATCCTGCTTGTGCAAAAACCTGCATCTCTGATAGCACGAGCAATTTTTACATCTTAAAAAAATAGCGCAATTATGCCGAAAGGTATGTACAGGTTTTTGTGCTTCACCCAGAAAAGACTCTTTTTTAGGACTTTACACTTTAGATAATAATAATAAAAAATTTAAATAATAAGAAGAAGAAAAAGAAAAAGATGCATAGAAAAAAAAGAAGCATAGAAAAAAAAATTACTAATAAATAGTAGCTTTATTTATTATTACTAAATAATAATAATAATAGTAAATGTGATTTTTTTTTTTGTAATAAAAAAATAAAAAAATAACTTCTATTTTTCTCTACACATATTCTTTTCAGTAGATTACAAAGATATGATCAAGACGGGTTTTAATACAGTTGTATCGGCTGAAGGGGTTGGAATTGTTTGGTTAAATGCTGCTTTATTGTGTGTTGTATATAAATCATGTCGTATATCACAAAAATCCCCTAAATGGGTAATGCTGTTGTGCATGTAAAGAGAAATAAAAGGGAGTTGTTGTTCAGCAACAGACGAGATGGTTTTCGGTGTGGGAGTAGAATCACAAGATTTGTCTGTATCTATGATTCATCACTACAAACCCCCAACAGAAACTCTGAGTCAAGTGGAAGCAAGAAATGAAAGCGCAAATGTGTGGATAATTTAAGCGTCGATAATCCAAATAACATCCATTTGTCCTTTTTGTTTGCATTATATGTTATTTGTGACATTGTCTATGGGCTCACTGACATGCCTTCCCTCTGACTTCCATCCTATTAGCTTAGCTACGTCGTGAACTGTCACGTGACGGGCTGAAATATTGTTCCGTAGCAATGACTCAAACGTGAGACCCCTTTTACAAAGAGAAACCAAAATAATCAGCGACTGTGATTTGCCACGTAACACCCTACTGTCTGTTGAGCAAGAGCTTTCGAAGAACGATGAGCTGTGTGAGGCCCCTCTGTCACACACATGCTCAGAGCGTACTCGATTAATAACAAGCAACAAATCACAAGCCTGTGGTAGTACACCATACTTATCTATAACGAGAACTTTAAGCAGCAATGGTGTCAGAAACAGCTGGCCAGAAGAAAAACTGATCCATATTCGCTTGCACTCATATGTGATGTATAGGGGTTTTTACAGTGGTGGGCTTTCAGGACCAGCAAGACCTTCTCTGCTGGCCTAAACTCAATTAGAGTCACCGAGTTACATTTTTGATAAACGATCGAATCAGATTTCAGCCATCCATCATGCATTGCCTGGTTTAAAGAATATCTAACAGTACATGTTGCTTCAAGCTGTCGTTTCAACCATTCAGATTTCGAGTTGGCGACAGCGGGGCCATCTAGCAGGCGTACAATTACATTACGTCCTTTGATCGGACGGTCAGAGAGGGCGCTAGTCGGAGCTCGCAAATCGCATCTGTTGCAAACTGCACAAGCTCAAATCTATTCATGTGGATTTAATAGCAGTTTTTTATTAAACAACAACTGGCAGAGGAGAAGAAATCGATTTGGACATAGATACACTTACAAGGACATTTACAAGACGGACTTTTCAAGGAAAGCTGGACATCGTGGAGAAAGGTCGACCCAAACAGTTCAAAACAGTCGTTAAGATGTTTATTCTTTTGTGTTTTCTTTTTTGTGAATTTTTACAAAAACATACAATTCTATTTTAAATCACCAGGAAAACTGTAATGCACAGAGAAATTTCAGGGAAAACCCAGGGTTATTTTATGAGTTTAATATTGATGCTTCTGCTAAAGATGATATATGCCTGTGGGGCAGCTGTGGCTACAGCGAAAGGAGAAGGGTTGAATCGGGTTTTATATATATATATATATATATATATATAACATTTATAATATCAATGTTCTTGTAGTCTAGGTAGAATTTACCTAAATACAAGGAACCTGATCTTTTTCTTCTTCCTTCCTTTCATCTCCTGTAGCATCCGTGGGAGTTGAATAAGAACAAAAACCACCTTCATGAGCTTCAAAGCCCGCTGTCTTACTGCAGTGTTATTATATCAGTCACTGCGTAACAGGCAACAAATGCTCCGGGACTGCAGAAGGCGCTATTAAAATGTCATGATGATTATCTGTGACCACCGAAAGACCCTCAGATTCATTCACCTGGAATTAAATGACTCATGAGCGGCAATTTAACAACCTATCGCTCTGCACGTTTACCTACAGAGTTCTCCAAACTGTTTACTTTGGGGCCAGGTCCTGATTTGGGTGAATGTCGTCTCCATCATGGTCCAAGTCTATGATATCTATCTTAGGAACCAATTGGATGGCATGTGGTGTTTGACCAAACATAAGGAACAACTCAGGATAAAAATGTTTGTCATGGGGGTTGGAAGGCTCAAGAGGGGAACATCTTTTCTTCCCTTAGTTAACTGAGAAAGGGAATAAAGTGTAACTTTAAATCTTATTTAAGGTACACTGGAACTCGAGAAGAATTCTACCAGACAAATGCAGTAGCATAACCCAGAGTATATAAAACCTCCACACAGGAAACTCTTGTAAATTCTGCTTAGGGTTTTTCATGTAATGATAACAGTAGCCACATGATGCTTTCTCAACGGAACAAAATCCCCTACGTGGTAAACAGCGAGCTAATAATTACTCCAGCGGTTGTCAAATAAGCGAAACTCCATAAAGGTCATTCATCTCCTACTCCACACACACACCCACCACATCAATTGCTAGGATATCTTCAGTGTGGTCTTTTCGATCTTTGAGTGGCAAAATGATATTAACTGAATGACTGAAAATTGAAACATGAACACATAAAATCTCACCCTCTATGATATCTCAGTTTGTTTCAGACAATAACACGTATGCACGATGAGGTAATTGCACAGGAAACTCCGTCGTTGAGATTCCTGTATTTGACCCGAATGGGCGACTGAATCATTAAGTCGCATTGAATCGAAGCTTATTCAACTTCTGCAACATTCTTCTGCACCAGTGTTCCATACCGGATGAGGAGTAAATGAGAGAAAAGAAAGAGGGGATCGAGATTAAGTGTATTCTGACACCTGAGTGAAACCGAAACCGAAGAACTGAGAGAATAGAGATAAGGAGACAATACAGTAATGAATGGTGATTAAACAACGGGAAATAATTCTGCGTCGATTCACTGCATCTACTCGTTTTAGTAAGCCGTCTCTGTTACTGTAATGGTCTGATAAGTCTGAGACGTTTTTTTTCATCGTCATTCATAGCAGAATCTTGTTTTCACTCAGACGCTGTGCTATGACCGCGCATTTCCTTTACCACGTCGATTCAGGCGTTGTCCTCTCTTGTGTTTGTTTTCTCTTTCCCACAGTGTTACAAGAAACTAAAAACATGACGTGCAGGTCAACAAGGGGGAAAGAGTGGACAAACCCTTAGCGCCGTTCCCGTGTGATTCGACTCGGGTCTCGGATTAACGAAGTGTTTAGGAAGCTAAATGTTGGGCAGGGATCCTTTAAAGACATTTACGATCTATAGAAACAATTATGCACACTCAAGCAGCAACCATAGATTAGACAACCTCAACTGTGAGTATACAAACACAATGTTCATGTAGCTTCCAGGAGATGTTTCCTCAAATATCTCAAAATGCAAAATTTTTGGTAGGATCCAAAAACAGTTAAGGTTTGAGGGGTTCAAACACCAAATCTGCCAAGTCAATACTGTTGGACTTTTGAACAGGGCCCTTGAGCAAGGCCCTTAACCCTCTATGCTTCAGATGTGCTGTATCATAGCTCATCTTGACTCCAAATTCTTAACCTGACCCAGCATCTTTTGGGAGGTGGTACTGTAGCTAGGTGGTTAAGATGTTGGACTTCTGCTCAGAAGGTTGTGAGGTCAAATCCCAGCTTTTAAGTGACAACTTTTCCAGGTTATACTCATCCTCTAAAATTGGGTCCTGGGTTTGTTCAGATCTTAGCTTTAAAAAATGATCCTTTCTGCTATTAAACACTTTGCTGTAAAGTCCTGTGTGAAATCTTTCATAAATACATATAGGAACCCTGAACAAAACAGGAACACACATTTGTCCTGATGAGGATCGTGTGGATTTGTCTAAACTAAAAAAAAATCATACAACCGAACAAATTGAGAAGCGCCCCCCACTGTCAGTGACACATCTGAAATTGATAAAAGCTTCATGAACATAAATGTGTTCAATACAAGATAAACATTTTACTCTATATATATATATATATATATATATATATATATATATATATATATATATATATATATATATATATATATATATATATGTACATACACAACATGATCTTGAACATTCGGTGTTGAAGCTGAAGATGGGTTCCCTTTAGAGTCTGGTTTCTCTCATGATTTCTTTCTCATGTCATCTCAGGGAGTTACTGGCTCGATATACACCATACATTATTACCTACTGCACCTTCTGTAAATAAATCACTCTCACTTCTGCACATATGGAGCCCATTCCCTTATCAATCATACTGCTATTTATTGTGAATTAGCCACTTATGCACTTCTGGTTAGATGCTAACTGCATTTTATTGGTTCTGTACATGCTCTGCACAGTGACAAAAAAAGTTCAATCCAATCTAATCTAATCTATTAGGGAGGAACGTACAATCATAAGGAACAAACTCATTACTTAAAAGTGATCTACACAATAAATTCAATTAAATTGAATAAGTATCATAGCTTTTAGTGTCCGGTTGTGTCTATTAATATTAGCAAAGAAATCTTACAGTTTTATCATCATTTCTATATTTATTCTATATCTATTTTATTTCGCTGATAAGACCTTAGTTCACATTGCTCAAGTTTACAGCAGTATACTATAATAAACCCTTTCTTCAGGTCTAAAACCAAATAATTGATACATATTCAATAAAAATGTATTTCAAGTTTATACAGTAACACTGGTGTTAAACAACAGAAAGAAGTTGCTGCTGATGGTAGATTAGTGCTTAAGGTCCTAGACTTTAGATCTGAAGATCTTGAGCTCAAATCCCAGCCTCACTAAGCTGCCAATCCTGGGCCCCTGAGCAAGGCTTTTATCCCCATGGTTGCTCAGTTGTATGAATGATATAAATGTAATTTGCTCTGGATAAGGATGTTTGCCAAACGTGGGAGGTGGTAACTCAGTGGTTAAGGCATTGAACTCTGGATCAGAAGGGCACAAGTTCAAATCCCAGCACTCACAAACCTGCTATTAATGGGCCCCTGAGCAACACCTTCAACACTCTTTTGTAAGTTGCAAGGGCGTCAGCTAAATGCCTAAAATGTAAATGCTGTGAATGTAAATTGTTAAGGGTTGCTGGTGAGAAAGACAGGAGTTCAAGAACCAGCATTTTCAAGCTACCATTGTTAGGCTCCTCGAACAAGGCTCTCAATGCTCTCTGTATCAGGGCTGACCCTGCACCTTGACCCCAGCTTTAATATAATAAGAAAGTAGAAGCGAAAATGCGAAGGTAGCATTTTTCACTTCTTTTATTGGTCACCTAAACCACATTGTGACCTGGCAGTTCCATAAATGTCGTAAAGCTACACACTGGTAACCTCTTTTCACCACCCCTTCAAAAAAATCCAACTGTTTTTAACAATCGAATCGTTAAACACTAACAAATATTATTATTAAAATAAAGAAGGCCTTGTACTAAAATGCTAGCTAACATGATTCTAAAAGGAAAAACGTTTATGGGTTGTTACCGATACTGATCTAATAATCAGCTCAAGGATCTAAATACAGAGCTTTTCACATGACACCTTCATCCAAACTGGGATACAGAAATCATAGTAATGGAAAGACTTTTCGATCTGCTCATATTCTCCCACACAGCCTTGAATATAGCTGCGAGTCAATCAAATACCAAAACCTACACCTTTAACCCACATGATCTTAAGAAAATTCTGGTGGCTCATTTATACAACTAGAAGTCAGTTTTTTCTTTTTCAAAAAACAAAGAGTAAAGTATAGGACATGATACAATCCTCATACCCAGTGTTCCCAGGATACACTCCAGACAACGATAAACTCCCAACAAAAAACTTTATTTTCATTCAGCTTTCTTGGGAGCGATCCGAAAAAGAAAAAAAAGCTTGTGTGACACCAAAAGGGTGTGTAAGATGAGAGTGTTAAATTCAGTAGCCGAGCCAGTTCTTCATTTTATGTACAACCGCAATTCCAAAAAAGTTGTTACAGTGTGTACAATAAAAAAAAAAAATGCAGTGATTTGCAAATCTCATAAATCTCATATTCTATTCACAAAAATCAGATCAAATGTTAAACATTTAAAATATGTACCATTTTTAAAAAAAAGGGGGGATTGTGAATTTGATGGCTACTACAGGTCTCCAAAAATTTAAGACAGGGCCATGTTTCCCAATGTGTAGCATCATGTCTTCTGTCTGTATACTGCACCTCTGGTAACTGAGGAGAGGAAGGAGAAGAGCTGATGAAGTTTTGGGAGAGGAATTTTGTCCCATATGTGTCTGATACAGAGCTCCAGCTGCTCAACAGTTCTGGGTGTTTTTTGTTGTATTTTTCGGTTCTTATGCGCTTCAGCTATTAGGTGCACAAAGTTGTAACGTTAAAAGCACAAAATTGTTTAATTATTTTAAGGCAATGGGTCACAATGTCAGGTCCGAGAAGCGTAACCAGTGGGTCTGCACATTTTTTTCATTTTGAATTGGAATCAGTAAAACATTTATTGCCAAGTAACTTGTGTTGCACGTACAAGGAATTTGTCAAGGTGTGCTGGTGCGATAAAAATCCAAAAAAGTCTAAGATCTAGGAAAATAAAAGGTCAAATGGCAAATGTCAGAAGACCCCTAATGCACAATTGGTGCAGGGTATGAAAAAGTGAGGCTGTGCAAATAATCATATTTTACAAATAAGTCTAAAGGTGCAAGGGTTCGTATATACCGTTATTATTTAATGTGATGCATCTAAAATAACAATGTGGGGTTTGGGGTTAGGACCTGAAGGACCTGATGGACTGCAGCCTCCTGCCAAAAAGGACTGATGCTAAATGTTTGTGTCCAGGGTGAGACGGGTCAATCTTCAGGTTCCTGGAAATGTACAGGTCCTCTAGAGGTGGCAAATTGCAACCAATCACCTTCTCAGCAGAGCTAATGACAAGCTGCAGTCTGCTTTTGTCTTTAGCAATGGCAGCAACATGGCGCAATAGTGATGAGGAAAGTATGGACTGGATGAACCTTTTCAGCTGTCACAGAAAGCACAACCTCTGGTGTGAATTTTTTAGTCAGAGAGCTGAGGTTCAGCTCCCACTAGAGGTTCTGAGAGATGAAGCAGGAGGA
>JBCEWE010000279.1:197500-247500 GCA_039877035.1 Silurus lanzhouensis
TCGATCATGTTTCTCACACCACCGTCTCGATCATGTTCCTCACACCACCATCTCGATCATGTTCCTCACACCACCGTCACGATCATGTTCCTCACACCACCATCACGATCATGTTCCTCACACCACCATCTTGATCATGTTTCTCACACCACCGTCTCGATCATGTTCCTCACACCACCATCTCGATCATGTTCCTCACACCACCATCACGATCATGTTCCTCACACCACCATCACGATCATGTTCCTCACACCACCATCTCGATCATGTTCCTCACACCACCATCTCGATCATGTTTCTCATACCACCATCACGATCATGTTCCTCACACCACCATCTCGATCATGTTCCTCACACCACCATCTCGATCATGTTCCTCACACCACCATCTACAAGTCTCCTGGTGTAAAACGTATAGTTTCTTAGTGTAAATATAATGTTGTATTATTAGTATATTTATGCCATGGTGATTATTTTAAACAAAAAATATTAAAAAGTCATTCAGATGATGGTTTATTTCCCACCCTGTACTTTCTACACACATTCTACCATATCATCATGACCCATCTCATTTTCTTTTCCATACCATTCTCTCCATTAGCGGTAGACACGTCTACTACCCCCCCCCCCCCAACCCTAGACTCGTCTCGTCTCGTCTCATCTCGTCTAGTCTCGTATCCCATTCCCCCATTCTGAACCTCTAAACGGTCTCCGAATGCGGTGTATATCAGCTTGGAACGTTCCAAAAGGGCGTCTGAGACGGGTTTTTCTGCGAGATCTGAGTCAGCGAAAGAGTAATTCAAAGCTACCTGTTGTAGACCTCTTCCCCCACCCCCCCACTTCCTCTCCACATTACCCAAGAGCACCGCGACTCAGCTCAGTCGGGCCTGCAGCGTGGGCGAGCTCAAAGCCACCACTTCTTATAACGAGATGCAGATGAAAAGAAACCCGAGCCAGACCAAAAAGTTTACTCTGTAAACCTGACATAAGAAGGAGAGGGGAAAAAAACGATCCGATTACGCAGGGCTGAGATGCAGGACGCGGCGTTCCAAACGCACTCCACTGCAAAACGAAGGTCAAGAACGCTTGTAAACCGGTTCGAAGGAAGTGAAAAGGTTAGACTTAGACATCCGGAGTGTCAGGCAGAAGCTCGCATCTGAGGGTTAAATGAAAGTGGTCAACCACAGAAAGCTGCTTCAGAAACATGCTTGCATAATGTGTGTGTGGGTTCGGGTTTCTACTGTCCCTCAAAAAAACAAACACATAAACACATGTAAAACGCCAAGTAGAGCCGAACGCTTTTTGGAATCTTTTTTTGAAATATTGATTTATTTTAAGATAGAAAAAAAAAATTAAAAATTAAAAAAAAGGTTAAATATCTTACAATAAAAATACATTCAGTATAAAAGCTTTTCAGTACATGAACTTCAAAAAAGCTACAAACAACACTAAAATAAAAATAAATTATATTAAAAACAACAATGAACATTGTGCAAAAGATACTTTGAGCCCTAATCATGTCCAGTACCCCGAAAAATGTAAGTTTTATGTTAATTCTACATTAAAACATACTACAATTTTGTAATTGTAATATTTATATTTCATCAGAATCTTTGTAGTCTTCCAAAAAAGCTGAAATTTTAATATCAATTATATGTTCATACAAACACTAGAAGAACAGAAATTTGATTCATGTATATTGTACATCTCATTCTACATTATCTAAATTCACTGTTATAATAAGTTCCACTGTTCTGGGAAAATGTTCTACTAGGGTTTTTTTGGAGCCACAAGGGGGTTCATTCAGCCACAAGAGTGCTAGTAAAGTCAGGTACTGATGTAGGTGAGGTGAGGAGGCCTGGGGGTGCAGTCAGTGTGAACAATTCATCCTAAATAGGTTTAACAGATCTTCCACTCCAACCCATGGAAAGCAGATCTTCAGAGAGCTGACTTAATGCGCAAAGGCATTGTCATTGAAAGCTTTGAAAGATATCGTATACAATTACGTGCCTCCAACTTTGTGCTAACGGTTTTCAGAAGAACCACATATGGCTCATTTTATTATTATTATAAGTCTAAGTTCCCCTCAGGAATGTATTAAGTGTCGGACCGCCACTTTGTTTGTCTCCCCCAAGCACATTTCTTTATTATTATTAAATCTGAAAACATACACAACAACGGCAGGGGTATAAAAAGAAACGAGAGTTAGCGCATTGTCACTGTGTCGACTAGCTAAGTTTTGTTTTGCGTTTCACAAAAACCCTGAAGAATCCATAGCGCTAGAAAGAAAGTGACTAGCTAGCCAATGCTAGCCAATGCTAGCGCTCTGGATCCTTTAGCGTTTTATGTCCAGCCTCAAGAATTTCTCTTGAAAGGAGAAAATCCTGACAAATCCACATGTCGAGGGAGTGAAGGAATGAAAATTTGTGCTCCGCCCTCCACTCGCTAACCATCACTCGTCCATGCGCCTGCTGCCACATACATATATTCTGTATAGTTTATACAGTACAGTACTGTAAATTGCTCTGTTTTGCTAAAAAGTATTATCTATATATATATAAATGAATAACACATTACAGTACCCAATACTGATCACCGTGCTTTAAGACTCCTGGGAAGGATATGCCATGTCTCAACTTTATATATTTACGATGGTGTAAATATACATTGATGATTCACGATCATTGCAATTCAGGCACTTCCTGTGTGTGTGTGTGTGTGTGTGTGTGTGTGTGTGTGTGTGTATATATAGTGCTTATAACTGATGACTTATAACTGATGGCATTTATATTAACATTTAATGACCTTTTAATAGTCACTGCAACATGGTTATTCCACTATATCACCAGCTCACACCTTCAGTGCATGAAACGTCAGTTATTTTCAGTGGCAGGAGGTAATTTAAAGGCTGTGTCCCAAATTGTATGGTATCACTTCTTAAAGTGGTTCTGGGAACTCCCAGGGCTCATGACGTATAACCAAAGAATTAAAGAAGAAGAAAATCTATTGTTTGACTAGAAAATAACATGAAATTGTTAAATTCATGTCCAGTAAAAAAAGGTGCATACATTGTCATATGGAAATATTCTTTTGTAAATATCAGTTTATTGATGAATTTTTGAGATATTTAAATCCCAAAAACACCACGTGGAGTACGGGTCCTAAATCCGTCTAGAGCATGAACATCCCGAAACAGTTATCAGCCGGTTTATGCAGAAGAACCGACGAGCCATTATTCACATAAACAAAAACAGCATCATTTGTGTACATAAAGAAGACGCCGCCCACATAACTGCTCCTCACACTTCCTTTTTGGAGAGGGCTCGGATTATATCTCTTGTACGTCAGGAGCTCCATAGAACTACCTGGTAAGCGCTGTGATCGCTTCTGTACCATCTGGGTGAAAGAATTGCCTTCTGCACTGTAACTAATCTTAGAGTACACGTAGTAATAGCCCTCCTTTTGAACAATCAGAGTTCCATCTCTGTACTCGAGCTCATGAATGATGGGGTCTCCCTCGACAATCCATTCCAGGATGCCTTCCTTTTCGGGTTTCTTAGAACCAGCTTCAAAACAACAGAATACACATTGAAATATGTTCTATAGGACGAAATACACAATGAGAATGATGACATGGTGTGAAGCTCAAGCTCACCTGCGAGATGCGCCAGAGGCTTTGAGGGACGTGGAATTGGAGGTGGCTTTGGCCTCCTGGTGACCGGTTGATCTCCTGAAACACAGGTACACCACCGAATTTTGACACAAAGCTCTACCGTATACTTGCTATATGCTTGGGCTATTGTTGTGTTTACTGTCATTGAAGCCTGTTGTTATTGTGTGTTTCTGTCATGCATGAAATCCATTTTTGTTGTACACAGCAAAGTCAGTATATTCAGTCTTGATTTACATATACAGCATTTGGCAGATCTAGAACAACTTACATTTATCTCATTCATACAACCGATATGGGGTTAAGGGCCTTCCTCAGGGGCCCAAGAGTTGCTGGAATTTGAACTCAAGACCTTCAGATCCAGAAATCCAACCACTAAACTTCCACCTCCTTCTTGAGTGGTGATTTTTCATGATTAATAAATGTCTCAAAAGAACAGAAAGCTAAAAGTTGAATTGGTGGCCTGGGACTGAGGGTCCAGAAGTGGATATATGTGAATTCCATGCTACTTAGAGGAATGTGGGTGTTACACAAATGGCTAAAGAGAGGGTATATTAAGACTGTGTGTTCAATATGTTTCTGGCTGTGTTAATAACAAAACGACAAGCAATTAAATTTTTTGCATTTTTTCCCCCAAAACCGTAACCAAATTAAACTGAACCGTGATTTAAAAACGAACGTATCGAAGCGTGAATTTTATGTAACGCTACACCTCATATATATATTTATATATTAAGCAAATGCTTGTAGTTCAGGTTTTCATGTTCTTTCTTTCTTGCATTTAATTTCACATTGCTGGATTGTTTGCACTGAAGAAAGAACTTGCATCCATTTACATCATGTAGTTTTCTATACTGAATATTCATGAGTTTTAAAGTATAAAAATAATCACTCATCATCTCTTACGCTTCAATCTGTAGCACCTATAACTTCTAAAGAGTAAAAACAGCGTTCTGTTCAAGTGCATTTACTTGCAAGTATTTCATGCATACAATGGAGCAGTTGAAGGTCCTTGTTCAAGTGGTGGGATTTGAACTCAGCGCTTTCTGATCAGAAGTCTAACACTTTACCAACTACGCTACTCCATTTCCAGTAAAGAATACGGATGTGTGTACAAGTTTTACTCAACTCTGAACGTGGCTCATAAAGGTGTCACCTTTCAGTTAGACCACAAGTCCAATTTTCTCCAATATGGCTGCTCTAGTCTAAACAACCCACGAGGCGCAGCGCTCGGAGTCGCCGCCCTTCTGCTGAGCATACTTGTTAGCAACATTTGCGAACATCAACAGTTTGTAAAACAGTTTGAAATAAAAGGCCTGCTCAGTTAAATAATATATAACGATATGTTGTATAATATTGTATAAGTATGAAATATATACAACTAAAATCGAATCAGTCGAATGAACGCAATACAATTTTCTATGAAATTGATTCAATTGAGTAATCGATCAAATTGGCACAAGTTATACTGATTAAATAAAATTAAATGAATTAGTTTACATTTGTTAGACCCCGTTTGGGTTATACAGATGTGTATATAAGTGTGTGTGTGTGTGTGTGTGTGTGTGTGTGTGTGTGTGTGTGTGTGTGTGTGTGTGTGTGTGTGTGTGTGTGTGTAATGTAATTTTCTAAAGATATGATCTACGTAACTGTTTTAATTATTTCAGCAGACTTTTACATATGTCTTGATTCCCTCCATCGTTCGTTTATTTACTCCCTCGAAGTGTGGGATTGTCAGGATTTTCTCCTCTAAAGGAGTTTCTTCTATATAAAACAAATTATTGAAGCTGTACAAAAACGCAAAATAATCCATATGGTACATGTACCGTATGTGTGTATATATATATATTTAAGGGACATGCTTGAACTCTTGAGCTAGCATGTGTGTGTGTGTGTGTGTGTGTGTGTGTGTGTGTGTGTGTGTGTGTGTGTGTGTGTGTGTGTGTGTGTGTGTGTATGTGTGTGTGTGGTCGCTAATAATGCAGCATGTTATCGTTGACCTTTGCGCTGCAATCTGTTTCAATTCTGAGCACCAAATGGATGATTTTGGACGATGATGATGGACGTAGGTTTGTGAAGCTCGTTACTTCTCCTGTGGTCAGCTCTGTTCACAATGACGTCCTTGAAAATACGTCCTATTTTAACTTGTCCTACGTGAAATGTTTTTGTCCCTCATTGATTCTAGCTTGGACACCCTCTTTAGATAAGATTCCTAGTTTTGAAAGACAAGAGAAAAAAAAATCTATGTACCTTTTAGTGCTTCAGGGCTTTCAGCAGGTTTCTGAAAAAAGAAATAGAACAGTGACATGGTTTAGATGATATCCGACAGATGCACATGCATAGCATCGAATGAAGACGACTGCAGAATAAACCACAAAGCAGGTGGACCAGCCTACCGACAAGCCACCAGCGTGCAGGTCTGAGCCAGGAAAGGAAACAATGCACACGTTAAATGCAGAGACGTGCTTAAAGGTGGTCATGCACTAGATCTTGTACTTAATCGAGAATGCAAACCGGTTGTTTGAGTAGATGGGCTTTTTTGAGTAGCATGGACATTTCTGTAAGATTTCAATATGCATTAATAAATGCATTAACAAAATAAAGAGGAAGCATCTCTATAGTGAAGATTATAGAACGGCCACACAGCACACAGTAGATACTACAGAATGTGTGAAATAACTAAAAACGCAAGTGTTGGCATATTTTTGGTGGTAATTTCTTGTTGGTTGGTTGGTGGTTAGATGGTTGCGTTGTGTGCATACGTGTGTGTGTGTGTGTGTGTGTGTGTGTGTGTGTGTGTGTGTGTGTGTGTGTGTGTGTGTGTGTGTGTGTTGGTTGATGGTGGGGGAGTGAAGCATGGGTTGTATGGTGGGTGGGTGTGTTGCACAGGGGGTTTTATTATTGCTGACACTTTTGCACTGGCATTTAAGGTAAAAAACAAGTAAAATTCCTAAATAGTTGTAATATAAAAAAAATGCAGGCTTCTTTTCTAACTCATTAACTTCCGACCTTATATTATTCTGAAATCAAGGTGAAGACGTGGTGATGTTTGGGCACATGATGCAAGTCACACATACGTATAAGTATTCAGATCAATTGATACAAAGCAATGAATAGGTTTTAGAAATGCTACTTTATTTTGATGATAAACTGGATATAGTGTTTAAATGGAGAGATGGCTTCTTACTGAAACTGCATGTACAAAGAGGTCTGTATGTTTATTTGCACACACACAAAAAAAAAAAAAGCTCAGCGTGCAGGCAAGGTTCAACTGCTCAAGGTCAGTCCTGCTGTATGTTTAACAGGAAGCTGTGTTTTGCATGTGGGGGGCTTTTCTTTGTACCCATCTCTCGTGGTTCTTTAATCATCTTGATATGTCATTCTGAATGCATGATATGACAAGTAAATGAAACGTTAGGATTGCTCTGAAAATCAGAGAAAAAAAAGCAAACATGACCGTTCAAGCTTGCTGAAATGTAAATCAAGCGTGAGAGCCTTTCAGGAGATGAATTATACTTCATTCATAAGTATATAATTAGATCTCCTTTCTTAAAAATAGATACTAATGCATTGAACTGGAAATCTTGAATATAGGTACTAATAAATAACCTAACCCTTGATAAAATAATGGCATTTATATAATGCTCGTATAAAATTATAATTGCAATTAGAGTTGTCAGTTCTTTCAGAAACTGATGCTCATGTATAAAATGAAATACAGATCAATTAAATATATAGAGAGGATATAACAAAATGAAAGAATTATAGAGTATTGAAATAGGAATAAGTACCACATATGCCTGCTTCCTATTCTTACATTCTCATTCATTCACTATTTCTTTACCCAAGTCACACCTATAGTTATTTAATCCAGCTGTCATGAGTAATACGCTTCAGACCATGTTATGTAATAAGGAAAGTGTTTCACAATTCAAAACCACACTATAGATTAAAAAACCTGTACTTCCTGTACTACTACATTCTGGTGCGAGAAAGTTTTGCAGAAAAGATATCCAGAAAAGTAAATCTAGAGAAAAGTCTTGATTTACAGCACTCCAGCCTTTTTTTTTTTTACTTACAGACTCCGAGGTATCGCCATTCTTGTGGAGTTTGTAGATGAAAACACCCTCCATCAATACACCAAGCAGGGTCAGACACACCAGCACCAAGAGCGTGTTCTGGACCAGGCGGTTCCTCCGGACCTGCATTCGTCGTTGTCCCGGTTTGGGTGGCAGAGGTGGTGGAAAATGGGTAGCACCGTCCACTACAAACACTGAAGGGTATGCAGCATGACCATCAGCCATGTTCTTGCAGTCCTGAATGGAGAACTATAAAGCACAGGTAATAGAAGATCCTCGATTCAAGATAAGATGCTGAGCAATGGCTGAGGATGCAGAGTCGCAGATAACTCCCACTCTGGTCTCTCTCTCTCTCTCTCTCTCTCTCTCTCTCTCTCTCTCACACACACACACACACACTCACACTCACACTCACACACACACACACTCACACACATATATATATATAAAATGAGAGAGACACTCAATCATACAAGTTGACAATTAAAAAGGTCATTAAAAAATGTTTTGAACAAAGAACTAGGGCTTTTATTTTCTTTTGCAAATAGTTTTATCTCAGAACGAGGAACTTGTTATACAGGGTGTGATGAAGGAAGCATAAAAAGCACACACACACACACACACACACACACACACACACACACACACACACACACACACACACACACACACACACACACACATACAGGTACTGTCTAAAAAAACTGACCTCAATTCATCTCAGCGTCGCTGCTGAACTGAAAAAAGGCCCCCAACACACAACACAACTTCACTTACAAACGATGGATATGAATTCTTTTGTCACCTACACCTACTTAAAGTCTCTCTTATGAAGCTGTCAGAAATTCTACACAGCAAGGCGTTTACAGTAAACACATCTGTACCGAGAACACCAGATATCCCCAGTGGTGAATCAAGTACACAAACCATGTAGTTAAGCAAAAGTAGATTCACTCAGTAAAATGTGACTCCAGTAAAAGTGTCCCTTTAAACGTTCACTTGAGTAAAAGTACAAAAGTATTTTGCCTTCAAATGAACTTAAATATCCAAAGTAGTGATTTATTCTAACTATAATGTTCCTATTATTATTTTTACCACAAGATTCTTTACTTAATCACCTCAGTTTATGTGTAAAGACTCGAATGTGACTCTCAGCACACTGATCTATTAATAGAATGATATTAATGACTCAAACACTGACTGATTTCTATTACAATGATCAAGAACATAACCTTCTTTTCAACTACTTTGTAAACGAGGTCACGTGTGTTGTGGTGAGTTTGAGTCTGGAGTTCTTCATCATTTATTCCTCTCTAAATGTTCTGCTTGATGTTGAACTGATGCTGAACTGTATGTTGGTGATCAGTAGATGCACCGAGCGCCAATCAGAACACGTGTAAAACAGAGCGTGCGCTCGACCCTGATTGGTGAGGTGTTTCACCAGTTACGTTTTTATCCTCGTAAATAAAAAGAAACGACTGATTTCACTAAATGTAAAAGTACAAATAAAAATTAAAAGTTAAAGTAAAATATTTGATTTTGAAATGCAGTGAAGTTTCAGTCTCTAAAATTGGAGATACTTCAGCGAAGTACAAATACGTGAAAAAGCTACTTAAATACAGTAAAGAATTACATTTACTTCCTTACTGTCCGCTACTAAATATCCTCTATATGATATCTTCTCAGGAGCGGACTTTATACTGCATTTCAGAATAAAATTACTTTACTTAGGATTTGAATTGAAAACCTGAAGAGTGTTGAATGGGAATCGGTAGAGAAAGCACATGCGTAGCCCAAAGAGAGAGAGAGAGTGTGTGTGTGTGTGTGTGTGTGTGTGTGTGTGTGTGTGTGTGTGTGTGTGTGTGTGTGTGTGTGTGTGTGTGTGTGTGTGTGTGTGTGTGGACCAGCACGATCTTACCTCAGTGACCTCATCACATCTCATCACATCTCATCACATCTCGCACTGCACCACGCTGTCTGAGATCCTCCAGAACTGCTCGACTGGTACAATCTTCTCTCAGAATGAGAGTTAAGTACACTTCAAGGCTCTTCTCTGTTCTGGTGGCTGAATATATTTATATTAAGTTTGTAATCTTGTGTACCAGTGTAGATTTATTCATTACTAGAGACTCGAAGCACTTTTGTACATCCCTCTGGATGAGGGCGTCTGCTAAACACTGCAAATGTAAATGTAAATGGTCTCATACATCTCTACTGTCACTGTTCATACTTACTTCCATTCAAGTACATTTTAATGGAGTCATATTTAAGTCGGGGATTAGAATTTATTAGATTAGTACTCATTTTCAGGAAACTTCATCCAACACTGTATCTTCAGCAGTATATAGAGTAGACAAGGTTCTAACACTGTATGCTGAGTAATTAGAGCTTAAAAAAAGGTTTATGTATAGTAATGCAAACGTATAATAATGCAACTATGTACATCTCTTTGTGCAATACAATTCTCCACCACAAGGTCACAATATGCTTAAAATGTATATTAAAATAAATCTCTAACTGGAACTGCACTGGTCCTGCAGTGGTCCAACAATGGTCCAGCGCTGGTCCTGCACCAGTTTTGCACTGGTCCAACATTGGTCCAACACGGGTTTTGCACTGATCCAGCACTGGTCCTGTACTGCTTTTGCACTGGTCCTGCACCAGTCCTGTATGTTCCTGCACTGGAACTGCAGTGGTTCTGTCTCCCAGAAGATCTTTTCTTTACCACATTACTTTAGTTTGATTTGTACAGCGCTTTCAACAGAGGGCATTGTCCCAACACAGCTTTAAAGAGATGAATAGGTTTTTAAATATAAATTTTTATGTTACCAGTAAAACACACACATCATATCAAGTTGAACCATGTTGCAGAAAAACTAAAGAAAATTTGGTCAAAATAAAATCTCTGGAGATGAAACTTTTTCATGAGGGGTGCCAATAATTATGGAGTTAAATGTCTGACTGTGGTTGAACAAAGTTGACATTTATTTTATATATATATATACAGTCGCAATCAGAAATATTCAACCCCCTCACCTTCAATAGACAATACAGTGATGTTGATGAAAGATGATGAAAATAAATGAAAAGAAAAAACTTGTGAAATTACAAACAATATTTTTTGATACATATTTAAGTTATTTTGACTTAACTTTGAAGTTTAAATGAAAATTGTAAGTCTTGTAACACATGAGCATGTGCAGTATTATTCAACCCCCAGCTTCAGTACCTCGTGGAGCGCCCTTTAGTTTGTATAACTTCCAACAAGCGTTTTCGATAAGTGCTGACGAGCTTCTTACACCTCTCGATTGGAATCTTTGCCCATTCTTCACGTGCAAAAGCCTCTAACTCAGTGATGTTTGACGGCTTCCGTGCTGCAACTGCCTTCTTCAAATCCCACCAAAGATTTTCACTTGGATTTAAATCTGGTGACTGAGAAGGACACTCCAGGACACTCCAGCATCTTTTCCCCAACAAAGCTTTGGTTGATTTGGAGGTGTGCTTGGGATCATTGTCTTGCTGGAAGATCCAATGATCACCAAGGTTTAATTTGTCAACAGAAGGCATCACATTCTTCTTGGTACCTGGTATTTCTGGGAATCCATGATGCCAGGTACACAATCAAGATTGCCAGTTCCTGCCGCAGAAAAACAGCCCACATCATTATTGACCCACCTCCGTGCTTGACCGTGGGGATGGTATTCTTCTGGTCATAAGCCTGACCTTTTGCACGCCAGACATACCGCTGGTCCATATGTCCAAAAAGTTCCAGTTTGGTTTCATCAGTCCATAGAACTGTCTCCCAGAACTCCAAATCCAAATTCCTCCTGGCATATTCTAGTCGACTCCTGATGTTCCTTGAGGTCAAGAGTGGAGCGCGTCTTGGGTTCCGGCCATAAAGTCCTTGATTATTCAGTGCACGTCTTATAGTTGCCACTGAAGCACTTGTACCAGCCTTCATCATGTCATCCTGAAACTTTCTTGCAGTCACACGGGGGTTTTTCTGACTAAGTTGCTAAGGGCCCTTGATGAAATTGTGAGCTTTCTTCTACGACCAGGCAGGTTTGCAGCTGTTCCATAAGATTTAAACTTCCTTATAATGCTCCCAATGGTGTCTCTTGGAATGTTTAATCTTTTGGAAATCTTCTTATACCCAAAGCCCTTCAGATGTAATGAAATAATCTCCTCTCTCAGCTTTTGTGTAAGCTCCTTTGTCTTTACCATGATTGCAACTCACCTTGAACACCTTCATTGTCGGGGTTTATATATGCATCACAGCTGAAGCAAATGAAGGATTGTTATAAAGTTCCCAAAGGCTTAATGATGTTTCAGCTCCACTTCAGGCCATAAAAACTGCCAGAAAGTTTTAAAAACAACAATATTATATAGCGGGTGAATAATTGTGACATGGCGATATGAACAAAATATAATGTTATATATCCACACTGTTCACCTTAGTTCCCTGAGTTTAATATTTATTAATAATAATTTAGATGAATATAATCGTTATTGATTTTCTTTTTTTTTTTTCTTTTTTTAATGTACCTCTTTGAGGTCGGTTCACATGACCATACAGGATATTTGCATTGGAAAAATTCACACATACGTATGTTTTTGCATCGCTGTAGGTGTGAACATGTGGTCAGTTATGAAGATGTACTTAACATTATCATGGAGATGTGAGATGTGAGATAGTAACTTCTCCGTCTGTTTAGATGTTGGAAACTCTGATAAGTAGAAACGGACCTTTTACATTTCAAAGTACTACGGTGCAAACTTTTGTGTTGCACCTCACTCACCTCATACAACTAGTTACTACATTCACACTGCATCTATAAACCCAGTAGCAGCTCGTCTGAGGCAACATCTGTTTCTGCACGTGTTTAAAAGCGCTAAATTATACCAAAGCAGGAATGACCTTCAATGACCTTTCGATCTGTTCCCACACATAAAATCGAAAGTGAAATTAAAATACGAGAAAACCTAGAATTAGAACTAAATCAAAAAACCTCAAACTGAACTGCATTATAGCTCAAAAAAGTGTTGAAAATGTTCAAAAAAAAAGATTAAAAAGAATTAAAAGAAGAAGAAGAAAATGAAGAAGAAGATCAACTAAACATCCCTCTGACTTTCTGGGTGAAGGAAGGCAAAAATAATAAAAGCTTTATTATACAATAGTTTGTGTATCTACACCTCACGTCAGTACAACAAAGTGTCGGAATATCACAGTAATTGCATCTGTTTTTTCCAAGCAGCCGTCTGCGTTAGCATGCGCAGACGTTTTTATCCCCCGTCTATGCTTTTGATTCCAGACTGCCGAAGTGTGTCGAGGTTACATACGTCTCGAAAGGAGACCGCAGCGACCTTGGAAAAAGGAAAGTGTACAAACAGAGGGTGTTTAGGGAAAGAGTGAAGTGTGAAAGTCTTTATGCAGGAAAGTCGAAAACACTCGAAGAGTACAGTTGAGAAGAACAGACAAAAAATATCATGGAAAAAAATGAGAAATTACAGAAAAAAAAAAAACCCTGGAGATAAACATTTGCTCGAATCTGAAACAATAATATTTGTATTATTTATATTAAAAATATATTTAAATAATTCTAAAAGAGTAGTGTATTTTTTGTATTTTATATATATATATATATATATTTAAAGATAATCAGAGCTCATTGCATTGTAGCAGCATGTAGAAGTTTTGCACAGTCCAACAATGGGGGATTGAGTGCGTCGATCTTTAGGGACGCCCCCTGCTGGAACTTGTGCTTCAGTAAAAATGTATGTGGAAAATCACACACACACACACACACACACACACACACACACACACACACACACACACACACACACACACACTGCAGTGCAGTGCAGTAGACAGATATCAGAGCTAATAAAGTCAGAGGAAGTGTGGGTCAGGTTCTACATGAACGTCACTGGTTCTTATTTTTGACCTTCCAGCACACGTAATTCATACCAACCAGTCTAACATCTGGCCCTATTCCAGTGTGGTTTACCCCCTGATGGGGTAAAATGCATTTCTGTGACAAATCGCCACGGAAAGTAGATGTTAACGATAAAAGTGTGGGAATAAAACTGTCTTTTAACCTCATTTTTTAATAATGCTTCAAAACTTGGTTGTTTTTTCATCAGTGGAAAGCCATCAGGGTCAGCAAGGGCTTCTCTGCAGGGCTAAAGTTTATCAGAATCACAAACTTATGTTTTAATGTATTCTATGATGCTCTCGATTAAACAAAAAATATGTACAGTACCACTTTTTTACTTAGTTTCCTTTATAAAATGTGCAACACTATTTTTTATTTTTTTCCCTTTTTTTATGTAATTTACTTTTTTTGATGTGCAACTGGAAGCTTCTGCCACCAGAAACAAATTCCTTTGCAATAAAACTCTTTCTGATTCTAAATATGTATTTCAATCTTCCTAATAGTTTTTTCTCTTCGATCCAATTTCTATCCAATCAGATTTCAGACGTCACCTCATGTGTTGCCGGGGGTAAAATGTATCTACTGTGAGCCCTTTATAGTCAGCGCTGTGGGCTTCTGTAGCTTACACACCGTGTTGCCTGGAGCTGTCGCTTCAACCAATCGGATTGTGAGTTGTTGACTCCGGGGGGCCATCTAGCAGGCGTCCGATAACGTAGGCATTTTCGCGTCTTTTTGATTGGACGCTCAAATATTTCTGGGTGGATTTAATAGCTGTTTTTTTCCATTTCGCAATGAACATTAACAAGATTGCCCAAAAACAGTTCTAAACAGTTGTTAAGCTTTTTCATGCTTTAGTAGAATTTGCATCAAAGGTTCCCCTGGTGGTCTAGTGGTTAGGATGCGGCGCTCTCACCGCTACTGACCGGGTTCGATCCCCAGTCAGGGAACCAACCCCAGCCACTCTTAGTGCAGGTCCCAAGCCCGGATAAATGGGGAGGGTTGCGTTAGGAAGGGCATCCAGCGTAAAAACATGTGCCAAATCAAACATGCAGATGATCCGCTGTGGCGCCCCCTAATGGGAGAAGCCGAAAGAAAGTTTTTTTTTTTTTTTTAGAATTTGCATCAAAATTTGCCTTAATTTCCAATCCCCCAGGGAAACCTTAATGCACGGAAAAACTGCACAAAAAAAAACCCGGGGTCATTTGATAAAATGGTAGCTATCGGTGACGCGGGCGAGGACTACGAGGGTTTTAATATGCTAGAGATGATGCATGCGGGAGGTGCGGCTGCGGCTACAGTGAAAGGAGACTTGTTGAATTGTGTTCAATGGGTTTCTTGCTTTAATAATGACATTCATTCTCACTGTTCTACTGCGTTTCTCACTAATATTGATGGCTTCTGTAGACGTGGCATCATAACGATGGTAGACTGATATTTAGTCATAAATGATAACGTAATATGAGTCTGTGAGTCATTTCCTATACACAGTGTGGTCTAGTTTTATACTTTATAATAACTTACATTCACGCAGGATCCAAACTGAATAATTACACGTTTATTAGCTGTCATTTAAAAAAACAAAAACAATGATTTTTCTCAGGATTGAATTCAATTTCATTTCATTAGACAAAAAAAAGCTGACGCAGAAATATTTCACGTATCAATAACCCATGAAGAAAAATAATATTACAGTAATATTGTCAATGTGCACTCTATTGCCAAAAGTATTGGGACACTTGACCTTGTATGTGGTTCTTTTCCAAACTGTTAACACAAATCTGGAGGCGCTCAATTGTATTGGACGTATTTGGACGCAGGATAATCAAATTTTGCATTCACTTGAACTTGGAAACCCAAAACCTGCTCCAGCATGGTGATGCCCCTGTGCACAAAGTGAGCTCCTTGAAGATCTGGATTACATGCTTTGGAGAGGAAGATCTCCTGCTATTGAGCTCTGATCTCATCCCTACTGAACACCTTTGGGATGAATGTGAACGCTGACTGCACCCCAGGTCTCCTCACCTACATCAGTACCTGCTTTTTATAATACCCTTGTGGCTGAACACAAATATCCATAAACACACTCCAAAATTTAGTGGAACATCTTCCCAGAAGAGTGGAGGGAATTGACCAGGTGTCCGCAAACTTTTGGTAATATAGTGTATATAAAAAACAAACAAAAAAAAAAAACCACACAATTTCCTTCATTGTTTTAACAAAAAAAATTAAATAAAAATAGGCCAAAAGTACTGGAACACCCGACTTTTCCGGCCATACGTGCTTCTTCCCCAAACCTTTGCCACAAAGTCTTTAAACATTACATTTCCCCTTCACTTGAACTAGAAGACCCAAAACCCGTTCCAGCATGACGATGCCCCTGTGCACAAAGCTCCAGCTCCATGAAGATCTTCTGCTATAGAGCTCCAAACCCTATTGAACAAGAATGAATCTTTCATGCTGACTGCACCCCAGGCTTCCTCACATCACCTACATCAGTATCTGACTGTACTAAAAGCCTTGTGAATGAATCTCACTCAAATCTCCAGTAGAGTGGAGCTCATTATAACAGTGGAATAGGATGTTCAGAAAGAAGCACATATGAATCCTATGGTCAGGTGTCCACAAACTTTTGCCCATATAATGTATTATAGATGTAATTTTAAGGTATTTATCTGAAAACAATACAAATAGTAAAGCACCACACACCACCTAGCTGAAAAAATCTATTAGCGTCTCTCATTAAGATTCATATTTTAGATAAAAAACAAAATAATAAAAAAAAGACATTCTTGTTGGACGTAATCAGTGTTACGGAAGATTCGAGATCTCAGCGTTGGCATTAATCGGTTATTCCACAAATACCTCATTTCGTGTTTTTTTCCGGCAGTCCGTTGAGCCTCAGGTGATGTAAATGTCATAGAGTTGAACTTTGAGCTGTTTTGTTGAGAGACGGAAAAATCTAGTGTTTATTTGAGTTTTAATACAAATTCCTATCAACTCGATCCGATCTCCCGTAGCAACCAGACACAGACGTGTCACTCACTGGATGGTTTTTGTTTTCCTCACCACCCAACATTGTGTAGAATATAAAAACCCCGTTCCTAATAAATTGACAGGGAAAATATCTTGGTTGGCGCATTGATAATGCAGACTCGTGCACAATTTTGCGTTTTAGGCCTATTCTATCTTTCCAGCAAGCACAGTTTCGTTCTTTTTCCTGTTTTGTAATCTGTAAAGTACAATTTCTGCATTGAGAAACTTTTCCATCCATTTTGTGTGACATTTGAAGCAAAGATATTGCTGAAAATTGCGAGATTTTAAATGGGAAAATCCGTGGGGTTATAGTTTATTTCATCTGTGGAAGGCCATCAGGGTCAGCAAGGCCTGGGAAAGTGGCAGCTCAGTGGTTAAGGCTCTGGGTTACTGATCGAAAGGTCAAAGCCTCGGTATCGCCAAGCTGCCACTCTTGGGCCCTTGAGCAAGGCCCTTAACCCTCTGTGCTCCAGGGGCGCTCTGACCCCAGCTTCTGAACAAGTGCAAAGAAAAGAATTTCACTGTGCTGTAATGTTTAGTCTTCTATTCTAAACTCCATCAGAATCACGGACTCACGTTTTAATATTTTTTCTCCGTTAATACGTGTTCAATTCTTCCCAATCGTCTATTGTCTTCTCTTTCAAATTTCTTAATCAAATAAATTGTTTATTCATCCTTATTAATATATATATATATATTTTTACTATTTTTTACATTTCTATTAATATCAAATTGTTATTCTTATATATATATATATATATATATATTTTTTTTTTTTTTTCTTATGAATGTAAAGAAAACCAAAATATTTTGTAATAAAGTACGGTTTTAAAAAACAAAAAAGTCATTTCTGAGTTTTTTTTGTGACGAGGTGAGAAATCACTAATTTGCGAATAAACATTACATCAGAGTTGTTCGACTGAAAGTAAAAAAAAATTAAATAAAATAAAAAAGAGAGAGAGAAAGAGAATGTGTAGAACAACTTCAGCGTTCGCGTCCTACGATGCATTGAGTCGCAGAGGGGTCTGGGGTCACCACTGGTTCCGTCGTGGAGCTGGACGTCTGTTTGAGAAGAAGCGTAACGAGAGAGGCGAAGAGTGAGCAGGGTGGAGACACAGATTGAGATTCTGTTTTCTTTTTTTTTTTCGATCTGTGTGTGTGTGTGTGTGTGTGTTACCATTTCGTGGGTTTGTTTCGGATCAACTCTGGTAGCGACCTACTTTCACGTTTGACCACGTGTGCTGTAAAAGCAAGTCAGTGTTTTTTTTTTTTTATCTTTCGTTCAGGAAGTCGAATGTTTTTGTCGACTTTTACTGACCTTAAAAATTCTTAAAACCTACAGTCCAATTATTACCACTAAAACACTTGGGAAATATTGATAAAAAACCCACTCTCAAATATTCTACATTGAGAAAAGTTTGTGGACACCTGACTGTCTTGTTAGAACAACATTCAACATTGAGACTCCATTTGGGGTGCAGTCAGTGTTCACATTCATCCCAAAGGTGTTCAGTAGGATTTGGAGCTCAATAGAAGGAGATCTTCCACGCCAATCAATGAAAAGCAGATCTTAATGGACCTGGCTTTGTGCTTTTTGGGTCTCCTAGTTAAAAAAAAAAAGGTAAATAGACGTCCGATACAATTGTGCACTTCCAACTTTGTGAGGGGAAGAACCTCATATGACTGGAAAAGTCAGGTGTCCCAATACTTTTGAAACCGGGGTTTATTTATGTATGTTCACATAAAGTTCAACTCGCCTTTGTCTCGTCAATGAAAAAGTTGTACAGTGCTGTGATAAAGTATTTTGTTTATTCCCCTTATTACACATTTAAATGATTCGGATCATCAAGCCAATTTTAATACTGCACAGTGAAGCTCCCCAAACCTGCCCTCTCTCTATCGGCAAAAGTACGCTTACATTTGGCATAAAAAAACGAACACAGAATTTTATATATATATATGTACAGTACAGACCAAAAGTTTGGACACACCTTCTCAAAGAGTTTTCTTTATTTTCATGACTATGAAAATTGTAGAGTCACACTGAAGGCATCAAGGGCTATTTGAGCAAGAAGGAGAGTGATGAGGTGCTGCGCCAGATGACCTGGCCTCCACAGTCACCGGACCTGAACCCAATCGAGATGGTTTAGGGGTGAGCTGGACCGCAGAGTGAAGGCAAAAAAGGCCAACAAGTGCCAAGCATCTCTCGGGGAACTCCTTCAAGACTGTTGGAAGACCATTTCAGGTGACTACCTCTTGAAGCTCATCAAGAGAATGCCAAGAGTGTGCAAAGCAGTAATCAAAGCAAAAGGTGGCTACTTTGAAGAACCTACAATATGACATTTTTCAGTTGTTTCACACTTTTTTGTTATGTATATAATTCCATATAAAATTCCACGTGTTCATTCATAGTTTTGATGCCTTCAAGTGTGAATCTACAATTTTCATAGTCATGAAAATAAAGAAAACTCTTTGAATGAGAAGGTGTGTCCAAACTTTTGGTCTGTACTGTGTATATAAAAAAAAAGAACATAATACTAACAGTGAAACATGGTGGTGGTGGTGTGAGGATCCGAGGATGCTTTGCACCCTCAAGACCCTGGACGATTCGCTTGATGACTCATTTGTGTAACAAATTTGCAAAAAAATGGAATAAAAAAATTAGAAAGTGACAGTTAGTTGGCGTGGAATATAAATCAGTAGTTTGTTCACAAGACAGTATATAAAAAGATCAAAGAAATTGTGATACGCTGTGATCAGAAAATACTCAACTCCAGACGAGGTCGTATTTGATCTTGTCGTTTAGTATTTTCCCACAGCAGAATAATAAAAGACCGGACTAAGGACACACAGACTTCTACACTCTAGACAAGCAAATGAAAGATCTGCAGTAACCACGGATTTCCAAAACCTGTTCACGTCCTAAAGGCGTGGAAACCGCGGTATGCAGACCGAGCGCTTTGCGGCGAGGCGACAGAAAGGAAACGAAGGACACTAGGAAACACCAATCACCACAGGAAGTCCCTTTTATTGTACACAATACCTCTTTATTAGCAGTTTATTTTCTCTTCCAATTTTCCACCGTGGATCATTTGATCAGAGTGCATTCGTTGCTACAGAGGCACTTGACAAGGTTTGATTTCAAAAAGAAAAACAAAACAAAAACATACAGGAGAACTAGACATGGTGTGTGTGTGTATAAAAGTGTGTGTATATACACACACACACACATACATATATACACACACACACACACACACTAGGACCTCAGTAATCTTTAATCCAAATTATGTATATGGACCTGGATTTCTGGAGTTCACCTCAAAGTATCTCCGTCTCTCTCTCTTTTCAAGACACGCCCCCTTTCCCCCGTCCTCCATCTCTACATCAGAGTTTAAATCGTAATTTTTAAGAAAAAAGAAAAAAAAAAAAAAAACACCCAGAAATCATTAATCACCGTCCTGATCAACTCCGACACACCGCACGACCCGTTTAAATAAAACACCCAACACCGGAGGAAAACCCAAACCGGCGTTTCATTTCCTGGAGCTCTTTTATTATATATCATTATTTTTATTTATATCTGTTACGCATCGCTTCCCTGCGCAATCTGACGATCTCGGAAACAAAAAGAAATTGATGACAAATGCCCGGGTTATAAATAATACACTCAAACAAACAAACAAAATTGAAAAGAAAATAGAAAAGAAATCAAATTGCATGTGTGTGTGTGTGTGTATATATATATATATATATATGTGTGTGTGTGTTTCCCCAAAACCGTCCCCGTAGCCCTATTAATTTGTTTATTAGTAACCTTAAATGCACCGGGGTTTGGTTATGACGGCTCACCACGCCGTTAAATCTATGTGGATTATTATTAATATTATAATAATCAAAGGATTCATTATTTTTAATAAACAAACAAACAAACAAACCCTCCAAACCTGAATGGGGTGTGTGTGTGTGTGTGTGTGTGTGTGTGTGTGTGTGTGTGTGTGTGTGTGTGTGTGTGTGTGGGAAGGTGGGGGGGTGTTAGTTCAGACCAAACTATAATATCACAACCAAAAAAAAAAAAAAAAGAAACAAAGTATAACAACATTGATCCAGATGTGCCAGCTGTTTCATATTCGTTCTTCGCAACTTAAATAACTTAACAAGGACAGCTGAGGTTATTTATTGTAAAAATCTGAAAGGTGATATCAAATCGCACACTAGCACCTACAACCCCGAAAAAAAAAAAACCCTCCACCCTCATCTTTCGTATGTCTTCTTCAACTCCCCTCCTTCCCCTGACTGGGGTAAAATAACCGCTAGGCATTCGAGAGATGCGATTTTTTAAAATCCTATACATGTGACTAAATTATGTTAACCAGTCAGGGCGGGGAAAACCTGAGACGCAAATCCAGCCGAGACAAAACTCCTCCCACTTCATCGCACAATCACGGAATTGAATTTCTTTTTAACCGACGGCATTCGTGCTTGCCGTTTTATTTATTTATTTATTTATTTTTTCTTCAACCTGAAACTAATCCGGATTGAAACTACGCCGAAGCGGGAAATGGACGGAAATGCAACCATCTTCAATTCTTTTTATGTTAGTCAACATAGAAGGAAACAAAAAAACTAAACGTATTTAATGTGCTAGAAATGGGAAGGGGAACAAACGACTCATTTTAAACGACTGAAAACTGCTTTACCTTCAAAACAGAAAGAGAGGAAGAAAAAACTCCACCCAGAAATATTAATTATAATAATAATAATAAAATAATTTAAAAAAAAAAGAACGAAAAAAAAAAGAAATTCATGAATGCACGGTTGAAACAGCGCCCCCTGGAGAGCAACTGAGCAAATAAAAATAAAAAAAAAAGCAAATTTTTTTTTTCTTATAGTGGTTAGATTGATGGTGCTAACAGTACAGCCTGTATATGGAATTTCGATCTTGTGCCTACAGGAGAAAATTAGCAGCGTTTTCTATCCAAATATCAGAGAACAGTCTGAATCAACTAAACAGCTGGATGGTTTATTGGTCAGCGTGGAGATACAGATACAAATCCAGTGTTCTAACCCGGCAGCCTCCTTCCCCCACTCTCGAGTTCACCCGATTTCTCTTTGTTGGCCCATATTCACAGATGTGTGTGTGTGTGTGTGTGTGTGTGTGTGTGTGTGTGTGTGTGTGTGTGTGTGTAAATGTATTGGAGGTCTAGTCTAGTCTAGAAGGGAGGGCTCAGCAGGGCGGATTATGGTGGGCCGGGTGGGAGCACCAGGAGGTCTTCGGCTGCAGAGAGAGAAGATAGAGGAAGGATGAGCAGAGAGCATTCCACCAAGAGAAAAAGAAAGTAAAGAAAGCGAGAGATCAAAGAGAAAAGGAAAGTACACAAAGAAAAGTCAGACTCTGTTCCGGTGTGAAGGCAACAGATTTTTTCTTTTTTCTGTGTATGAAAAAAGCGATGCGGCGGCTCTTTAGTGTTTCTGCTTCTTCAGAAGCAGAAGTTGACGTTTCTAAAACAACCAGGACGGCTTTAGAACCAGGGTTGTTTTTTAACCCTCTATAGCATTGCATTGCATGCTGGGACTTTGTTTCCCTTATATCCAAGGATTCTGATTCAAACCGGAAACACGGTTTGTACTGTGTCTAAAAAAAAGTTTCAGGTGTTTATAACACTGTACTGATCGACACAATCCAAAATAAAATGATGTTTATATTTGTTTATTACATCAATGCTTGTCATTGTCAGAAATTTCTACTTTGACAAGAAATTCAGGGTTCCTACACATATTTCATTTCAAAATTCCAAACTTTTCCAGACTGAAATATGCAGAATTCCTTAAAGACTTTTTTAAAATCATATGTAACATCTGAAATAATGATTTTTAATTTTAACTATAACAATATATAACTATATTACAATCTCTGCTGTACTGTATGTCAGAGTCTGATGTTTAGTCGCACTGTAGGGGGCGCTGTACTGTCACGGCAACTGCAGCCTCACGACATAACATCCGATCACAGCTGTGCAGATCCGGGATTATGGCGATCTTTCGGCAGCGCTGAGAGGCTTCCGAGAACAATGACGCATTTATAGTCTTTGCCACGACGTTTCGAAGATCCGGAAAGTAAATAAACGGCGGGAGGAAGTGCGGCGGGTCGAAGCATTTTGCTCAGGGACGTGAGTGTTTTCAGACGTTTCAGTGTGGATACGTTTGTTTTTTTGGGGGGTTTTTTTTGACAAGAACGCCGTTTTCAAATTTATCCGGATTAATGTAGACTGGAAATCTGGAAATCGCGTTTCTGGTCGGTACGACACTGTCCCCCTGTGACATCACCGTGGGACAAAAACGGAACGTTCTCACATCAGAAATTATAAAAAATATTGCATTTTAATATATATAGTGGAGTTGTTATACATACGTCCACAAAACTCAGTCTCACGTTGTCACGGTTACCGCACGATGCTGCATGTTTCAATCCACTCATGATGCCTTCTGACTGGAGCTCAAGTCATAGCAGAGCGAGTGAAAAAGTAGGAAAAAAGCCAAAAAAATGAGAGGAAAGAATAAAAAGAGAGGCTGGAAGGCGAGTCATGATGTCAGAATTGATCCGGAGAGATTCCTGCCGTCATAAAAAACACGAGGAAATCCCCCCACCCCCCACACAGGTATTTACCTGGGCACCCCGGGAGGGATTCGTGCTGGGCGAGAAGGCACTAGAGGTGGTGCACTGAATGGGTCCTGGCTGCTGTTCCCGAAGGCGTTCATAGGCTGTCCCGGTCTGGATGGGATGGGTGGAGCACCAAAAGCAGGGGAGGGGTTTAGAGGGGGCGGCCCCGGAGTGGGACCTCTCACCGCCGGAGGTCTGTTAGGGGGCGGGGCTGTGGTGGCCGGCCTTCGCTGTGGGGTGGGGCTGTGAATGACAGACAGAGGTGTGTGTCAGATGGATAAACTGGGAAAAGATCTGTAAAAGCAGATGTTAAATAAAGACGAGGACACCAACCTGGCTTCCTGGACCCAGGTGTCGTTAACAGGCGGAGGGACAGGCACGGAGATGGTGGTGGTGCTGATGTCACCGATGATGGTGAGCGCCTCCTTGAGGGCATGGTACATGCGCAGCATCTCGTCCCTTCTCTGAGCCTGATCAGCCGACTCCTCCATCAGACTGTTCTGGTCTCCTGAAGAGTACAGGTAGGCCAGCAGCTCCGAGTGGATGAAGTCCTTCGCCTGAGGAGCAACCAGGAGGAACTTGTTTAGGATCGGAAAACTTGGACCATAGCAGAAGCCTAGCGACGCCCTAGCAACCACATGGAATGCAGCAATGCCACAGTGTCCCTCTGGAATCTCACAGCAACACCACTGCAACCATCTTGTATACTACAACATGATATTGGCAACAATCTGGCAACCCGCTGGGATACCATATCATGACCTATAGCGAGAATCTGGTAACTAGCCAGGATACCATATCATGACCTATAGCGACAATCTAAACAAATGAACAGCTGATGTTTGTTGTTTGTCTTGATTTTATTATCAATTGTACGGTGTCCTTAAGTGTTATAAAAGGCGCCTTTAAATAAAATGTATAAACTTGAAGACCTACACAAAAAATGGCAGGGGTATAAAAAAAAGAAACTAAAGCGCAGTGTCACTGTGGCTCGCGCCGTACCGGATATACGATCTGTAGCGTGTTGCGAAATTTTGTTTTGCGCCTGAGCAAAAGTCTGCTGAAATAAATAGAACAGTTAAGTAGATCAAGTTAAATACTAAATGTAAAACACACACAGACACTTACATACACATCTGTATTACTCAAATGGAGTCCAACAAATGTAACCTAATTACATTTTCAAATTAATTAATTTATTATTAATGTGCCAATTTAATCAATAATTCAATGTGATCAATATCAGTTTAAAAAAGTGTATTGCATTATTTTGATGTATTCTTTTACATTGTATTATTTTTTTTTATTATTTATAAAATATTATTAAACCAAGCAGACATTTTATTTAAAATTGTTTTAAAAATGATAATAATAATAATAAAAAACAAAGCAATTTTACATTTTGTATTCCCCCCTGTTAGACCCCTAATAACACCCCAACACACACTTGTTTAAAAGGTTCAGATGGGCAGTTGCGGATCGGAGGTGCGTGTGGATGCGACGTTCTAGCGAGTGTGTAGTTTCCATCCAGAATGACTAAACTCATTTACAACGCAGAAGATCGCGCTGATGAGCCGTGCTGCCTACGTTCCTTTCAGTTTCTCCTTCTCTCTGTTTCTTTTAAAGGCAACAATACGATGTGGAAAGGCTCACACACACACACACACACACACACACACACACACACACACACACACACACACATCAGCAGAAGAACCGGGCGAGGGTTCAGTGTTCACAGAGAGGGCAGAGATTGAGAAATGAGCAAACTCTCATGTTTCCATGCGGCCGTCATTCTGAAAGCCCACGCACTCAAACCGAAACCGAAGCGTGGCACAATCCGTCTTTTTACCGCCCACACACACTCACACTGTTGATCATGATGTGCATGATGGTCTTGGGCATCAGGTCTCTGATGGTCTTGTTGACGATGCTGATGTAGGAGTCCACCAGGTTACGGATTGTTTCCACCTGCCTCTCCAGCTGAGGGTCCATGGAGAAGGTGTCCACTGGAGCTCCTTCATCTCCCTCGACCTACACACACACACACACACACACACACACACACACACACACACACACACACACACACACACACACACACACACACACACACACACGCTTATAAGGAGATGCATTATTGAGAATTGCCATTCAATGAGCACTAAAGTAATGGCACCCTATAATATTTAAACTAGCTGATGAGCTGCGGTGGCTGAGCTGCGTTGTTGGACGTTTCATTGTGCACAGTGAGCGCTGATAAACCCAAATAAATCACACATAGCTACGATTAGAGATGCTTTCTGATGAGCCCATCGTAACTTAAAAAAATATGGTAAGTGGAGACAAGGCCAAGCCTAGCCAGGAGGTCTCTAAGAATGGAGCTCAGTATGGGGTAGTTTACTGTCATTTAGTGATAATTTAACACGTTACAGAACAGAATTTAGCTATTTTCAGTAATGTATAAACTATAGAGTTTATATATGGAATTGGCCGGATGGATGAGCACACACTTCTACGTTTGGAAAAGCGGGATTTTTCCCATTTTCACAATTTGGTCATATCGCCAATTTGCGATTTATCTGTAAATATTTTTGGATTGTATTCGTATGTCAAAAAACGACCCCGATGAGCCCCTTCAAAAACATTCAATCTACAACATCATACTAAACAACTTTGTGGTTTGAGTGGAAGATCTCCTGGTGTAGAGCTTCAACCCTATTGAACACCTCTGAAATGAACCTTTCACGCTGTCTGCACCCCCCACCCTCCTCACCTTCTCATCAGTACCTGACTTTCAACACTACTGTAGCTGAATTTCACACCTCCACAAAACCACATGGTCACAAACTTCTCAAGCTGCCACACCAGTTCCTGTGTGAAGTACCTGATCTTTCTCAGGGTACACGCCCGCCCGGAGAAACGAGGCCTTCCAGCTGTCCACGTCCTCCTGGGAATCGCACGCCAGCTCAACCTGCCGCAGGTCTTTATAAACGTTCCTGGGAAAACACGGAACGTTAACACACACACATACACACACACACACAAGTAGGGTCAAACACAGGCATGAAGGACAAACTCAGACCTTTGCTCCGTGTTGAAGATAGCGAATGTGTGTTTAGTGGACATGAAGCCTTTCTCCACGTCTCGGATCTTCAGGTTGTCCAGAGGGAGCATGTATTTCTTCTCTTTTTCCTGTCACACACAGAAACACAGTCAGAGAGGTTGTAACACAAAAAAAAACCTTTGCATTGTCACAGTGGCGTTCGTGCTCAACATCTCATTGCAACATAGAGCCAAAGTGCAGCAGAGCAAACACACACCTGCGCTCTCTGTTTACACACACACTTTTGTCAATCTTGAATTCTTAGAACATCGGGAGCGCTCGACAGCCCTTTAAGAGGCTCTAAATCCAGATTTGCGATTTTCTGAATATTGACCGAAGTTGACGTGTTAAAAGCAGGAAAAATGGGTGACGAGCACCACTTCTAATGGCTGAAGCATCTCCAAAAGACAATATGGAGCAAAATTGCTCCAAAAAAAAAGGACAACCGGTGGACCAGCACCACGGCCATGGACTCTTTATGCGTGTGGAGAGCGAAAGCTAGAACGTCCGATCCCTCTCAGCACAAATTTGATGAAACATCTAATGCTGGCTCTGGAAGAATGGAATCACCATACCACACGTCGCTTGGTGTATAGGTGTGTAGCTGTAGAGTGACTCGAAACCCCGAGTGCTGAGACTCGTCCAAATTCTGTACATGTGAGCATCAGAACTGGACCATTAGGACCATCGGGAGGCTTAGTCTGATGAATCACATCATGATGACAGCAACATCATGGGGACAGTGTGTTGCTCTGGGTGGTCCTGGGCACCATGTCCTGGCCTTCAAGCAGAAGTCACCCCCACCTCAAGGTAACACTAAAGTAAAGTGCTTGTGATCTTTGTTTTGGAACGGTTTGAGAAACATGACGGAGTTGCTTCTGAGCTCCACAGATCTCAATCTGATCGAGGTTCTGTAGGATGGGATTAATGGAGGCTCCATCTCAGAACGCGTTTAGGATTTAAAGGATAAGAGCGAAGGAGAGCTGAGAGCATTGGGAAAGAGGGAGATAGAGGGAGAACGTTGGAGAAAACGAGTGTGAGAGCGAGCGCGAGTGTTCAGTAGAAACGTCGGGGGAGGGGAAGTTGGTGAGCGAAAGCATCTGGAAACATTTATACACGGACTAACGGCGAGAAAGAGAGCGAGAGGGAAAGAGAGAGAGATATTGAGCGAGAGAACGAGGGGGAGGAACAAAGCTATCCCAACAGTTACATCATTCCAAAAGAACACAGACCCCCCCTTTCCCCAGTAACCCAGTCCGATTTCCTGCAAATTCCAAAGTCAGATCCCGACTGGAACGTCTCCTCCGCCTGCCACGTCACTTCGCTCCCGCCGCATGCTGCCGTCCTTCTCTTCGCGACTCAGAAGCTCTCAGATGGACACACAGGAAAACTCTGGAGTTTTACTAAGAAACTGGTGGTGTGTATGTGTATGTGTGTGTGTGTGTGTGTGTGTGTGTGTAAAGAAAAGCCTGAGAGAGAGATATACACTCTCACACACTTTCTCACACACACACTTCTTCCGGAATGTACTGGTGAGTGTTTTATTTTAGAGCAGAACATTTCAGTGTAGAGAAAAATCTGTTGCTCGTTTCTGCGCGCACACACACACACACACACACACACACACACACACACACACACACACACACCACACACACACACACACTCCAATATTTTATGGCAGTACATTGATTTTGCAAATTTTGAATCGAATGAATCAATTCTTTTGATCCTCATTACTTTGAAGTTACATTGATTCCTTTGTAGTTACATTGATTTTGATTGAAGTTCGATTTTGATGTCTGATTTGAATATTATCTAAGAAAAGAGTGTGCGCATAAGAGAGAGAGAGTGTGTGTGTGTGTGTGTTGTGTGTGTGTGTGTGTGTGTGTGTGTGTGTGTGTGTGTGTGTGTGTAGCTTTATCATATCAACATGGCCGGCTTGAATGTTTACTCTTGGGTCTCTCTCTCTCTTTCTCCTCCTCCTCTTCGCCAGGCCGAGCGTCCAGGGCAGTGACCTGCAGCTCGCCTGCCTGATTTTGCCCCCCCGTCCGGTATTGCCCCATCCCCCTCGCCTGCCCAGTGTTCAGACTACCTGTTCATTACGTTTAAGCTGAACAGTAGTCCGCACATTGGTTAGGCTGGGCTGGGACACACACACATCAGAAGAGACAAGGCTACAACTTTTTAGCTTCGGGACACAAAGGAACAGAGGGACACAGGTACAAGTCTGGCATCATGAACAAACCAATCAGAAGAAAATAATTTCCACATACACCAGTGATGAAGTGGAAATAAATCTGTTAGAATTTGGCCATTTTTCATGATCAGTTCCTTGGGCGGAGTCTTGTCTGGAAAAGTGGGAGGGGCCTCAATGCACGCAAATAAAACCGAGATCGTTCGACTTGACTGAATTCAGAGGTCAAAAAAAATTTTTAATCTAACAAAAGCTCAGAAATGACGTGTGACGAATTACAGGTCTAGAAACGTCAACATACTGCAGCTTTAAACGTGTAACGTTTGGAAAAACAATAGCACAAATACAGGAGTCTTAAAAAGCAAAATAAAAGTTAAAATAAAAAAAAAGTTTTATGATGTTTCTGATTTATGACTGCAACAGATTCTTTTGGTAAATAAATAAATTGTGGCACAAAATTGGGGGTGTCAAAATAAAAGAAAAAAGAAAGAAAAAAAACCCCAAATAAATATATTAAATAAATAATTAAATTAATTAATTAATTTTAAAAAGTTATAAAAAAATAAAAATAATTAAAAATAATAATAAAAGAAGAAAAATTGGTATAATTCCAGCCTAAAGATTTTTTTTTTTATTATTTGTTATGGAAACAGTTTAAAGCCTCACCTCTTCATCCTTGTACCAGGACAGAGACTCAGCTGTCAGGACGAACCAGTACTCCTTGGATCCTCCCTTCATGAAGCTGATGTTGATGGTGAGCCAGCCTTTGCGGATCACCTGAGCAGAGGGATGGGAGGGGAAACACATCACAGGGCAGAAAGGACATTTATTATTTGTCTTGAGCAAAACACACACACACACACACACACACACACACCACACACACACACACACACACACACACACACACACGAATCTCAGGCTGTGAAAACACTCACAGACTCACAGTAAACACCTGTTTACTCACCTGTACAGGAACATGTGTGTTTGATGAACAATCTGATCTGCGTAATTTGCCAAATTATTTTATAAAGTACTTTTTTTTATTATTATTATTTTATAATTGTTCATAAAAGTGGATTAATTTATAGTTTTCTGTGGAACTTTCAAATTAAAATACAGTATATTAATATTATTATTTGTTTAGGTTTTATTATTGCATTTTTAAATATTTATTAAAAACAATTAAAATTTACTTTAAATAAATAAAACATTTATTTATTTTTATTGAATATAAAAAAAAAAGGAATGGGCGTCAGAAATGTGGGAAAACCAACAAAGCAATAAATGCAATAACTGAAAAATGCTTAGAATACTTTTTTTTTACATTTAAATAATCATCAATGTTATAAATAAGAAATAAAAAACTTTTATATCTTTTTAAACCATCTACATATTTTAAAACAAAACAAATACATACTTCACTTTTATAGAGAACAAATTTATAGACTACTTTTGGTCTACGCTGAAATTTAGCTTTGTGCGTTATTTTTATTTTTTACACTATAAATATATAAATCACATTAACGTGTGTGTGTATATATATATATATATATATATACACATACATTAGTTAAATAAACTATTATTTAATAGTTATGAAATATATAATTAAATTAAGTATATAATGATTTCACTCTCAACTTAATCGTTTCTTAAATTGCTAAGTATATGGCCAAAAGTTTACGGACACCTGGCTGAAAGAGAGTCGGTGTCCTAATACTTTTGGCCATAACCCATATCTATACGCACTACTGTCTACTAACGGATCGTCTGTATTGACACGTGAACCGTTCTGTGCTTTGTGATGATCACGTGTCCTTGCCGAGGTTACAGCTGGAATTCCCACGCTCGATTCATCCTCAACAATAAAAAACACAACATGCAGAAAGGGGTGAGTGTGTGTGTGTGTGTGTGTGTGTGTGTGTGTGTGTGTGTGTGTGTGTGTGTGTGTGTGGACATCCAGACTGAGCAGAGGTCTGAGGAGAGAAGGTCAGGGGTCGGCGAGGAGCCTGTTAGGTGTAAGTAGTGAGTAAAAAGCTAAAAGATAAAGCAGGTTAGTGAGGATCATCGCTACGGCATTCTAACGGTAGTAAAGTTAGTGATGGAATTACAGCGTTAGAGTGAGAGTGAGAGTGAGAGAGAGAGAGAGAGAGAGAGGAGAAAGAGAGCGGAGAAAAAAAAAGAAAGAGAGAGAGAGAGAAAAAGACAGAGGGCAGGGAAAGATAGAGAGGAAGTGAAGGATAAAGAGGGAGAGAAAAATAGAGGAAGAAGAAGAAAAGAAGAAAGAGGGGACAAAGATAGAAATAGAGGGAGGGGAAGAGAGATAAATAGAGGTAGAGAGATAGAGAAAGAAAGGGAGAAAGAGAGAGAGAGGAGGAGAGAAAAAAAGAGGTGTTAGTAACTAATGATTAAGTAAGGAGAAGAGGAGAGATTGTGATCTCAATCTGGGTTATTCATGTGAGCTACAAACAGCAAATAGGAGGAGAAATAAACAGGCAAACAAACAAATCGGTAAAAAGAAACAAAAAGAAACAAACAACCACAAATAAATTTATGAATAAACAAATAAAATAAATAAAAATAATACAATTTAAATGAAACAAAAGATTTCCAAAAATCATTTAAAAAAAGTTTATAACTAAATAAAAAATTTAATGAAATATAAGCAACCCAAAAAAAAAACAATACAAAAGGTAATTTAGTAAATTAATTGATTAATTGATTAAAAGCATCATATCGTGTTTGTACATTTTAAAGCCGGGTCTTATTCAGAGTCTAATTGTAAATTGTAGACCAGCACCTCTCCCCTTCACCTCCCTGTCATCCTGTGTGCTTTATAAAACAAAAAAACAGTGGGGTGCCAAAACAAATGAGCAGCAGGCAGAGGACAAACTGCGTACAGAAGAGAACGGAAAAATCCCATATTACTGGTTTGCCTTGGTGAGGAAACTCTCACAAACCCTCTTAAATACAGGAACAAAAACCCATGAAGAGTTGAAAATGAAAAGGAGAAGGATGAGAGAGAGAGAGAGAGAGAGAGAGAGAGAGAGAGAGAGAGAGAGAGAGAGAGAGAGAGAGGGAGGGAGAGAGAGAGACAGAGAGAAAGAGAGAGAGAAATAAAAAGTGAAATGTGCTTTTGGTGTTTTGGTGAATATTATTGCAAGAGACAGTGTTGCAGTATGGGACAGCATGGCAGTGGTGTTGTGACTTAGGGACAGTATTGCAGTATTGCAGTGATGCTGGGACTGAGGAACAGTGGTGCAGTATGGGACAGTATCGCTATGATGCAGGGACTGAGGGACAGTATCGCAGTGATGCTGAGACTGAGGGACAGTATCGCAGTGATGCTGAGACTGAGGGACAGTATGGCAGTGATGCAGAGACTGAGGGACAGTATGGCAGTGATGCAGAGACTGAGGGACAGTATGGCAGTGATGCAGAGACTGAGGGACAGTATGGCAGTGATGCAGAGACTGAGGGACAGTATGGCAGTGATGCAGAGACTGAGGGACAGTATCGCAGTGATGCTGAGACTGAGGGACAGTATCGCAGTGACGCTGAGACTGAGGGACAGTATCGCAGTGACGTTGAGACTGAGGGACAGTATCGCAGTGATGCTGAGACTGAGGGACAGTATCGCAGTGATGCTGAGACTGAGGGACAGTGTCGCAGTGATGCTGAGACTGAGGGCCAGTATCGCAGTGATGCTGAGACTGAGGGCCAGTATCGCAGTGATGCTGAGACTGAGGGACAGTATCGCAGTGATGCTGGGACTGAGGGACAGTATCGCAGTGATGCTGGGACTGAGGGACAGTATCGCAGTGATGCTGGGACTGAGGGACAGTATCGCAGTGATGCTGAGACTGAGGGACAGTATCGCAGAGATGCTGAGTCTGAGGGACAGTATCGCAGTGATGCTGAGACTGAGGGACAGTATCGCAGTGATGCTGAGACTGAGGGACAGTATCGCAGTGATGCTGGGACTGAGGGACAGTATCGCAGTGATGCTGAGACTGAGGGACAGTATCGCAGAGATGCTGAGTCTGAGGGACAGTATCGCAGTGATGCTGAGACTGAGGGACAGTATCGCAGTGATGCTAGGACAGAATTGAAATATAAAACACTATTGCAGTGATATTGCATTCTAGTTCATTCAGTTATAATTTTATCATTTCTTTTAATAAAATGTAGTATCTAAGTATTCATTCTTCCTCTTGAATGTAACACACACACACACACACACACACACACACACACACACACACACACACACCATTTTGTGGTTTATTTTACCATAAACCACACAAATTCCCCTTCACCATAAATAAATTATATAAACTGGATTATATGTTATTCATTATATTTATTTTCACCGAGACCCCAGATTACGATTATTTATTCGAAAAAGAGTTTCAAAATCATCCAAAAATAAGAAGAATTATAATTAAAGAAACCCTTCAAATAAAATTAGATTAAATAAAGCAGCTACAGTGATCAAGATGAAGAATAAATAAATATATATATATATAGGGCATTTATAGCTACTAGAACGTAAGTGAGAATTGGTTTTATATGTAAAAGGTAACTATAACGGGATAAAAAGTGAAAGTTGAATCAACTGCATACTGATATTATTAGATGTGATAACACACAAGTGAATGCCACAGACATGATCAGGATGTAAAATTCTGCCTCCTTATTGGTTGTTTTTGTTCATCTGCCCCACCCCCTTTTTTTCCGCCCACAGACCCATTCCTCCACAAGGCAAACTCTGCGCCCCCTGCAGGAGCTCCAGCACTCAGCCAGACCCCAGAACGACCGAGGCTTCAGTCTTTCGTTTTTATTCATTAATTAATATATTCTAATAAAAATGAACGAAGTCTACGAATAAAGAAGCAGCAGCATTTTTTTCCCCAAATGAAAGCGTTCACGTGATTTTAAAATATATATATATATATACAGACGATCACTCATTTCTGAATCCTGAGGAAAACCATTTCTCGTTTCCAATAGGGAAAGATTTGCAAACAGTACAATATAAATTACAATACAACATATAATAAAACAATTTAATCCCATTTTTTTTTTAAAGTATTTTAGCTCAAGATATTTTTTTAATGTTTACTCGCAACACACGAGTTCACTCCAAAGCAAAAATAAAAATTGCGAGAATCCAGATTGACGCTAAATATTAACAAGGACAAATCTTCGGTCAGGAAATTCAACTTCCATCCCGAGACTCTGCTGTGCCTCCACTTCGAAAATAAGGTTTGTGGACACCTCAGCAAAAGATTGCTGTGTGCTTTCTGAACATCCCACTCCACATCTAGTCCCCATTATGCGGTTACAATAAGCTCCACTCTTCTGGGAAGATGCTTCAATAGATTTGATGTAGATTTGTGAATTTTCATTCAGTCACAAGGGTGTTCGTGAGGCGAGGAGGCCTGGGGTGGCGCTTCAATTCATCCCAACGGTGTTAAATGGGGTTAGAAGATCTACAGTGTACAACTCAAGATCTTTCAAACGCATCCAACCAGTGTAAAGTGGATCTTCATGGAGCTGGCTTTGTGCACTTTGGGTCAGGCTGGAGCAGGTTTGGAACAGGTCCAAAGACATATACAATTGTGTACCTCCAAATTTGGGTTTGGAGAGGAACTACATAATGGTGGGAAAAGTCTACACAAAATTCGAGATCCTGATTTACATCTTTTTGCCAAAATATATTTGTTGCCAGACATTTTTTAGGTCGAGTCAAACAATTACAGGTTCAAGGATGCGGTTTAAATTCTGTTAACTCTTCTTCGGACTGACGAATTTCTCGTCTCAAGAGCAACTATAAATATCCTCGCTGTACTGGACAGTGATGAAGTAAATGTAATCTGTTCCTGTACTTAAGTAGCTTTTTCTCGTATCTCTACTTCACTCAAGTATTTCCATTAGGAAAGACTGTAACTTCACTGCAAGTCGAATATCTCACTTATTTAACTTCATTTTGAGAAATCAGTCGTTTTTTAGAAGCGAGTCAATGCTCAAGTTCAACATCAGTTCAACATCAAGCAGAACATTTAGAGAGAAATAATGATGAATGTGACTCTCAGCACACTAATCTATTAATAGAATGATATTAATGACTCAAACACTGATTGATTTCTATTACAATCATCATGAGTTTGAGTCTTTTCACATCAACTGAGGTGAAAAGAGTAAAGAGTCTTGTGATAAAAATGATAATAGGAACATTAAAGTTATAATAAATTAGTAGTTTGGATACTTCAGTACATTTGCAGGCAAATCATTTTGTAATTTTACTCAAGTGACAGTTTAAAGGGACACGTTGACTTTCACTGGAGAAACATTTCAACCACATGGTTTGATCTTGGTGATCACCTGCCCCTCTTGCGGTTCCTCTCTGATGGAGCTCAGAAGAACGGTCTATACACCAGGGCTATATATCAATTCTACACAAGGGCTAAACACTACATAAAAAAATGCTGGAGTGCTTCTTTAAAAAAGAAGAGAATAGGATATTATGTTAGTGCGTAAACATGCTTAATTAATTACGTATTCAAATGACTCGTGTGTGTTAGAAAAACAGGCACTTCATTGCGAGCAGAATTACGGCCGTTACCGATTACTGGTAGCGGCGATCGGAATCGTTAACCCCCCTGGTTTTTCGCCAATTGAAGCGTAAGAACAAATGTGGGGTACCTTTTCTGGTTCTCCCTCTACAAATCCGCTTAGCTGTGAGACAGAACAAAAGTTCTTTCGGTTACAATAAAAAATAAATAAAAGAAACAAGAAACGGAGTGCCCCGGATCGATAAAACCGGTTGGTTGACGGTCGAAGCCTCGGTTCTCCTGATTAGCTGAGCCCTGGTGACCCCCTGACCGGGCGAATCTTGGTTTTTTCGTGCGGGGAGAGGGGGTACTTACCAGTATTTCACCCTGCAGTGATGGGTAAAGATATAAGAAAGAAAGAAATAATGGGCAGGGGGGTGGGGGGGGGGGGGGGGAGAGGAGGGGGAATGGTTAGGTTAGGAGAAGGAGGGAAAAATCGAGTCCGAGGACGAGCAAAAAGCGAGGGAAGGACATATCATCCCAGGACAACAGGAGGACACACAGAGGGAGGAAAAAGAGCAAGAGAACATGTATATAAGTAGAGAGAGAGAGAGAGAGAGAGAGAGAGAGAGAGAGAGAGAGAGAGAGAGAGAGCGAGAAAACATAAGTACATGCAATTAGATTCACTTGCAATTTGAAAACTCTTGCATGTATCAAAAACGCTGCTTCATTGCCGCACTTCAAGCGCATTTTAAATGACTGTGAAGGAACAAAAAGAGTTAATTCAAGCATAACACGTTGCGAATAAAGAGAAGAATACTGGTCAGGTCTGTGCGCGTTCATGCCTGATGAGCATTGCATGCTAAATTAGTGAGTCGGAGGTGTGAGTGTGCTCCAATACCGCTTTGGATGTGGTTAAAAAAACGTGTTCGCCAGAACATTCCGTGTGGCATAAACATGCTGAGTGGGAACCGCAAGGGTCCGGGGTGTACAATGTAGTCAAGGTTTTATTCATATATGGTGGGAAAAATTGGCTAAAGGTTTTGGATTCTGAGGGATACAGGGTTCTTTAGAGGTTCTCTGGATGGTTAACAGGGATTAGATTCCTCCAGAGGTTCAACACAGACTTAAACTGTCCAAACATTTCTTCCTCAGAGAGACAGGAGCCGGGGAAATACTGAGGGTACAAGATTTTATCCCGTGTAGCAATTTATTCCATGGCCCAGCTCAGCAACTGAAAACAGGAACTGTTTACTTAACAAGTTTCATCATCAAAAAAGACTACCAAGATTCCAGTTGATTGTTGGAACCTGCTTAAGACTAGTACCAACAGCAACCAATGGTCCTATGGGTCTGGTTTTTCAAAAACAAACAAAATCTACTTGCACGTATCAAACAAAGGGTTTTCTTTGTACTTTTAAACCTTCACAGCTTTCTGAAGTCTTCCGGATTAGAAGTGCTTCTGAAAAGAACCTTTAGAGGACCCCCCTAAAAGGACAATTTGAGGAACCTTCAAAGTGTATGGGTTTTTTCCACTGCACGACAAACCCAAAACTGGATCCATCATTGGTTGCCAGTCCAGTAGCAAAGGTTCAAATTGGTCCTCTGTGTCTGCTTGTGTTAAAAGCAACCAAAAATTTCTAACGGATTCGGGTAGTTTTTTTTTAAAATCATATCTACTTAAGTTGCAAATGGCACTGGCATTGTCAGGCCTTCGTTGTCTTCTTGTAAATGAAGACAAAGAATCAGATATGGAGAAACTGCACTAAATGGGTGAGTTCCCTCTTTACTGTTTGCTTTTGTCAGTCCTGAATAGCCAATCGAAGTTCTCTTTCTCACAGACAAGCTCAATCTCTAATTCTCAAAATCGAACGAAAAACAGCCGACACCGTCGGACTCGAGCCAATGGTGTGGAACCCACTAAAGAAACTAAACCCTAACGATGCTCAAAAACCACCAGACATTGACCTATGGCAGACCATCAGCTTGTCGTTTCCCAGGCTTGAGAGGAACCAGTGGTACCAGTGACGCACCGAGTATAAAAAAGTTTTGTTGCCGATAGTCAGTGCTGCAGGTGAAAGTAGACTTTGACTTGTGAAAGGCAGAGGTGATAAGAGGAATAAAAACTACTAGTAATAAAAAAGCGTGAATCAGAGCTGTGCATCAGGACGTACCTGGTTCGGAACCGGCCTTTTCTTGTTCGCGAGTGTCCTTTGTTGGGCGCTGGATTGATAAAAAAGGATTAAAAAATACAATTAAAAAAGGAGAGAAAAATCAAATAAATTTAAATGCATTACTGCTCCTGATTTTGCACTGCACATTTCAAAAGCAAACTCATGTACAGTATGAGCTAAACCTGCACTGCTGGACTTTAAGGCTGTGAACAATTCGAACCTGTCGCTGTCGTACCTGGGAAGGGTACCATCATCCAGCCTCCGGTGGTCAAAACTGAAATGTGATGTCACGAGAACCGTTAACGTGGCTAGCGTGAGCGCTAACGCTACCACACGCACTCGGGGCATGCGTACAACCTTGCTAAACTATGCCACTGTTCAACTGTACATGCTACAAGTGCAACGTTGTGAGTAGCAACCGAAAGCCGTGCAAAGTTACTGGAACAAACCATGTTCATGTTAGCTGACCCTTGATGAATTAATTCTGGCTTTTCCAAGCATGCCAAAAATTTGGTACACCCATGCAAAAAACAGGGTAAAATAAATGGCTAGATGCTAATCCTTAATAAACCCACTTGCTGATGCTAGTGCTTCCCTTTAATGCCCCATTAAACCACTTGATTTACAAACAACATCCTGAAACCAAACTCATAGGTTTAGGCTGACTTTACAGGGTCACCTTAGTCCAAGTGCTCTGTTGACCATTTCTGAAAACTAGGATTGATAAATGTGTTGACAGAGCAAATGTAGGATAGACTGTACTACAGCACAGTGAAATTCTTTCTTCACATATCCTAGCTTGCTTGGAAACTGGGGTCAGAGCGCAGGGTCAGCCATTATACGGTGCCCCTGGAGCACAGGGGGTTAAAGGCCTTGCTCAAAGGCCAAAGAGTGGCAGCTTGGTGGGACAAATAAAGAAAGAAGTCAATTGTTTTTCTATATCTATACAGTCAGGATCTTGATCAGTGGAACCCCCTCTGGTCCTTCAAGCCTCCATGTGAAAATATATTTTCAACCACTGTTGGAATGTCCAAAAAAGTTCAAGTGTTTGTTTGAAATTCTTCAGAACAGCATTTTTACATTTGTCTCAGTTGGTATAAGCACTGCAAGGAGTTAGTTCAGGTTTAAGGTGAACTCCAGACTATAAAGATCAGTACTAACCTCCAGCACACACATACAAACTAAAAAAAAAAAAAAGAGCTGTAGTATGCAAGCTAATAGATTCACAGGTTAAAGAGTACACGTACTTGGCGAATCCGATGAAGTCCTCATGGTTGGTGTTGATGTATGACAGCTCGATGTCGATCAGCAACATAACCTGTAAAAAAGAGATTTGTAATGACTCGAGACATTGGGTGGGGAAGACTTTGAGGAGAGAGTTCTTTGAGAAGAAAATTATTTAGGGAGTGTGTTCTTTGCAGGGGCATCCTTTTGGGAAGAGTTCTTTAGGGAAAGTGTTCTTTAAGGGGATCTTTCTGTGAAAAAGTTCTATAGAGACCTTTGAAGGAGAGGATACCTTGATGAAGAGTTCTTCAAAAAAATTTTTTGCTGAAAGCTCTATGGGGAGAGAGGGTCTTTGGGGGAGAGAGGGTCTTTGGGGAGAGAGGGTCTTTGGGGAGAGAGGACTTTAAAGACATCTTTTGAGGCGAGAGTTCTTTCTGGGGCTCTTTTGGGTAAAGCGCTCTTTGGGTGGAAAATCATTTAGGGCAGGGTTCTCTATTGGAGAAAGGGTCGTTGGGGAGAGAGGTCTTTGGAGGAGAGAAGGCCATTGGAAGGGGAAAGATCTTTGGGGGAGAAAGGGTCTTAGGGGAGAGAGGTCTTTGGGGAGAGAGGTCTTTGGGGGAGAGAGGTCTTTGGGGGGAGAGAGGTCTTTGGGGGGAGAGAGGGTCTTTGGGGGAGAGAGGACTTTAAAGACATCCTTTTAGGCGAGAGTTCTTTCTGGGGCTTTTTTGGGTAAAGCACTCTTTGGGTGGAAAATCATTTAGGGGAGGGTTCTCTATTGAAGAGAGGGTCGTTGGGGAGAGAGGTCTTTGGAGGAGAGAAAACCATTGGAGAGGGAGAGGTCTTTGGGGGAGAAAGGATCTTCGGGGGAGAAAGATCTTAGGGGAGAGAAGTCTTTGGGGGGAGGCGGCTTTAGGAGGAGAGGGCCTTTGGGGGAGAGGGGCCTTTGGGGGAGAGAGGTCTTTGGGGGAGAGAGGTCTTTGGGGGAGAGAGGTCTTTGGGGGCATCCTTTGGGGTGAGAGTTTTTTCCGGGGCATCCTTTGGGGTGAGTTCTTTCCGAGGTCTCTTTTAGGTAAAGCGTTATTTGGGTGGAAAATCATTTAGGGGGAGGGTTATTTGTGTAGGTTAAATTTATTTGTAAGGAAAAGAATCCTTTGAAGGAGAGGACACCTTGATGAAGAGTTCTATGAGAGTTCTTCAGGGAGAGAGCTTATTGGGAAGAGAGCTCATTAGGGAGGGTTTTCTTTGAAGGCATTATCTGGGAAGAAAGTTATTTTGTTTAAAAGATCTTTGGGGAGTTCTTTGAAGGCATCCTTTGGGAAAAGAGTTCTCCAGGGAGTTATTTATGGAGAGTTTGGATGATGGCGCTCTAGGGTTGTGATCAAGAAAACAGGCCGTATAGGGGACAGTAGTTTGTGCAAATATAAAATTTCAGATTTTTAGGGACTGATCCTTTCTTTCAGAATAATTCTAAAGTTAAACTTATGAATAAACTTCAGTTTCAAATCTGTTACATGCTTTATTATTATTTTTTTTATTTCTTATGTAAGAGAAAGTGTGTGTGTTACCTGGCTCTTTGTCTTGCCCTCTCGCTCTCGGACGTATGTAGTGACAATTCTCTCGGTCTCCTCCCTCAGCCGGGGGTACGAATTCAGCTGCAGACACAAACATCACAACACTGCAACATACAGTGTTTACTGTATATTCACACACACACACACACACACACACACACACACACACACACACACACACACACACACACAAGCGCATGCAGCGACAAAGCGTTGAAGCTGCCCACAACCACCAGCATTATCTAGTTCACACAAATGAAGACTGCAATCGGCACACACACGAAACCAATCAGAACAAAGCTTTTACCATCAGCTGGGTATTTATATTTATTTATAAATCTGTATTAGAGCTGCACAAATCATCACACTGAAATCACTTTTGCGATATCCTGCCTGGACAAAGATTTTTTTTTTGTTGGTAGCGCAAAGTGTGGTAAAATTATAGTAATAAAAATGTAATAAAAAAGAAACTAAAATAAAAAACATGAATAAACTAAGATTCACAGGTAAAATAATATATGAAGTGAAAATACAAAGGAGATTAAAAAATGTGATAAAATGAAATAAAATAAAAAAAAAACTTAATATTCTTATAATTACAAAGTTTTCACCGCACTTCACTTTTTCCACATTTTGTTACAGTTTTATTCCAAAATGGAAAAAATTCATTATTTTCCTCAAAATTTCACAAACAAAACCCTGTAATGACAACATAAAATAATTTTGTTTGAAATCTTTGCAAATGTACAGTGGTCCCCCGGTTATCGAACGGCTCGGCTATCGAACATTCCGGTTAGCGAACGGTTTTCCGAACGAAATTTCGGTCCGGTGAACGAACAAAGTTCCACTTACCGAACGCCACCCACGCTGGCCAACCCAGCGCGAGGGGAAGAAACTGCTTCTATCGCAACTTCTGTTTGTGAACAATATTAGTGATATTTAGCTGTAAGAACAGTAATCATTTTGTTTCTTACTCTTGTAAAGTTGTTCATTTATACTTTTACCGAACCAACACAAAATACACAGAGATCGGGATAATCCGGCAAAAGGCAGTCCATAAATAATATCCACGGTGCTTTACGGAGGAAGCCCGATTGCGATGAACTCAATGTGGGCGGGGCACGCATGAACGAAGGAAAAGGTCATTCCCTGAAGCAACATGACAGCCACCGTAGGGGGCGTGGCAGGGGGATTCCTGAATATTAATACGGCTAAAAACAGGAAAAAATGGTTAATTATTGGGTATTGGTGGAGTTCGGGAACGGATTAATTGGTTTTCCATTATTTCTTATGGGATAATTAGGTCCGGTTTTCGAACATATCGGATTTCTAACGGTTTTAAGGGACGAATTAAGTTGGATAACCGGGGGACCACTGTATTAAAAAGATCACATGTACATTAGTGGGGTCATTAGGTTTGGTTTGTAGAAGTTTGAGGAAAACAATGAACTTAATCCATTTTGGAATAAAACTAAAAAAATGTGGAAAAAGTAAAGTACTGTGAAAACTTTCTGGATGTACTGTATATTCCAGGGCTGCAGCTATCAGTTATTTATTTATTTCCTATAAAAAAGGTAAACACACTGTATGCTGTTTTTTGTTTATTTTAGTTAGAAATTATGGCAAACTTTGGAATCTTCCCCTTAGAAATTATGGCAAACTTTGGAATCTTCCCCTTCCTATGTTTTTCATTCTGCAGCGTTTTCTGTGTTTACCTGTACAGAGCGTTCCAGGGTTTAGCGGGTGGTGCGTCAGTAATAATGGTCCGTGGGGAAACACAATGCTCTTTGTGTAATTAAATAGTCTAAATGAAGCATTTTTTTGTATTTGAATTATTTGTGTTATTGGAAGAATCACTTTCGCATATTACTGCATTAAGTACTACATTACTTTACAGTAGATTTATGACATTACATTATACTATATTACATTATTTATTTTACTTATTTAAACACAGTATGCAAAAGTCCAATATAAAGTGACTGTTTAAATAAGCAAAAAAATTGTATAAGGTAAATTATAATAATTTGTTTTTTAAATAAATACAACCATATAATGTAGAAAACTGAGGAATAAACAATTCAGTTCAATGTATCCAATTAACCGTTTTTGGTTTTGCCCTCCCCAAAAAAATATTAATATTGTGCAGCTCTAATACAAACCATCACTTATTAAATCACTAAATCAGCAGAATCCAATGTGTTGAAAGTGTTTCAAAATAATTGTTAAAAAAGTTAAAAATAAAATCTTAATTATGATATGAGCAAAGATAAAAGTCTATATTTGTGACACTGAACATCACAAATATAGTTTTGCCGGAGGTGAGAGTGATGGCTGCGGGTAAGTTGTGTTAGTCAGAAGAAAGAGAAACAGAAAGAAAGAAAGAAAAATAGAGAGATGGGATGTTCTTTGATGTGCACCCAAGCGTGGAGAAAAATATATTTACGGTATGTTTATGTACAGTATGTATGGTCAGGATGCAGTTTCTTCCGTTTCCACAAGGGGGCAGATAAATCTCGTTACTCCACAAGGGGCTAATGGGCATGCTGGAATTATGACTGACTGTTTACACCCATTGGTCTCATGACTCCAATCTTTTGTACACGTTTCGAATAAAAATTATTATTGCAAGCCAGAAATATGTAGTATGTTCGGAGAATACACACACACACACACACACACACACACACACACACCACACACACATATAGCAAATTAATGGTTCGGTACGCACCTCTGTTTTAAATCATGGTTTTGGTAAAAATTGTTTGTCGTTTAATTTACGCAATTTATTATTATTAACATTTGCGAATAACATTATCTTTTTTTAAACGGTTTTAAATTAAATGCCTGCTTGGTAAAATAATTGATAAAATAATATTTTGTAAAAATAAAATCAATCAAAAAATGAATGCATTTTTTATTATATTGATTGCATTGAGTAATTAATTAAATTAGCAAAAATTTAATAGATTAAATACATTTTTTAAATTGAAGAATTTATTTGTTAGATTTGTGTGTGTGCATTTTTACAATAGATTTTTCAGTTTTCTAAAGATATGTTCTACTTTACTGTTCCACTAATTTCAGCAGACTTTATCAAATGTCTTCATTCCTTCACTCCCTCGATAAGTGGAATTGTCAGGATTTTCTCTTTTTAAAAGAAATTATTGCAGCTGGACATAAAAGGCTAAAGAATCCATTCTAAAAGGCTAAAAGGATTGCAGGATCGGTACTGTGGGAACCAAACCGGAAAGATCTCGGTACAGGGCTTTCTGTTCGGTTCGCTTCCGAAAGCCCTGTATCATATCTATAGACATTATCCCAGAATGTTCTTGTGACTAAGCACTACCAGTTCTATGAGCTGGGCACCTCTGCCCTGGATTGTGTCTGATTACATGTAAAACCTATTAACTATATAGTTATTATTATTATTATTATTATTAGCCATATTATGTTATTATTCAGCACTCCATACCTCAGGAACCAAGACAAAAAAGCTTCTTTCTTATTACTTTCCTATGAACTCCTCACTTTCTTAAATTGTTTTTGGTGTATTGTTTAATCGTTTATATAATATACGCCTCTACTTTCTCGGTTTTATTGTTTGTTTGTTGTTTTCTTTTCTTTTAATGAGGGCCTTAAAAAGAAAATAAAAACTCATGAAACATCTCTCTTTTATGTTGCTTTCTTTGAATAAATACATACATTTTGAATCCTGGATTCTGATTGGTCTGATTGGATACATTACACATTATTACTACATACCATTACACTGTATTACATTATATTACACTATACTGTGAGAGTAGGGAGCAGGTGGAGAAGAGCCTGGAGAGGTGGAGGTACACGCTGGAGAGAAGGGGAATGAATGTCAGTAGGAGTAAGACAGAGTACATGTGTGTGAATGAGAGGGAGGGCAGTGGAGGGGTGCGGTTGCAGGGAGAAGAGGTGGAGAAGGTGGAGGAGTTCAGGTACCTGGGGTCAACAGTGTAAAGTAATGGAGAGTGTGTTAGAGAAGTGAAGAAGCTGGTTTAAATCCTACCTGTCCGATCGTTACCATTTCGTAGATTTAAATGGAGAGCTATCCAGGCTAATGCAAGTAAATTATGGCGTGCCGCAAGGTTCAGTTCTAGGACCCCTGCTCTTCACAATATACATGCTTCCGTTAGGAAATATTATTAGAAGGCATGGAATTAGCTTCCATTGTTATGCTGATGATACACAGCTATATATCTCATCTAAACCAGGCGAAACAGCTCAATTAACTTGGATAACTGAGTGTGTTAAAGAAATAAGAGATTGGATGACCCATAACTTTCTACTTTTAAATTCCGATAAGACTGAGATTTTGCTCATCGGCCCAAAAACTAGTATACAGAAGCTCCAGCATCTCAACCTGCATTTAGACGGATGTTCTGTAACCACTAATTCAACGGTAAAAGACCTGGGAGTTATTTTAGACAGCAACTTGTCTTTCAAATATCATATCAACCAAGTTACAAAAACAGCCTTCTTTCACCTTAGAAATATTTCTAAGTTAAGAAACATGTTGTCCATATCCGATGCAGAGAAGCTCGTCCATGCGTTTATGACCTCCAGAATAGACTACTGTAATGCATTACTAGGTGGATGTCCTGCGTCATTAATAAACAAGCTTCAGTTAGTCCAGAATGCAGCAGCCAGAGTTCTTACAAGGGCAAGAAAATATGATCACATAACCCCAATCCTATCGTCCCTACACTGGCTTTCTGTTAAGTTTCGATTAGACTACAAACTATTACTTCTCACTTATAAAGCACTAAATGGTTTGGCTCCCATGTATCTATCCAGTCTTTTAACACACTACAATCCGTCACGCTCCCTGAGATCTCAACACTCTGGACTTCTAGTAGTTCCTTGAATAGCAAAGTCCACTAAAGGTGGTAGAGCATTTTCACATTTAGCTCCTAAACTCTGGAATAGTCTTCCTGACGGTGTTCGGGGCTCAGACACACTCACCCAGTTTAAGTGTAGGTTAAAAACATATCTTTTTAGCAAAGCCTACACATAACACACATCACATCATAACCTTGTGCTCCAGAACATCTGATCACATGCACATTATCAACTTGTGCTGTTAATATCATGAACAGCAGCTACGCTAATTTCTCTCCACTGCTTCTCTTTCTCTCCCCATCCCGAGACACCCTGAGGTTTGGCCAGCTTCAGTCACCTCCCACCATCTTGATGATTACAGACCTTTGAAGAAGTAGATGCCGAACTCACAAACATCCCGAACCATCTAGAGACGTACCAGTGCCATTTGGATCCCGCTACATGTGTGGAGTTTGACATTGGACCTCCTGGAGTGTTTAAAGGCTCTGGCATGGAGAAGCTGATGCTGGATCTGTGATGATCACAAATGTTGAGCTCATAAAACTAGGAGCTACTAACCATATAGACTGTATAAGACTGTAGAAAGAACATCACTTATAATCTTATACTCCAGTGCTCATGTTAGTTCTCACTCTCCAGTGTTCTGTATTGTTGAAAGATTTATGATCAAACTCTTGATGTCACCCAAAATGAGGATGGGTTCCCCTTTTGAGTCTGGTTCCTCTCAAGGTTTCTTCCTCATAACATCTAAGGGAGTTTTTCCTTGCCACAGTCGCCATGGCTGCTCATCAGGGACAAATTCACACCATTCACCTTCACTGTTGATTTGTGTAAAGCTGCTTTGAGACAATGTCTGTTGTGAAAAGCGCTATACAAATAAACCTGACTTGACTTGACTTGAAGAAAAGAGTGCAGGCAGGGTGGAGTGGGTGGAGAAGAGTGACAGCATGAGTGATTTGTGATAGAAGAGTATCTGTGAGAGTGAAAGGGAAAGTTTAAAAGACTGTGGTGAGACCTGAGATGTTGTATGGATTAGAGACAGTGGCATTGAGTAAAAGACAGGAGGTGGAGCAGGAGGTGGCAGAGCTGAAGATGTTGAGGTTTTCGTTGGGCGTGACGACGATGAACAGGATTAGAAATAAGTTTATTAGAGGGACAGTGCATGTAGGATGTTTTGGAGACAAGGTGAGGGAGGTGAGATTGAGATAGTTTGAGGAGGGACATGGGGTATATCAGTAGGAGAATGCTGAGGATGGAGCCACCAGGAAGGAGGAAAAGAAAAAGACCAAGGAGGAGGTTTATGGATGTGGTTAGGGAAGAAATGCAGGAAGTTGGTTTGAAAGAAGCAGAAGTACAGGACAGGGGGGGTATGGAGATGGATGATCAGCTGTGGCGCCCCCTTATAAGAGCAGCTGGAGGAAGAAGAAGAAGACTGCACTATATGACATATTACATTCATTATATTGATCTATATTGCATTGATACACTATATTAAATTGTTATACTATATTACACATATTACACTATATATTATTTTTTACAATATTACAACATATATTATTTTATATTATATTACACTATTATATTATTTTATACTACATTACACTATTATTTTACACTATTACATTATTTTATAATACATTACACTATATTACGTAGATGATTGCACTAAAAGGGAAATCTCAGATGCATGCAAGGCCTGGGTGAAAATGTTCTGCTGAAGTTTGGTATGCATGCATGTGTTAAAAAAGGCTAAGCACAAACAGGAGGCACAAAAAAATGGTGCTCCCCCAGAACTAAGCAGGAGTCATAGACCACATGATGGACAGATACAGTGTAAACATGGAGGGCAGGGCTTAGGCAAGCGGAATGTGAAGGGCTGAACTCAGACAAACAGGTGCTGATTGGCTGACAGGGTGGAGGACCCAAGCTAGAGGAACATCAACATGACCAGGAGGAACAGGATTAGCGAACAAGGAACCAAGGGATCGAGATCCTGTTCTGTTTTTACTTGCTATTGTTCTGCTCCTTCTCCTGGTTTACCTTGTTGGAACACTTCCTGATGAGAGAGGTGACCTCTGTCACCACCATGTCCACGCATTTCAGACTCGGTGCTTTCAGTTTGAGGATCTGCTTTTTCACGATGGCCTCAAAGGCCAGGTCGGGGGTAAACAGTCCCGATCTGAGAGCACGATCGGGAGGGGAAAAGAAGAGGAATGGGAATAGTGTTTTGCATAGTAGGGGTGAGAAGGAGGGGGGATAGGCAGAGAATAGAGCAGAATAGAAGAAGAAGAAATTTCATTAGTTATTAAATCACTCATCTACAGCCAGACACTTAGACCAGTCCAAAAAGAGGCAGGCCGCGGTTTCCACAATCTCACTGCGAGCATGAATTACCCTTAAATCCCTCTGTAAGTCGTCCACACCAAAAACCCTGCCCTGCGTTACAACACTGCTTTTAACTAGTCCTCAGCAACCGTTTCACTGCACGAGAGCTGCTTTAGAGTTTAACACTTAAGATCTCGAAGTTTATCGGAGTCAACACACACAAACCCCTTATCTCGTTAATCCAAGGACAACTTTAGTCCTTACTGTGATGTAGCTCAGTGTTGTTTTATGTAGCTCTATGTTTTGTGATGTAGCTCTATGTTGTTTGACATAGCTCTATTTTGTGTGACGTAGCTCTATTTTGTTTGACGTAGCTCTATGTTGTGTGACATAGCTCCATGTTGTTTGACGTAGCTCCATGTTGTGTGACGTAGCTCTATGTTGTGTGACGTAGCTCTATGTTGTTTGATGTAGATCCATGTTGTTTGACGTAGCTCCATGTTGTGTGACGTAGCTCTATGTTGTGTGACGTAGCTCTATGTTGTTTGATGTAGATCCATGTTGTTTGATGTAGATCCATGTTGTGTGATGTAGCTCTATGATGTTTGACGTAGCTATATGTTGTGTGATGTAGCTTTATGTTGTTTGACGTACCTCTATGTTGTGTGATGTACCTCTATGTTGTGTGACATAGCTCCATGTTGTGTGACATAGCTCTACGTTGTTTGACGTAGCTCTATGTTGTGTAATGTAGCTCTATGTTGTTTTATAGCTGTATGTTGTTTGACGTAGCTCTATGTTGAGTGACGTAGCTCTATGTTGTGTAATGTAGCTCTATGTTGTGTAATGTAGCTCTATGTTGTGTAATGTAGCTCTATGTTGTGTGACGTAGCTCTATGTTGTGTGACGTAGCTCTATGTTGTGTGATGTAGCTCTATGTTGTTTGACGTAGCTCTATGTTGTTTGACGTAGCTCTATGTTGTGTGATGTAGCACCAGGGTTCTGAAACGTTGTTTTATTACACTGTGTACTGCGTCAGATATACATTTGGTGTAAAGGACAATAAAAGCTTCTTGACTTGAATATAATCGATGTGGGTGTTTTAAAAGCAGTGTAACGCCTGGCTGCAGGTTCGGCTCGGTGGAACTTTCTCTGCCGTGCGGTTCTCTCCTTTTGGACCGGAGACGAGCGGGACCCTGTGTCCGTTCGTCTCGGCTGCACAAGACCAGCACAAAACCTTGACACACGACAGCTGAACCCGCACACGGGATGGCCGGCAGGATGACGGGGGTCTCACCGGCACGCGATACACACATGCTAGCGTTACGCCGCGGACTCAGATTACTCCGGGCTGTTTCATTATTTCATGGCCCACCTGGTGTTCATGGCTAATATTAAATTGCCCCTGAAACATACAAGTGATGACCACAAACTTGATTGCAATTAGTTTTTCTTGCTGTCTCACTCTCCAGTAAATGAAAACTTAATAATCAGCTTCACTAATCCAGCTCTGCGTTAGCGACAAACATTCTCAAGCACGTAAAAGCGTTCAGGGGCACTTTAAAAGTTCATGAACATTTAAACCCGCTCTCATTTCACTTCCACAAAGTTTTTTTGTTCAGCAGGACAGAAGCGCAATGCGAGCATTTTTGTTTTTGCCGGCCGGTGTGACCCCTCCCCCTCTGGCCGGTGTGTAGGGGCCCGGCAGCAGCGCGGTACCTTGTTGGAGCACTGCCTGACTGTGTTGATGAGCTCCTGAATCACCAGATCGATACATTTGAGACAGGGCTCTTTCAGCTTTATGATCTGCTTTTTCACGATGGCTTCAAACGCCAGGTCGGGGGTGAACAGGCCAGTTCTGAGAACATACAGGGGTGTGGGAGGGTGTGGAGAGGGGCACACAGACAATCAGACAGACAGACAAACAAACAGCAGGACAGGTAAAATAACAAAAAGAGAATGAAGATCAAGGGAAAAATAAAGCAGTAACATGACATGCTGACAGTGATGAAAGAGACGAAAAAACAAGAAGTGACAAGTCAAAAAAAGATGAAGACGTAAGAGAGAAAGGAAGGCGTGGAGATTGAAGTGAAGATTGAAGGCATCGAGAGAAAAAAGAGAGAGAAAAAGAGAAGGAAAATGAAACAGGTTGTCAGTACAGTACACACGAGACCGAGTAGCAGACTGTGTGTTTGAATCTAGGGGAAAGAGCTGAGTGGAAAGTTTAAATAACCACAAACACACACTAAGAGATTCATAGTGAATTTGTGTGTGTGTGTGTGTGTGTGTGTGTGTGTGTGTGTGTGTGTGTGTGTGTGTGTGTGTGTGTGTGTGTGCGCACGCGCGCGCGTGTGGGTGTGAATATAAAACAAATAAAAAAATTAACTGAGAGAGCAATGGGGGCATATCTGTGTATATCTGACACAGTGTACCTGAGTGTGAGTGTCTATGTGGACAAACTACAGTATATGTGTGCTAGCGTCTATGTGGACAAACTACAATATATCTGTGTGTGAGCGTCTATGTGGACAAACTACAGTATATCGGTGTGTGAGTGTCACTGTGGACAAACTACAGTAT
>JBCEWE010000279.1:252500-312500 GCA_039877035.1 Silurus lanzhouensis
GAATTTCTGTCCCTCGACCATCAAAGTATTCTTGAATGAGAAAAAACAGATCACAGCTGATACTTTTAATCATCTTGTTTTAAGTACACACACACACACACACACACACACACACACAACATATGTACGTACACAGCACAGACAGATGGTGTTCTGCCACTTGCATGAATTACTTATTAAAAAGGCTGTACAGAGACCAGGGTGTGTGTGTGTGTGTGTGTGTGTGTGTGTGTGTGTGTGTGTGTGTGTGTGTGTGTGTGTGTGTGTGTGTGTGTTTTTCTCCTGACAGGCCTCCTGCCAAACTCTTCATTATAACGGTGTACGAACCCATCACACTCTTTCCCTGCTTTTTCACTCCCTGAGACAACTTGAGAATTTCAGTAGGTCTCCAATTGACACCTGATCAAACCAGGTGGATGTCTGACAAACACACACACACACACACACGCGCATGCGCGCACACACGCGCAAACAAAATGCTTCCTACACACAAACAAGGACAAACCTCAGCCTCTGGGGGAGACATGGACCAATGAACGGAAAATCAAGGTGTACGTGTTTATGTATGTGTGTGGGCATGTGGTGTGTTTGTGTGTGGTATGTGTTATGTGGTCTTTATGTGCAGTGTGTGTGCGCGCACGTGTGTGCGCGCACGTGTGTGTGTGTGTGTGTGTGTGTGTGTGTGTGTGTGTGTGTGTGTGTGTGTGTGTGTGTGTGGTGAGAATACGCCACAGTAGTAACCCATCCTGTCTCTCACTGACCCCAGGTCTCACTGTTGCTCTCAGAGTTTACCTCTCTACTGGACATCTCAAACACCCCCCCCCCCTTCTCTCTCTCTCTCACACATATAAGAGAGAGACACACACACACACACACACACACACACACACACACACACACACACACAGACACACACAGACACACACACACAGACACACACAGACACACACAGACACACACAGACACACACAGACACACACAGACACACACAACACACACACACACACACACACACACACACACACACACACACACACAGAGAGAGGGGAAAAAAGGAAGGGTGGGTTGGTGTTCATTATTGATGGTGTGTAAATGAGAGACGAGGCTGAGCCTTCAGCAGATTGTTCATCTCATGTATTATAAACGCAGACAGAAAAGCAGTGCAGGAACAGACGGGAAGACGGAGAGAGAGAGACGGACTGACGCTGAAAAACACCACGAGCACTCCATCGCTGCTTTCATCTTTCATCCACAAACCCGTGTCTCTGACACACTCCAATACACAGATTATCTTTTACCATCACAGGGACACCTCTATGTCCAGGAGATCTCTGTCCACTGTCCCACCCACTAGACCACACCCAGACCAGGCTGCAGAGTGAGATATGAAAACGAGATCAATGACATCTTACTGGTCATAAAAACACAGACGGGTTTGTCTCACTTTGATCAGCAGAGCCAGAAGGTCATTAAGAAGTGGACCAGGGGACTGATTAACAACTGAAAGAGAAACCAACAGAGAGAGAGAGAGAGAGAGAGAGAGAGAGAGAGAGAGAGAGAGAGAGAGAGAGAGAGAGAGAGACAGAGAGAGAGAATGAGAGAGAAAGACAGAAAGAGAGAGACAGAGAGAGAGAGAGAGAAGCAAAGACACACAGACAGAGACACACACAAACAGAAACACACACATGGACTTTCACACAACAAAACAGACACAGAGACACACACAGACAGAGAGAGACACACACACACACACACACACACACACACACACACACACACACACACACACACACACACACACACACACACACACACACACACACAGGGTTACACCCACCAGAGAGAAAATCCCACACACAAAAACAGATAAACGTCCAAACAGAGTGACAAAAAGACACACAGAAAAATATAAAATGTTGAGATTTTCCTGTCAGACATCAGGTGAAGTTGGTTGATCTTCACCAGCTGGTTAACGTTAGTGATAAAGATTATACATTTTTATAAATGGGGAGAAAATTCCTCTTAAAAATCCTGTCAGATTTCATGCTAGCAGTAAAAAAATGGAACAGCTCTGAGCCCGCTTGGTTTTAGGGAAAAACTTATGCTAGCCGCTTCAAGACGTCTTCTACCATTGTGCACCTTCAATTATGTGGTAAGAACTTAAGAAAGAACCACGTAACAGGTGGAAAAGACTGGTGTCCCAATACTTTTGGCTTGTTTTTTTGGACGGTGATGGAAAGGGTAAAACTTGGGTTTGGTTCTACACTTCACCATCACTGATTATTCTCCTAAACCAGCACCACAGCGTGAGGAAAGTAAATGATGTGTGTGTGTGTGTGTGTGTGTGTGTGTGTGTGTGTGTGTGTGTGGTGTGTGTGTGTGTGTGTGAGCACAAAAAATATGTAATTTTGCACAAATTCAGCAGCTCCGCTTTAACGATAGCTGCAGTTGATGTTTTTCTCTGAAGGAGAAAGCCTACTGAAAGAGACCAGTGTCATTGTGCGACACACAAACACACACCACACACACATACATCAGGGATGCCATGCTGCCTTCACAACCAGCACTCTGTCTCACACACGTTACTCATGCAGTGTGCGTGCGCCCATAACCAAAAACACACTGCGTCACGGCAGGAAATCAAAGGATGACATAACCGTCACACACACACACACACACACACACACACACACACACAAATACACACACACACACACAAATACACACACACACACACAAATACACACACACACACACACACACACACACACACACACACACACACACACACACTTTACTATTGAGGAAACAGCCAGGACTGTGAGCTTTTTACATATGAACATTTTGGCGAATGTTTGTCTCTATGAAGTCTTTCATTCCTCTTATAGCACAACAATTACCAATTTTTATTTTTTAACAAATTTAGTTTTTTATTCATTTAAAGGTTCGTTTAATGAGAAAATAGTGAGGAAACGTAGTCCCAATACATAAACATTTGTATATCAGCTAAAAAAGAAAAAAAAGAGAGATCTTGTGAGTTTTCATGCTAGCTAGTGCACGTCTTGGAAATCCTGCTATGATCGTTAACATTAGCCGGCAATAAAACTATTAATATTATGAGCAGTAATATACACATTTTGTATGTGATTAATATGTACAATTATAAAGATGTAGATGTCAGAAATGTTGTTAGTTAGCTGGAGCGAATTAGCAACAAAAATCCTGTCAGAAATCCTGTCGTGTTAGCTAGTAGTAGCTAGCAACATACCAAAATAATGTTGGCTAGTAAGATTATTAGCATTTATGGACATTTTCCTCTCAGAAATCCTGTCAAGATAGTTCATCTAAGCCTTGTGAAGGAAAACGTAAGCTATTGCTAAGAAAAAAGTAAGAAGAAAAGAAACCTTTTGCAACCCTGTACCATCAAGACTACTTCTATAGTTAATGTCTTTATCGTTATTTATCACATTATTCTTTTATTTTCCTATATTTATAGCCGCAGCACACTATGACACATTCCATGAAACTTGGCAATAAAGATGATTCTGAGCTCTGATTGGTCCAAAGCCTTACAGCTCATTTAACAGAGCTTTTGTATTAGCAAAAGTATTGGGACACCTGCCTTTTCCACCCATATGAGGTTCCAAACTGTAACCACAAAGAAGTGAAATTTTCCCTTCACCCGAACTACGAGAATAAAAACCAGTTCCTTCATTTAGATCTGCTTTCCATGGGTACAATGGAAGATCTCGTGCTATAGAGCTACAACCTTATTGTGATTAAGCGAATTGGAACTAAATGTGGAATGAGACGTTCAAAAAGAAGCACACACCATTCCTATAGTCGGGTGTCCACAAACATTTGTACATATATAGTATGATAAATGATGCCCTTCATTCGTAAGAGGTTTGAGGAAAAAAATTAATTGTCTATAATAATAAAAACGTATTTATCGATTAGATTTAGAACGATGACGGCGACGACCCCACATATAAAATGCTTGACTGCTGAAGGGTTTCCATACATTTCACTCTTGCAGCTTCCTGCAAATCAAAAGCACGCTCGTGTCAAGTCCGGACCTGCCCAATGTTTAGTTGTTTAAAGTTAAACATCAGAGATGCTTTGAGAACAATTCATAGCCCTCACAGGGCTTTCAGACTTCAGATTTATTCGCAGATTTTACATTTAGCGCTCAATTGACACTGCAGATTCGAATTCTTTTGTTTCTAGTCACATATAAATCTAAGACCAGTCCTAAAAACTGTATCGCTTATGTAACTCGTGCTTCAGAAACTCTGACCAATTGAAGATATCAATATATATCTCATATAAATGTAAGAAAAATTATTTGATTTAGTGAGTCAGTTTAATTGACTCATAGGAGTCGACTCTTTTGCCTCAAAACATCTGCTGAATTGAATCTTTTCAGGAGTCGACTCGTTTTTTTGGTGTGCAAAATTCAAACCTTATTTTCCAACAAAATTAATATAATATTTGGTTTATTGGGATCTTGAAAAAATAATGTAACCCTGGATTCATTCGACTATATCGCATAGTTCAACAAAAACATCAAATCACGATATTCAACATTTCTACAATATGGTTCCTGAGGTAAAATTTGCTCAAATTAACGGCAATTACACTGCAGATCTGTACCATTGAGGGAAAAAAATATTAATAATTAGTTTCTTTAAGAATATACCAATGTTTAATTATATTTAGTATAATTAAAAAAAAAAATTTTTATTTAAATCAATCATCGAACATTAAAAACACAAAAAAATTATAATCTAAAATAAATAATGAATCATTTACACAGGCATTTAAGACATATTAAATCTAAAATAGATATTGTAAGTTGTTTAATAACATTAATTTAAAATGACTTTCAAAATAAATAAACAATTGTAATACATTTTATTAAAATACTATTTCACTTTCTGTTTATTCGAGGAAATTCATTTAATTAATAATGTAATTTTATAATTCACTGTGAGAAAATGTGGAAACGCTCACATCGTGCACACGAGAGGTTTATATTATAGATTATAGAAACAACGTAAGGCATCCAGCCACTAGCTTTGTAGCGATACCTGAGCATTTTTGCCACTTTGGAGCTTAATTAAACCTTCTATATTCAGACACAAAGGCAGGATGTGTTGCACTGTTTGCGATTCACAAAATCTTTTCAGAGTTTTCTTCATTACGGTTCAACTAGAATTAGAATCTAAATGAACTGATCGAGTAGGAATGAAAAAGAATGATTATATCAGTCAGAATTTTAATTTAGAGACCAAAATAATAAGTCTGAAGAAAAGAAGCAGATTTAATAATAATAATAATAATAATAATAATAATATTAATAATAATAAAATTCCAGGTTGAAAAGTGCTGCCAAATGCTTGCAGTATAAAAGCATTCAGTACAACTTCACTCCATTTGAACTCAACACACCCCACAGAAAGGTGCTGCAGAGACAGGTATCTCAGGTTTGCAGATTAGAATCTAAGTGTACACCAGAAACGACGCCGTGTTGCTGCACCTGGTTTGCTTTTATAGGCGCCACATGGTTTCTTCATTTGATTAGGGAAGAAGAAAAAAGAAAAAAAAAAAAAAGAAAAAAATACAAATGCCTTTCGAATAAAAATTAGAGTGTAGTTCTTTTACTAACACCAATAGACTTATACTAATAATATACATATATATCATAAACACCCAGTCCTATCAGAAACATGTTCCTGAAGCCATGCCCACACACTCTGCCTGGAAACACACACCTAAAACATTCCCCAATTCACAGAAGCCTGAAGGTCACGGACAGAACTACAGTTCTTTCCTCAGTGCGGAAGCAGTTCTCCACACGAATCACTCGCTCGATCGCTCTGTCCGAAGGCCTTGGGAAAAGGAGGAGGTTAAGGACTTTGGATACAATGTTCAATTCCCGAAACAGATGCTGTGTGTTTTGTATGAATGCATATCGAGCAGAAGTCCAGGGGAACGTCAGGTACAAGACGTCCGCATACTGACGCATACGTCTTGACGCCGGAAATTGAAGGCGTGCACATTTACCTTTGTGGCGTTTGGCAGACGCTTTTATTCTGACCAACTTTCATTTATCTCAGTTATAGTGCTGGGATTTGAACCCATGACCTTCAGATCAGAAGTGACCGACTGAACAAACATTATCTGTTAAATCGCCTGAGCTGTCAAAGATAACCTCCAAACACCAATAGTCTTCGAAATCTCTCCGAAACATTAAATACTAAAAATATACATATATCAGAAACATGTTCCTGAAGGAGGCCCGTTGCCATGCCCACACACTCCAGGAGCTCCGCCTGGAACCACACACCTAAAATTCACAAAAGCCTGAAGGTCATGGACCGAACTACAGTTCTCTCCCTCAGTGCGGAAGCAGTTCTCCTCACGAATCATTTGCTCGATCGCTCTGTCTGACTGCCACCTGTGTTAATGAGTAAAAGATATGAGCGTATCTTAAAGCAGGTCACAGCTTCAGCTTCGGCCATCTACGCCTGTGTGTGTGTGTGTGTGTGTGTGTGTGTGTGTGTGTGCGTTTGCGAGTGTGTGTACGGGGTGGGGCTTAAAAAACAAACAAAAAATCCTGTTGAACAGGCGCTTTAGACTGCGCTTTACACAGTGTAGGACGAAGGGACACATCGGAGGTCACATGGGTCAAAACGAGTTTATATAATAACGATTATTAATATAATAATAATAATAATTATTATTATTATTATTATTATTATTAATACATCGTCATGTTTCAGCTCAGGCGACTTAACAGATGACGTTTGTTCAGTCAGTCACTTATCCAAATCTCAATGTACAACGTCTTCACAAATGCTTAATATTACCAATTTAACTTTACCGCAATGCAGAAACGTTCAGACGTGAACGGGAAGGAACATGCGAGATCTCAGACGACGACACCGATGGCAATTTTCTGCACTTTTTTCCACCTTAATATTTCGCACTGAAAAATATTCTTATGAGGACTTTCATTATTTACTCAATTTACCTACTTTTTAATTTTTTTTTACAAAAGTTGCCTTGTCAGCGTCTTCTTCTTGATGCTCCGCCTCTAAATACCAGTTTTCCATCAATATAAAAACACTTCCTGTTTTTCAGCTTTATGTCGGTTTAAAGTTTAACCCCCATCATTGATTTATTTCTTTGCTACATAATAACATTTACTTCATGTTCTTCTCTTTTATATGTTTTTCAAATTAATTTGCTTATATTTTTCTAGTTTTCCCAATTTTTTGCGAGTTTTCAATGCTCTAAACAACATTGGCATGGATGAATATGCATGCTTTATGCAAATGTATGCAAATTAAACCCACACTCAAAATAGAAGACAAAATATTCTGACATCTAATATCTAAAACAATTTTGTTCACAGACTCCAGTACGTGTGAAATAATACACTCGGCTACACCCTGCCTTGGGAAAAGGAGGAGGTTGTAGCTTGGATCCAAAGCTTTGGATCCAAAGGTCATGAGTTCAAATCCCAGCCACACCAAAGTGCTACTCCTGGGCCCCTGAGCAAGGCCCTTGTCCCCTGCTAATCGTGTGTATGAAATAAGTGTATGGGGCGTCTGCCATAAAGGTACAATAATCAACCCGGTCGTGTGAATGGAAACGTCCCTTCACCATTACGGCAGATGATTTCTTCCTTATACGAGAGCTGGAAATGAAACGCATGGACGTTCAGAATGAAAAAACGTCTCTCCACCCCCACACTGATTTCTGACTAAAGCCCTCTTTAATACTTCCCAGATTCTGCACATACATCTTATTCAGAATCATTGCAGCCTGAGTAGGAGGATGACGGAACGGCGAGACGGACAGAAAGAGGAAGTGGAAACGCCGGAGGTGCCGATGACTCTACGAGCGAACGGATCAAGGATCTCTTTTTTTTTTCTCCCTCAGGATCGTCCTCATGTAAATTCCAGAGCGGCAGTGATTCAGCAGGTCGGCCCAGGGTTTCTGTTTTGCTTGGGTGTGGCTGCAGTAAACAATCTCCAGAGTCCACATAATGAACCTGCTCCAGCCCAAACACCCACCTGATCCACCTGCAACACCTGATCCAACACCTGATCCACCTGCATTCCACACTGTTCCCTTCGGTCTTCGCTAAAAACACAGAAGCGGCGTTTTCAGGTTACGTCTTGTTTGATTCGTTTCCCTCTGCGTTATGCAAAACACTCGTGGTGTGTTGGTGCTGTATAGATATAAAGTATAAAGAAAAATATATTTTATTACTACGATTTCCGAAACCTGAACAGATGTTTTGTATGAATGCATATCGAGCAGAAGTCCAGGGGAACGTCAGGTACAAGACGTCCGCACACTGACGCATACGTCTTGACGCTGATAATTGCATGCGCACACATTTACCTTTGTGGCGTTTTATTCTGACCAACTTTCATTTATCTCAGTTATAGTGCTGGGATTTAAACCCATTACCTTCGGATCAGAAGTGCAACATTTTATCCACTGAGCAGCTACACATCATCATCACAGGGTCACGGCGTTCCATCCGAAAACCTTCCACAACTCTCGTGAGTGGTTTGTATGATCATTCACATGGGGGTGGGACCTCATTCTCTTTAAAACAAGGACTAGTGTGTGATGAGTCATGAAAACAGTTCCAGATGCTCGATGGATGGATGGACAAAGATAGATAGATTAGATAGATTAGATAGATAGATTAGATAGATAGATAGATAGATAGATAGATAGATAGATAGATAGATAGATAGATAGATAGATAGATAGATAAGTGGTGGGACAGATGAACAGACAGGCAGACAGACAGACAGATGAACAAGTGAGGGGACAGATGAACAGACAGAAAGACAAATTGACAGAGAGACAGATCGATAGAATTATGATGTTTGTCGATGTAGATCAAACTGAAGCTACTATATATGGGGCTACTGTTGAATAGTCAGTGAGTGAGTCAAAGGTGTGGGTGTGTGTGTGTGTGTGTGTGTGTGTGTGTGTGTGTGTGTGCCCGCGCGCACGCGCCAAAGTGAAACCGATAATATTTTCCACCCCACAAGAAGCAGGTTGTTCAGATAGTTGGTCTATATGAAGGCCAACACGCACACAAACCCTGATCCGCCCTGACGTTTCCCTCCGCGGCTCTGCGCGACTTCCGGGTTTTGCGCACTTTGCGTACGCTGCGCGCGGGCTCTTAACGTACGGCGCTTACAAGAAACGGCGCAAGTCGCGTCTGTGCATCCGGTATAGAGAGAGATAGAGAGAGAGAGAGAGAGAGAGAGAGAGAAAGACTCCACAATGACAATTTCTATTGGCCTGAAAACATCAATGTAACAAACTATTTGGGCAAAACAAAACAAAACAAAACCGCACAAACACATCCCGACATGAGAGACAGAACGAAACCGACCTGCCGACGAAATTCTCCAGAACCGAGCTCTTTCCGGCGCTCTGTCCTCCCACCACGGCGATCTGCGGCAGATCCAAGTTGCAGCTCTGCCCGATGGAACTGAACGCGTCTTGAAGTTTGTTGATCAGGGGGATCAATTCCTCCATCCCCCGGTTCCCCATGATTCCGGCTGGGTTTGGCTGAACTCGGCTCGACTCGGTTAGACTCGGCTCGGCTGGACTCGGCTCGGCTAGACTCGGCTCCGCTCGGCTGGACTCGGGTTCCCTTTACACCCTTTATTCGCTTTCAGTCATCGGTCTGTCAGTAAAAACACGTCTCTTTAAATGATTACGATGGAAATGGAAACGTGTTAGTAATAAAATGTGAGGTTTAGTCGCAGTCAGTCGGCATTAAAAAAAAAAAAACAACACTCACAAAACAAAAAAACTTCCTGCGACCATCCGGTCAGGCGACATCCGACTCTCACTGCCGGTAACTCGAAGCCCCGCCCCCTGTCAAAGATAACCTCCAAATGGATTGGTCCTTTCGAATGCTTCCGGGTTTGATTTGCTCTTCCCATTGGTTCACGCTTAGCTCAAGCGCTAGGCGTGCGCTATATGATTGGTCAACTGAGCTGCCAATCTAAAGCCTAGTCACAGTCGCCGTACTTCAATTGAAATCTAGCATGAATTATTTTCTAAAACATCCTTTCTGTTTTTTTTGTTTGTTTGTTTTTTCATTTTTCCTTCTTTCAGTATTTATTTTTTCACTTTTTTATATTTTAATACATGAAAATGCAAATGAACAAATATCACAGACTAATTTATATACAAATAAAACCTAATCTATTAGACTTTTGTCAAGTTATTTACTTTTCTTATATAAACTTAGTCGCTTTTCTTTTTTTTACAAAATAACTACACACGTTTCATAAAATTTAACAATTTTTTATTATATTCTCGGAAGCTTTAAAAGATTAGTGATTTTTTTGTTTATAAAAAAAAGTTACAAATTAAAATAATCTTTTTATAAACTGGTAAACAAAGAATGCAGTGAAGTGCAAAAGCAACATAAGAGAGAGAGAAATCGTGTCGAGTTTGTTAAGATAGCACCTGTTTATATTTCACGTATATTTCATTTTATTTTGTTACAAATTAAAGGAAAATCTGTTGAAAATATATATATATTTCTAACCATTAAAAAAATAATAATTATAATAATTGTTATTGATAAATAAAAATATACAATTAAATATAAACAGAATACATATAATGTTCTTTGTTTTAATCGTTGCTGTTTGAAGAACCACTTCCGGTATGTATCACGTGATTCTGTCTCCTGGTTCTGATTGGTCGCCTAAATTTTCATTCAAAATGTCGGTGTACATTTTCCAGGTATATATAAAAAAAAATACATATTTATTATTTAAATTTAAAATGTATAGAATAAAACGTTTGCCACGATTGTCTTGAAAGAGGAGGATAAAAAAAAAAGAACACCAAAAACAGAAGAAAAATAGAGAGTAAATTTAGCCAATCAGCGCGCTGGAGGCGGGGCTTAAGACGGCACGCGGATGTTGACCGGAGCCGAGCGCTTTTCAAAATGGCGGCGCCCGCAGCAGCCGGTGGCCCATGTGGGTGTGAGGGCGACATGGCAGCTGCTAAGGCGGTTTCCTCCGCGGTCCCTCTTGCCCTCCGGATTGTCGCGGAGTGTCCGGTGAGCAAGGCGCGGGCGTGCGTGCTCACTCTTTCCCACGGCAGCGTCAACACGCCGGTGTTCATGCCGGTAGGCACGCAGGGCACAATGAAGGGAATCACTGCGGAGCAGCTGGAACAGCTGGACTGTCACATCTGTCTCGGGAACACGTATCACCTGGGCATGAGGCCGGTATGAAATCTCAGTGCAGATTCAGATTGGGAGAAGCAGCAGGACCTTCCTGTCTGAAGAAATGAACAAATCTGTAATATAACGTGTTTTAAAGGCGATTGGTTCATTATTAAAAGTGGGAGTGGATAAGATGTTGGAATTATTATCAGAAGGTCATGGGTTCAAATCCCAGCACAATCAAGCTGCCACTGCTGGGCCCTTGAGCAGGGCCCTTGAGCAGGGCCCTTGAGCAAGGCCCCTAATCCTCAACAGCTCCTCTGTAAAATTTAGGAGTAAAAAAAACTCTCTGCATAACAGCATCTGCCAAATGCCATAAATGTAAACACTTAAAATAAGCGGGGGCGGGGCTTCGAGTCACCAGCAGTGAGAGTCGGATGTCGCCTGACCGCCTTTTTTTTTTTTTTTTTTTTTTTTTTTTTTAATAATATATATATATATATATAATAAATAAATAAAATCTCTACAATGTGCCCTGTGGTTGGGGGTCCTAATCCCACATCTGCCCTCAAAAACTCAAATGACTCTCATTATTACCCCGTTTTAGATATTTTTGCGTTTCATGCATTTAGTGCATTGTAAAGTAAATAACTGAAACTGTGTGTGTGTGTGTGTGTGTGTGTGTGTGTGTGTGTGTGTGTGTGTGTGTAAAACAGGGTCCTGAGCTGATCGAGAAAGCCAACGGCCTGCACGGGTTCATGAACTGGAAACGAAACCTCCTGACAGTAAGATCTCATATTACACTATTCCTCTGCCTCCATCATTACATTCTTATATATAATATATAAATATACACACACACACACACACACACACACACACAGATGCATCTCAATAAATGATATATTTAAAGTGTTCATTTCTTGTCATTTTGATGATTTTGGCTCAGATAATGAGTATTACTTAAGAAAAAAGGTTTTTAACACAGAAATGTTGGTACAGAACTCAATACTCGGCTCAATTTGCACGAGTTACTGCAGTGGCGTGGAGGCGATCGGTCTGTGACGCTGCTGACGTCTTCTGGAAGCCCAGGTTGCTCCGATAGCCGCCTTCAGCTCTTCTAAGTTCGTGGGTCTGGTGTCTCATATCTTCCTCTTTACAATACCCTATAGATTCTCCATGGGGTTCAGGTCAGGCGAGTTTGCTGGTCCTCAAACCAGGTATTAGTACTTTGGCAGTGTGTGCAGGTGCCAAGTCCTGCTGGAAATTGAAATCAGCATCTCCATGAAGCTGGTCAGCAGAGGGAAGCATGAAGTGCTCTAAAACCCCCTGGTAGACTGTGCTGAATTTGGACCTGATAAAACACAGTGGAACACCAGCAGATGACACGGCTCTCCAAACCACCAGCAACTGTGCAAACTTTACTTCTAGAAATCTCCTGCACCCTCGAATCACACGCACGGATAAAGTAGTGCCATAAGATTGCATTTATTTGTGTGTGTAAAACACCTCTGGACAACGAAATTACTATTTTTGTTACACACCAACAGATGGCAGCACAGGGCTGCACGCATAGTCACATGGAGCACCGACCTTCATAAGTCAGTGTGCCAAAAGACATCGTCCTGTGTACATTAGATTTGGCTCCTGCGGTCTTCACCCCACCATTGCAGAGGTCCAGCGTGAATCGCAGAAGGTGGAGAAAGACCACTTCCGGGACACATTCCAGAAGTGTCAGGAACGCTGGAAGCACTGTATTGTTGTGCGAGGGGACTATTTTGTGTAAACTTGGATAAATCATCTAGTTTCTTGGATTAAAAAAAAGAGTAGTCTTGATAATTTATGCCCCCTCGTAAAAAGCACCTTTACTTTAATTTTTTTTTTACCCTTTACTCGTCGTCGTTGCAATTTTGCCTTCATGCACAAGGGGGCAATATCTCTATCGCAAACCGCCCCTTTAAATGCATTAAAAAAAAAAAAGGAAAAATCCTTAATCTATTCTTTTCCCCTTGGCAGGACAGCGGAGGTTTTCAGATGGTGTCTCTGGTGGAGCTGTCCAAGGTGACGGAGGAGGGAGTTCTGTTCCGCTCACCGTACGACAGGAAGGAGATCCTGCTCACCCCCGAGCAGTCCATCGGCATACAGAACAGCCTCGGTATGAAATCAGATCCACCTCATCACCTCTATTCAACCCAGAGCACAAGAACCCAAAACTCTTGAAAAAATAGGCATATAATCCTGAGAGTCCCGTAGAATACAGATTAACATGGCAGAGGTAGAGCTGTAACTTCCTGCAGACACAACAGAAAAACAACCTTTGGTTCTATTTCTTCTTTTTTTTCTTAAAAGAAAAGGCAAAGGAAAATCAATTAGATGCACATGGGGAACAAGACATGAAGCTGTGTGTGTGATCTATAAAGCAGAATTCCCACAGAGCTGCTTCTTCCTGCCTGTGTAACCATGGCAACTAAAATCTAGTACAGTAGAGGGAAATTGTTTCTTCAGAAAAATAGGTCTTAGCTGAAGAAAATTCTCAGTTAACGTGACTTCATGTTTTTTTTTTTATTTGTTTGTTTTTATTTTTTTTGTTGTATGGATTTTGTTAATGAACATGTGTATTATGATGTTTTTCTCTCCAGGCTCGGACATCATGATGCAGCTGGATGACGTGGTGAGCAGCACGGTGACTGGCCCGAGGGTGGAGGAAGCCATGCATCGCTCTGTACGATGGCTGGACCGCTGCATCTCTGCCAATAAAAACCCGCATCGGCAAAACCTGTTTGCCATCATACAGGGGGGCCTTAACGCGGAGCTGCGCAGGGCATGTTTGGACGGTGAGCAATGTCTTTGAAGCCCATGTAGAAGAGCAGAGCTTGGCAGGGTTTTACAGATGGTAAGATTCAGCAAATCGCATGTTGATGTGATGCACCGATTTAAAAAAGTGCGCATCGGATACAAGTTGGCATTTGTATCGCGATCGCTACTTTTTTATTAATTAGAAAGTGACCAATTTTTTGTGACCAATATTTAATATGTAGATCGATTTCTTCGCCGCTAAACGGTTTCTCGAGCGCGTTCTCTCAGCACCGCTGCTGCTACGTGAATGACGTATCGCAACGCTAAGGAGACCGCGGCGTGTCCTGAGAGTCACATAGCATACAGATTAACATGGCAGAGGTAGAGCTGTGACTTCCTGCACACACAACAGGAAAATAACGTCTGGTTTTATTTCTTTTCTTTTTTTTCTTCTTATCTGCAAAGGAAAATTAATTAGATGACACATGCATGTAGTGAAGTCTATAGTGCACTGCATCATGAACTTTCTATTAAAAGGGCACCCTTAAGGGCACTTTATGCCATTTGTAGATTGATAGACTATGGGGCATTGAATGGGTGTTCTGTAATGGAAGGGCATTACATGTTTTTTTTGCATGTAGTGGAGTCTGTAGTGCACTGCGTCACATACTCACTAAAAGTGCACCAAGAGGGCACTTAATGCCGTCTCGAATGTAGGAAGTCTGTAGGGCACCTTGTCATGTAGTCATTACTGGAGGGTACCCATTTGGGCACTTCATGTATAGGAACACTGTATGGTACTGCGTCTTGGGTTCTACATAGGAAGGACATTTTAAAGGGTTTGAAATCCATGTCCTGTTCGCAAGTTGTTGGTATTTTTGTGCACGTATTCTATCAGCATGATTGCTATTATCCTGCAGAGATGACGAAGAGAGACGTTCCTGGCTTTGCGATCGGGGGTCTGAGTGGCGGAGAGGAGAAGGACGACTTCTGGAAGATGGTGACCCTCAGCACAGACCACCTTCCCAGAGAGAAACCTCGTTACCTGATGGGCGTCGGGTAAAACCAGCTTCCTCCTTTATATGACTGCAGATCCTGTTGGGCATTGCATTGAATTATTTGGTTTTCCTTTTTACCAGACAGGCACAGCTTGAGGGCACATCATGTTTTTCATGTTCGGGGAGTCTATAGAGCACCACATCTCGTGTTCTTGCATTTAGGTGGCCTATAGGGCACTGGAGCATGTATTCTCAAATAAATAGCCACTATAACCATAGGGGATCCTGTTGGGCATTGCATTGTGGTCTTTGAGAAAAGCACAAATAAGGGCATTGAAGTGGCCTATAGGGCACTGAGGCATGTTCATTAGGGCACTTGAATTTGGCTCCTGTTGACTCGCACCAACTTGAACACGTTTAAACTGTATTTTATGGAACTGCTTTGTGGCGGCGTACGTGTGGTTTCTTTATCACTTACGGATGATGTTTGTGCGTCGCAGCTACGCCGTGGACCTGGTGGTGTGTGTCGCTCTGGGCTGCGACATGTTCGACTGCGTTTTCCCGACTCGCACGGCTGTAAGTCTTTTTTGTTCAAATGATTTTGCTGTGTTGCTCTTGTTGCAAATCATCTGGTTTTACAAGATTAAATAAATATTCGCATATTGAACAGCAGTTAACACTTTGCACCATCTCAAACCACCTCACGAGCTTAGTGTTCAAAATACAGCTGTGACTTTGCACATCTGTTTTTATAGCACTACAGTTATAAAACAAAAACAACTACTATTACACTTCTACATTGTTTATTGTGCCGTTTGTGTTGTTATAATGATTAATATATATATTTACATAAATACACAATACATTATATAAATACACACACACACTTTATGGACAAAATGCATCTCACCTACATCAGTACCTGACTTTACTAACAACCTGGTGGCTGAATGAATCTCTCACAAATCACCACTAGTGGAACATCTTCCCAAAAGTGTGGAGCTCATTACACCAGCAAGAGGGGACTCCTGTGGTTAAATAGTGTATTTATTATTGTTTAAATTGCAATATATATATACACACACACACACACACACACACACACGCGTGACTAGCAGCTAGCGTTATGGATTCTTAAACGTTTTATGTCCCGCTTCAAGAGTTTTTTTTAGTTAAGTAGATCATATATTTAGAAAATTAAATGTTAAATGTTAAACACACACACACATCTGTTTTACCCAAACGGCATCCAACAAATGTAAACTATCCACATTTTTCCATTTAATCAATTTAATTTCTTGCAATTTAATTGATTACTGAATTTATTCAATATAATAAAAAATTATATTGACTTCATTTGATTTATTTTATAAAAAATTTTTAAAACTTTTTTTTATAATAAATTAAAATAAAAAGCAAAAAAAAAAAAAAAAAAAAAAGCAAAAGATGTTACACCTCTAATTTATACACATCACTCATATCAATGCATTATTACAAGCTGAATCCATAAATACATTCGTTTTTCACAAAAGCTCTGTCCATATAATGTGTGTTTTGATCGTGACATTGTTTCAGAGGTTTGGCTCGGCCCTGGTCCCCTGGGGTTCTCTGCAGATCAAACAGAAACAATACGCCAAGGACTTCCAGCCCATAGACCCCGAGTGCGAGTGTCCCACCTGCAAGAGGTAAACGTTTCATCTCCTGCAGTCGGGGTTTTGCTCTCTGAAATGCATATATACATCCCTGAACTTCACTCGCCCACTTTTCATCTGCCAAATGCCGATTTGCTGCAATGAACCCTATTTATTTAATTTTATTTGTAATCTTTTTAATTAATGTACAGTACAGACCAAAAGTTTGGACACACCTTCTCATTCAAAGAGTTTTCTTTATTTTCATGACTATGAAAATTGTAGATTCACACTGAAGGCATCAAAACTATGAATGAACACATGTGGAATTATATATGGAATTATATACATAACAAAAAAGTGTGACAAATGTCATATTCTAGGTTCTTCAAAGTAGCCACCTTTTGCTTTGATTACTGCTTTGCACACTCTTGGCATTCTCTTGATGAGCTTCAAGAGGTAGTCACCTGAAATGGTCTTCCAACAGTCTTGAAGGAGTTCCCCGAGAGATGCTTGGCACTTGTTGGCCCTTTTGCCTTCACTCTGCGGTCCAGCTCACCCCTAAACCATCTCGATTGGGTTCAGGTCCGGTGACTGTGGAGGCCAGGTCATCTGGCGCAACATCCCATCACTCTCCTTCTTGGTCAAATAGCCCTTGATGCCTTCAGTGTGACTCTACAATTTTCATAGTCATGAAAATAAAGAAAACTCTTTGAATGAGAAGGTGTGTCCAAACTTTTGGTCTGTACTGTACATACTAATGAATATATATATTTGTTTTATTTATTTATTATTATTTATTAAATACTTACAGTATTTCCTAAATTAGTGCTAGGTAATTTTGTTTCTCCAGATATTTTAATTTGTTTTAATTATTGCTTTAATATTATTATATGAAACTTTATTTTTAAGTAATTTGGTTTAATTTACTGAATTCCTCAATGAATCGATTTTCGTTTCGACAATCACTAAATCCTGTTTTTTTTTTTTTTTTTTTTTTTATGATTTTCTTCCTCTACTGATGGGATTGGTATTTTCCTCCTCGTGTGGACGGCAGACACAGTCGAGCGTATCTTCACGCGTTGTTTAAGAGCGACACTGCCGCCATGCACCACATCACCATCCACAACATCTCTTACCAGGTAACGACCTCAACACATTGTGGTGTGTTTTCGAATGGGAGAATCTGCTTTCGATCCACTCGTCATTACTGAACTCACACAAACGAACCGGGTCGGGTTTACACACGCTCCATTCTTCACGCCGTGTGCTGGACGTTTGTCTTCTGGGAAATGTGTAAAAACCTTATTTGGACATTTAAACATAGTTTCTTTTTTAAGGTATATATTTAAAATGGTTGCGTGGTGGTTAAGGCATTGGATTTTGGATCCTAAGGGCATGAGTTCAAATTCCAGCCACACCAAGCTACCATTCCTGGGCCCCTGAGCAAGGCCCTTAACCCCCATAGACAAAAGCCGTAAATGTATTTGCCTCCTTCTTGAATTTTTTATTTATTTATTTATTTTTTCCCCATATTTGTCGCAATTAAGTGATTCAGATCATCAAGCAAATTGTAATATTTACTATAGAGATGTTGAGGCTGTAGTCATACGATACATTAAAGATTTACTTAAGTGCCTTCAAGCACATGGATGAAGTAAAACCAGACGGTCAGGATGTTGCAGCTCTACCTCTGCCATGTTAATCTGTATTCTATGGGACTCTCAGGAAATCAATCTGCATCGGAAATATTGGTCACAAATTTTTGGTCACTTTCTGAATGTCTAAAAGCTGTGCAGCGCATCAATTTTTACCGACGCGAACGACAACTTGTATCACACACATTAAAAATGTTTTATACGACGCAAATCCACGTGCAATCGCTCTTCCACATAGATAACCAGAGTAAATACAAAACACAGTTTTTAAATGATAGTTTAATTTTTTAAGGGGATCCCAAACCTGCCTGGCCCTATGTGCAAAAGTAATTGCTCCCTAAATATAATAACTGGTTGTCCGGTGGAAAAGAAACTACAATAAAACATTGGGGATAACTCTTAATAAGTCCTGCACAACTCTTTCTCACAGAATTGTTTTAATTCAGCCACATTGAACACCCTGTTTTAATCAATCAGATTGAAGTCCAGACAACATTTTCTTTTTTTGAGCCATTCAGAGGTGAACTTGCTGGTGTGTGTTTTGTATTTTATAATTTTTTCATTATTTATATATTTTTTTGGATCCTTGTTCTGCTGTATAAGTAAAGTTTGCTTGCGCTTGAGGTCATGAACTGATATCCTGACAGGATTCTCCTTCAGGAGTTTCTAGTACAGCGCAGAATTCATAGTTTAATCAGTTATGGTGAGTCTTCCAGGTCCTGAAGCTGCAAAACATCCCCAGATCATCACATTACCCCCACCATGTTTGACTGTTAGTATGATGTTCTTTTTCTTCCAGAAAGCTCGATTCACATAGTTCACATTGGGCCAGGCAGGTTTGGAGAGCATTTTTGTCCATTTTAATAATGAAATCATCCTCAACTGTGTTTCGTATTTACTCTGGTTATTGTTTTATTAAAATGAGCTCGATGATCCAAATCATTTAAGTGCAACACAAATGCAAAAAAACAGTCCACGGGTCTGTGGAGGTTTATTTTGACTGTATGACTTCATGGCACTGAGTCTCTTCCTCTGTTATAGACAGTTAAAATCATGCAGGGCAGATGTTTTGCACCAGGTTTGATTTTCAGATCCAGCTGTTTCTCAGTAATCCTGTCGTGTCTGTGCAGCTGACTCTGATGCGGTCGGTGAGGCAGAGCATCATTGAGCAGCGCTTCCCCGAGTTTGTGCGGAACTTCATGAGGAGGATGTTCTCCAGCGGCAAGACGTATCCTGGCTGGGCCGTGGACGCCCTCGCATCAGTCAACATCACTCTGGAATAAAATGTCTTTATATTTATATATTTGTGTATATAATATGCTTGTATGCAAATTTTTATGCTTGTTTTTTAAGGTTTTTTTTAATTTAATTTAATATTTTTTGGGCTCATGGACTTCTCCTTTCCAGACTTCCACATCTGTCTGGATGTTCATTGGTCTGTTTTTAACCGATGACTCATTTTTACTACTGTATCTGGTTTTTATTTTTAAAAACATTTCTAAATAAAACTAACAAAACCATGTTTTTTTTTTTGTTTTTTTGTTTTTAAGAAAAATATTACACAAAATTAGCATTTTTCTTTTCAGTGTCGGATTTATTCAAATCTTCTTTATATTTGTAGAGCTTTTATCAACAATATACATCGTCTCAAAGCAGCTCTACAGAAATAATGCAGTGATCAAAGAATGTATAAATTTTGTATCTTTTTATAATTGTATAAAAGTTTTTCCCCAATGAGGATCCAGTGGTGACTATGGAAGAGGAAAAAGTGCCTGAGACTTCATGAGGAAGAAACCAGGAGAGGAACCAGATTCAAAAGGGAACCTCATCCTCATCTGGGTGACACCAAATGTCCATTTAATGACCGTTCCATCATTATTGAGGTTTTCTCCCATTAGGGGTCGCCACAGTGGATCATCCGTCTCCATACCCCCCTGTCCTCTACATCTGCCTCTCTCACACCAACTACCTGCATATCTTCCCCTCACCACATCCATAAACCTTCTTGGTCTTCCTCTTTTCCTCCATCCTGGTGGCTCCATCCTCAGCGTTCTTCTACCAATATAAACCATGTCCCTCCTCTGCACATGTCCAAACCATCTAAATCTTACCTCCCTCACCTTGTCTCCAAAATGTCATACATGCACTGTCCCTCTAATAATAGTAGACTGTTGATCTTAATTACAGTCCAAATCCATCCTCAAAGTTTTTGAGTTGCTCTGTAACGTCATGGATTTGTAGGCTGTTGATGGGGAACCGTCCTCACACAGAGTGGCCTCCACTTGAACAGAACTCCAACCAGAGGCAGAGCATCTGGATGAATCGGGCAGATCTGAGAAGAAGAAAAAGGACAGAAACACTGTTCAGTGGTACCTCAGGAGAATATTTACCCTCACAGAGAGAGAGAGGGAGAGTAATAAAACTAAGCATTATTAAGTATACTTATTGTTTCATAAAGGTTTAGACGTTGCCCGGCGTGTTTAAGGTGCAGGTTAAGACTCTGGTAAGACCAGTTATGGCATTTAGTCCCCAATTCATCCTGTAGCCACGGCTTTTACACTCACGTCCCACCTCATGAAGATTATGGACTTTAAAGAAGTAGATGCCGAACTCGCAAACATCCTGAACCATCTAGAGACGTACCAGTGCCAACTGGATCCCACTACATGTGTGGAGTTTTGACATTGGACCTCCTGGAGTGTTTAAAGGCTCTGGCATGGAGAAGCTGATGCTGGATCTGTGATGATCACAAATGTTCAGCTCAGTAGTTCCTAGTTTTATACCAAAGACTGTAGAAAAGACATTTACTTATAATCTTATACTCCAGTAATCATGTTAGTTCTCACTCTCCAGTGTTCTGTACTGTAGAAAGATTTATGATCAAACTCTTGATGTCACCCGAATGAGGATGGGTTTTCCTTTTTGAGTCTGGTTCCTCTCAAGGTTTCTTCCTCATAACATCTAAGGGAGTTTTTTTCTTGCCACAGTCGCCACGGCTGCTCATCAGGGATAAATACACACCATTCACCTTCACTGTTGATTTGTGTAAAGCTGCTTTGAGACAATGTCTGTTGTGAAAAGCGCTATACAAATAAACTTGACTTGACTTGACATGCACATAAATCCAAAATATGACCTGCAGAGTATTAAGTACTGATTTACCCATCAAGTGATCAGATGATCGTCAGGGCTGCAAACAATTGAATTAGCCACTAGATGGCAGCATAAACAACAGGGGCTGTTTCCATGGCTGTGTCCCAAACCACATCCTGCATAATTTTCTACACTCAGCAGCCACTTTATTAGGTACACCTTACTAGTACTGGGTTAGACCCCCCTTTTGCCTTCAGAACTGCCTTAATCCTTTGTGGCATAGATTCAACAAGGTACTGGAAACATTCTTTAGAGATTTTGGTCCATATTGACATGATAGCATCACTTACAGTTACTGTTGAATTTCTATCAGCTCGAACCAGTCTGGCCATTCTCCTCTCACCTCTGGCATCAACAAGGCATTTGCGCCCACAGAACTGCCGCTCAATGGATATTTTCTCTTTTTCAGGCCATTCTCTGTAAACCCTAGAGATGGTTTTACGTGAAAATCCCAGTAGACCCAGTAAACACTCAGACCAGCCTGTCTGGCACCAACAACCATACCACGTTCAAAGTCACTTAAATCACTTTTTCTCCCATTCTGACGCTCGGTTTAAACTGCAGCAGATCGTCTTGACCATGTCTACATGCCTAAATGCATTGAGTTGCTGCCATGTGATTGGCTGATTAGAAATTTGCGTTAACGTGCAGTTGGACAGGTGTACCTAATAAAGTGGCCGGTAAATGTATTTTACATTACAATATTAACACAGCGTATATTTTAATACTTAAGTGCATCCAGCAGTTGATGTTCGAAAACAATTTACAATTCCTCATTTATACAGCTGAGTTGAGGGTCTTACTAAGGGGGCCTGATATATTGGTTTAATTCCATTTTTAATCATTGTTATTTATTGAGCAATTTTAACAAAAAAATTTGTTCAAAAGCAGCTTTACAGGTATATATAGTTTATAAAATATTAATGTATATGTGTTACCTGAGCAGTTGAGGGTTAGGGGTCTTGCTCGAAGGCCGAGCAGCAGCTACATTTACATCATGCTTTATATGTGCAACATTGCAGACGCCTTTACCCAGAGCATATCTCATTCATACAACTGAGCAGCTATGGGGTTACAGGCCTTACTCAGGGACCGAGCAGTGGCACCTTGGTGTGGCTCAGATTTGAACTCATGACCTTCTAATCAGAAGTCATCTTAACCACTGAGCTCCCTCTACATGAGATGGCATGAGGAAGAAAACTTAAAAGGACTCAATACCCATCCTCATCCTAATCACCTAAAGTCCATTCATTACACTTCCATCATTGTGAAGGTGTCTGGTGCAGAACATTCAACTTGAGGTCCTGAACCATTGTAGCAGACTGTTGATATAAATTACAGTCCAAATTAATTCTCAAACTTCTCGAGTTTATGGATTTTTAGGATGTTTATGTGGGACACAGTACGAGTTATTAGCACTTTTATATATATATATATATATATATATATATATATATATATATATATATATATATATATATATACACACACACATTATATACACACATATATATATATATATTAGCACTTAGTTATATTAGTACTGTATATATTTATAAATAAATATAAATAAATGTGTGTGTGTGTGTGTGTGTGTGTGTGTGTGTGTGTGTGTGTGTGTGTGTGTGTGTGTGTAGTACAAGTGTATTAGGTGTAGCAGTGTTTCGTTAGTTGAGAAACCTTTGTACAGCTAAAATATCTCCAGATTTCTCCATGTTCTGGTCAGTAAGATTTAGTCAGCTTTTCTTTTTGTTTCTAATTTTATTGGGTCTTTAATTGACTCTATTAGAAGACTGGATTGCATCTATTCTGTGTCCCCCTCACCAGAACTTTATAAGTAAAGGTTGAGCCTTCAAGTTCAGTATAACCTGCTCTCAACAAATAAAACTGAATGGTGCATATTACGTGCTAGAGGTTATATATATGAACATGGGGAAAAGGCAGGTTGACTTTTAGCCTACCAATTAAAATCTAAAGATGCCTCTTAAATTATACCTCAAATTCAAAAAGGTGACGATTTAATCGTTAATCCCATTTCAGTTAATAAAACCTTTAGGAACTACTTTTTTGATTTATATGCTTCTGAAAGCCGTACATTAAACTCTGTAATTTTTGGCCAGTATAGATATACCCACTCTTGATTCAGTGCAGAAAACCTATTTGGAGGGAAATGTACAAATGGAGGAAATTCTAAATGCCATTACATTAATGCAGAACAAAATAACCCCTGGCCCAGATGGCTACCCAATAGATCTTTACAAAAATTTGCAACTAAATGAGCCCCTATTCTTCTTGATATGTTTGAGGACTCTTTTGTAAGGGGAAGCTTACCGCAAACTTTGAATGAAGCGAACATAATTCTATTGTTAAAACCTGGCAAAGATCCCCTAAAATGTAATTCTTAGAGGCCAATATCACTCCTTAACGCTGATACTAAAATCTTGCCAAAAATCCTTGCCTTACGTTTAGATACAGTAATAGGGAATTAAATTTCAAGTGACCAAACAGGTTTTGTCAGAGGTCGTCATTCTTTAAGTAATAATCGGAGACTGTTGGGGTAATCCACTCATCTAAACTTGCTCAAGACCTTGTACCTCAGGTTGTTATTTCACTAGACGCTGAAAAAGCGTTTGACAGGGTTGAGTGAAAGTATTTATTCTCGGTGCTGGGAAGATTCAGCTTAAAACATATTTTCTCTCACTTCTCTCCTGCGGCATTGATAATTACAAATGGGGTACGTTCAAAGTATTTTCCTCTATCAAGGGGTAAAAGACAAGGGTGCCCTCTTAGCCCTTTACTTTTTACTTTAGCCATCGAACCCCTATCCATAGCGTTAAGATGCTCGAAAGATTTTACTGGCATTAGCAATAGAACATAGGGTATTTTTGTATGCTGATATGTTGTTGTATCTTTCAGACCAAAGATTTTATATCAATTTGGAAAATTCTCAGGTTTTTCTCAAAAAAGGGTATGTTTCCCCGTAAACAGTAGGGGAATGCAAATTTCAGGGAATGATATACCGTTATAATTGTCTGTATCAGGTTTTAAATACTTAGGGATAAATATTCCACAGGGTTTTCCTAACCTTTACAAAGAAAACTTTGCTTCTTTAATTGACAAGTTAAAACTTGATCTCAAAAAATGGAATCTGCTGTTTCTTTCCCTTACAGGAAAAATTAATTGTATAAAAATGTTAAAATTTTACAGAGGCTCTTGTACTTGTTTCAATGTGTCCCAGTCTTTTTACCTTTTTACCTTTTTTCAGAACTTAGACAGCCTAATCTCATCATTTATATGGGGTGGGAAAACACCTAGGATTCGGAAGGAATTTTAAATCAAATCAAATTTTATTTGTCACATGCACATACATACAGGGTATGACTATGGTGTGGTATAGTGTCCGTGTGCTGTATAAAATATAAAGTGCACTGTGCTGTTCGAGTCCAGAGTTTAAAGTGTCGTGGTGTGAAAGGTGAGATATGTACCGAGAAGAAGTGTGATGATGGAGAGAGTGGGCCAGTTTTTAGATCCTGGGTGTTTCCTGGTTTAAACTCCGAATGGCCTGCGGGAAAGAGGCTCCTCCTCATTCTCTCTGTGTTCGCTTTCAGGGAGCGAAAGCGTTTCCCTGACCGCAACAGAGAAAAGAGTCCAATGTTGGACTTCTCCAAAGACAAAGAATTCAAGGGGAATTAGCACTACCTAATTTCAGATACTATTATTGGACTGCAAATATTTCAAATGTACTTTATTGGCTTTAGAACCCCATTGATGTGTGGTGCATTTCAAAAGCGTACTCTTGTACTTCTTCATCCCTCCCTGCTTTAGCTTTTTTCAACATGCCCCTTTGTATTTCATCATATACGCAATGCCCAGCTGTAGCAAATACCCTCAGGATCTGGTTTCAATTCAGACAGTGTTTTGGTTTTAGAGACATCTCCATAGCCGTATATGCAAGAACCACCTATTCCTTCCGGGTCAACTGGACTCAGTTTTCAGTCAGTGGCAACAGTCAGGTCTTGTCAGATTTAATGACCTTTTTATAGCTAATGTTCCAAAGCCACTGTCCCACGTATCCCTCCGTTCCTCCTAGTGCAGGAATGGATGCAGTTTTAAATATTTCAATACACTTGAAGGGCATAATTTCTAATGTGTATAACACTTTAATGTTAGTAAAAAATATAGATTTTTAACAAAATCCATGCGGAATGGACAAGAGATTTAGAAGTGGACATATCAGAGGAAACCTGGAAAAATGCATTATTCAGGGTGAATGGGACGACCTCCTGCACTCGTTTCAGCTTGATTCAGTTCAAGGTCCTCCATAGACTCTACTACAGCAAGGTTAAGCTGTCCAAGATTTACACCAATGTAACTGACGCATGTGAGCATTGTTGTTCTGCTGGGGCAGATTTGGCTCATATGTTTTGGACTTGCCCAAAACTGTTTGATTACTGGACAACTATATTTAATATCCTGTCTGAGGCATATATTAGGAATATTAAGCCTAGTTTTGAAAAGGCAATTTTTGGAGTACCTGAGCAAGGTACGGTCATGCCCAGGAAATGTTAAAATGCTTGTGCATTTGCATGTCTTCTGGCTCAGAGAAGAATATTACTTGATTGGAAATCAAGTAAACCACCTTTAGTCTCACTCTGGTTTAAAGATTGATGCTATTTTTGGAATTGGAAAAAATTAAAGACTGTCAGTCAGTTCAGGATTTAGGATCCAAGGAGCAGGCCCAGACGGGTTGAACCCTGGACAGGTTGAACCCTGGACAGGTTGAACCCTGGACACATGAAACATAGGATCTGGAGTGCTCTGGGAAGCCTGAGTCGGAGGGCCACGGGATTGACGACCTTGGAAATGGGGAAGGGGCCGATGAAGTGTGGGGCAAACTTCCAGCAGGTGGCTTTAAGGGGAAGGTCCCATATAGAGAGCCATACACATTGTCCGGCACGGTAGTGGAGGGCTAGGTGCCGCTTTCAGTTGGCCCCCTTGCAAAGCCTTATGCTGTTCTTGAGCAGGGCTGCTCGGGCGGTTCTCCAGCCGCGACGGCAGCGTCGGGAAGAAAAGGGCGGCATAAGGAATGGTGGACTGGAGTTCCTGGTTGAAGAAAGTTGGTGGCAGGTAACCGTGGAACACCTGGAAGGGCGAAAGCCCTGTGGCAGCAGTGGAAAGGGTATTATGGGCATACCCAATCCACATCAATTTGTCCAACCAGGAGGAGGGTTCCTGACTGCAAAGGAGGTCTGTCCGTTCATTTGGGGGTGAAACCCAGATGGAAGGCTGGTCAAGATGCCCAGGAGGCGGCAGAACTCTCTCCAAAACTGAGCCGAGAATTGGGGTGCGTGGTCCGAGACAATATCTCTGGGAAAACCATGGAGGCAAAATATGTGCTGGTTTCCTTGGCAGATGGCAGCTTGGGTAGAGCAATGAAGTGGCCCATCTTTGAAAACCGATCAATGACCATCATGACGACCATGTTGCCATTGGAAACAGGCAGCCCGGTAACGAAGTCCATGGCGAGGTGCGACCACGGGCGTTTCGGGATAGGAAGGGGACAAAGAAGACCTTGGGGGCGGCCGCGAGGGTTCTTATGTCAGGAACAGTCAGGGCAGGCTGCGACAAAGTCCTGGGTGTCTTTTACCATGGAAGGCCACCAGAAGCGTGTCTTGACCAGAGACAAGGTGTGTGGCTGACCGGGGTGACAGAAGAACAGGGAGTTGTGACACCATTGAAGAACATCAGAGCGGAGACCCTCGGGGACAAACAGGAGACCAGTAGGGCAACCCTTGGGAACAGGGCCCCTGTACTGGGCATTCTTGACCTGCTCCTCCAAGGGGAGACTAAGGGTGTAGACCGACACAGATTTGGGAAGGGCATGGCTCCTCCTCCTCCAGGGCATGAACTCTAGAGAGCGCTTCAGGCTTGACATTTCAGCTCAGAGGCCGATAAAAAAGAGAGAACCAGAAGCGGCCAAAGAAATGGCCTCATTTAGCCTGTTCGGGGGTTGAGTCGTTTAGCCGATTGGAGGTACTCAAGGTTATTATTATCCGTCCAGACCAGAAAGGGGACCTCCGCCCCCTCCAACCAATGGCGCCATTCCTCCAAGGCCAGTTTGACAGCAAGGAACTCCCTCTCGCCCACCGGATAGTTATGTCCCGAGGAGCAAAGGCACCTGGAAAAAAAGGCGCAAGGATGCAGGCGGTTATCCTCAGGGCAGACCTGGGAGAGCACCGCCCCTACCCCTACGTTGGAGGCATCAACTTCAACAATGAATTACCGGGCTGGGTCAGAAAAGAAAGGATGGATGCCTCCGTGAATCGCCGCTAAAGCTCGAGAAATGCCTCCTCAGCCTCGGGGCCTCAAAGGAACAAGCAGATGGAGGACGTCAGGTGGTGGAGGGGCGCCGCCACCGAACTATAGCCCTTGACGAAGCGGCGATAAAAATTGGCGAAGCCCAGGAACCTTTGTAGTTGACAGCGTAAGGTGGGGGTTGGCCAGTCCCGAATAGCCTGTATCCTGGCAGGGTCTATCTGGATATTACTGGGTGAGATCAGGTATTCCAGGAACGAGGTTTGCAAGGTGTGGAATTCACATTTCTCAGGTTTTACGTAAAGCTCGTTCTTGAGGAGTCTCTCCAAGACCTGACACACCTGCCAGATGTGTTCGTCCATTGAATGGAAGAAGATCAGGATATCATCTAGGTCAGGGGTCACCAACGCCAGATTGCCCGCAAGGACCACGAATCACCCACAATCCTTTTCTAAAAATATCGGTTTCCTACCTTGTTAAATCAACATTAATAATTATTGTGAGAAATCATTAACATGTCTTCATAACAGTGTCTTCACATAGATCAGGGGTGTCAAACTCAGGCCCACGGCACAAATCCGGCCCAATATACAATTATATCTGGCCCGCGAGATGATTTTATATAGCGCTATTATAATTGTTATTAATTTCCCGGCGATATGAAGCGCTGATAACACAAACTACAGATCCCATAATGCAGCGCTTCAGCTGCCTTACTGATCGCAAGGCGACCTGGGAACATTCCAGCGTTAATCAAGTCGAGCTTCTGTTGATGTATTTAACCCAATTGTAAAGTTATTGTGAAACAGCGCACTCACAGTGGCGAAGAGAAAAGTGGATTCTGTAAACAGAGCCTTTCAAACCCGATGGGATTCTGAGATGATGTTTACTGACACTGCCATTAAACACGTGTGTCTTATTAGTGGAGCAAATGTGGCTGTAATTAAGGAATTTAATCTAAGACGGAACTACGAGACAAAACATCAGGAGAAGCTGAAAAACCTGAATGCAGAGCAGAAGATCCAGAAAGTAGAAGAGTTAAAGAAGAATCTGACATTTCAGAAGACGTTTTTCACCAGAGCAAAATCACAAAGTGAAGCTGGTGTAAAAACAGAGGAGAAATCAGTCACATCAGCTGCTTATTTACTGAGGGAGAGTTTCTGATGAGCTACATGATGAAGCTGTGAGAGGTCTGGTGTTTGACAGGAGATATTTTTATGGAAAGCAAAATATTTTAAGTTATGTAAAGTTAAAATTTTATAATTTTTAAAATGGCATAAGAGCAAAGAAATATGATTGTTTTGATTTGTTATTTTAACGTTTAACGTATAATTTTGACGGGATATTTTTATGGAGAGCTATTTATTTAAAGTTTAAGTTTATTTTTTCTGGAATAATATTCCTGTCTGTTATTTATATTTATGTTTTAAAAAACATCTAGTTTTAGTGTGTTAGTGTATAATTAAAGATAAATTGAGCAAATTTGTTATTTCAGAAGTGTGTATCAAACTGGTAGCCCTTCACATTAGTCGGCACCCAAGAAGTAGCTCTCGGTGTCAAAAAGGTTGGTGACCCCTGATCTAGGTAGACAAACACGAACGCGTTGAGCATGTCAGGGAGGACCTCGTTGACTAGTGCCTGAAAGACAGCCGGGGCGTTGGTTAGGCCGAACGGCATGACAAGGTACTCGTAATGACCGGCTGGGGTATTAAAGGTGGTCTTGCATTCATTCCCCTCCCTGATATGCACCAGGCGGTATGCATTGCGTAGATCCAGCTTAGTGAAGATCGTGGCACCATGCAGGAGCTCGAAAGCCGAGGCCATAAGTGGCAAAAGGTAATGGTTCCGGACAATGATCGCATTAAGACTTTGGTAGTCGATACATGGGCGTAGGGATTTATCCTTCTTTTCAACAAAGAAGAAACCTGCCCCAGCTGGGGAGGAGGATGGTCAGATGATACCTGCTGCCAGGGACTCTTGGATATACTGGTTCATGGCAGCCCTTTCTGGGGCGGATAACTGATACAGACAGCCCCTTGGGGGACTGGTTCCGGAAAGCAGTTTAATGGCACAATCGAAGTGTCAGTGGGGAGGCAGGGAGGTAGCCAAGGCCTTACTGAAGAGGTGCGCAAGGTCATGATAGATTTCAAGAACCGATGGGCGAGGCAGTGGCCAAAGCAATGCACACCCCAATCCAAAATACGCCCTGTCAGCTAATCAACACGTGGGTTGTGTTTCCGAAGCCAAGGGAACCCAAAAATGATGGGGTCTTGGGGCGAGATAATGACGAGGAAGGAAAGCCACTCCTGATGTAGTTCCCCCACTGACATGAGTAGAGGCTTAGTGCGGTGAAAGGAGTGGCCTAATGGGTGCTCCCCCCTTTACCGACGAGCCTTGCTTTTTACTCCGCAGGATGTGGCAATGTGTTCTTTACCCCCGCAGTAGAGGCATAGACCCAGCGAACGACGTTTCTCCTTTTCCCTTGAGACAAGGTCTGTTGTGAAAAGCGCTATAGAAATAAACTTGACTTGACTTCTCGGCGGGGGCTAGGTGGTGGCATCCTATTTCCATGGCCTGCGGTGGAGAGAAAAAATGGGTGCCAGAACCCGAAGCACGTGGTGGGGAACTGCTTGTAGTTGAAGGACTGTGAGGATCTAGGGCCTGAGCAGGGTAACCACGCTCCCGGCAGCGTTCCCTTATGCGGCGATCGATGCGTGTAGCCAAGGAGATCAGAGAATCCAGATCCTGGGGTGGATCACAAGCTGTGAATTTGTCCTTAACGGCAGAGGAAAGTATCCCAAAGTGCTATGCGATCCCATACGCTGTCAATGGCCTGCGTCCGGAAGTCAGCCGCGACCTCTGCAACAGAGCGATGCCCCTGTGTGGCCGAGATCAGGAAGCTGGTGGCATCTCAGCGTGGTGTAGATGAGCCGAAAACCTTCTGGAGTTCGGCAGAAAAGGCGGCGAATGATCTGCAGTTGGCCGATTGACTTTCCCACTCCACGGTGGCCCACCTTAGGGCTCGGCCTGACAGAAAAGAAATGACGAGTGCTCTGTACTGAATTGAGAGGGCTGCATACTGAAAATCAGATCACACTGCATGATAAACGAGCGGCAGGAGTCTGGGTCGCCCGAAAATCAGGCTGGCGGCGCAAACTGAGGTTCACGCATAGCCGAGAGGCCAATAGGTGGAGCAGGGGCCTGCCGGGCCGGGGCGGAGCACCTGTGGGGAGTCTATCCAGATCCTGGGGTGGATCCTGGGGATCCAGTTACAGCGGCGCTAGAGACAGGTACAGGTCAAGCCAAGTTTATCTCTATCTAGCGCTTTTCACAACAGACATTGTCTCAAGGTGAAAGGTGTGCATTTATCCCTGACGAGCAAGCCGTGGCAAGAAAGAAACCTTGAGAGGAACCAGACTCACGAGGGGAACCCATCCTCATTTGGGTGACATCAAGAGATTGATCATAAATCTTTCAACAATACAGAACACTGGAGAGTGAGAACTAACATGAGCACTGGCGTATAAGATTGTAAGTAATGTTTTTTCTACAGTCTTCTACAGTCTTTATGGATATATAACTAGGAGCTACTGAGCTGAACATTTGTGATCATCACAGATCCAGCATCAGCTTCTCCATGCCAGAGCCTTTAAACACTCCAGGAGGTCCAATGTCAAAACTCCACACATGTAGTGGGATCCAATTGGCACTGGTACGTCTCAAGATGGTTCGGGATGTTTGCGAGTTCGGCATCTACTTCTTCAAAGGTCCATAATCTTCATGAGGTGGGACGTGACTAGAGCTGGCCAAACCTCAGGATGCCTCGGGATGGGGAGAGAAAGAGAAGCAGTGGAGAGAAATTAGCGTAGCTGCTATACATGATATTAACAGCACAAGTTGATAATTTGCATGTGATCATATGTTCTGGAGCACAAGGTTATGATGTGATGTGTGTTATGTGTAGGCTTTCCTAAAAAGATACGTTTTTAATCTGCACTTAAACTGGGTGAGTGTGTCTGAGCCCCGAACACTGTCAGGAAGACTATTCCAGAGTTTAGGAGCTAAATGTGAGAATGATATACCGCTTTTAGTAGACTTTGCTATTCTAGGAACTACTAGAAGCCCAGAGATTTTGAGATCTCAGGGAGCGTGACGGAATGTAGCGTGGTTAAAGACTGGAGAGATACATGGGAGCCAAACCATTTAGGTACATCTGCGGGATCCATGTTGGCCAGATTGTTCTGTCAAGTCAGTTAAGGTTTTAGGATCCAAGGCGAATGCCAAGAAGAGCAGGGCCAGAAAGTCCGGAAGTCGGAGCGTTTTGAGCGCGAGCAGAGCCGAGCCGGGAACCGGAGCGCGTTCAGCTCGAGCAGAGCAGAGCAAAGCCGAGCCGAGCACCGGAGCGCATTTAGCATGAGTAGAGCAGAGATGATCCGAGAATCGGAGCGCGTTCAGCGTGAGCAGAGCAGTTTCGTAAAGCTGAGGGGAGGGTCGAGAAAACAGGCGCAGTCGGGAAGCCGGAGGACAGAATGGGCATACGGAAACAGGTCAGAAATAGAAAGAAAATATAAACAGTGAAAATGCTGGAGAGTAATCAGGGCTAGCCTAAAGACAATCTGGCACCAACTGGAGGATTCTGGCGTCTTATACTTATACACTTATAAGTGTTAGAAAATTAGACGCCATTTTTGTGCAGCTGGTTGGAAGGGGTCGTTTCCTCGGTGATTGAGGCGGCAATGTCAGAAGTGCTCAAGCAGGCTGACACTCTCTTAGAGGATTCACCAAACTTTTCTATTTATTATGGACTCCAATGATCTCATATTTTGGAAAGGGTGTAGCACTTTCCCCAAATTGAGTTGGAAGGCTTGTGCACATTGTAACAGGTAATGCCGTCAGGTGCAATGGGCTAACAATGTTGTTCAGTATTTCCTCATAGTTTGTAATGTCATAACTTTGTGATTTTGTGGTTTTATTAATTTTTCTAATAATATATAAAAAAAATTCTTGTGGTTGGGTGGGGGGGTTGTTGAAAAAATTGTAGGGAGGAAAAAAGTGTGTGTGTGTGGGGGGGGGGGGATATGAATAGTACTGTCAGTCATCTGTTGCTTAATGTTATTGTTTGTTATGGTGCCTTCTTCTGTTCCTTCCTCAATAAAAATATATAAAAAGAAAAAAAAAACATAAGGAGCCTCATCCTGCGTGGAAAGAACAGACGAGGAATATATATTCCCCAAAATATGGTGCCAAAGGTTTGTGGACACCTGATCATTACATTGGCTTTCTGAACATCCCATTCCACATTTAGTCTCCATTTGCTGCTATAATAAGGTCCAATCTTCTGGGAAGATGTTACATTACATTTTGTGGAGATTTTTTGTAGAGAAATTCATTCATCCTAAACTTGTTCAGCAGTGTTGGGCAGTACCGCGTTACTTTTGACAATAACTAATACTGTAACGCGTTACTTTGAAAAATAAAGTAACTTCGTTACCGTATGGTGCGTTACCCGTTACTTTTTTTAATTAATTAATTTCGGCTGAAGTGTAGACTACAGTCTAACCTGTTTACAGCAGCGTCGCATTGTAGGATTGGTGGATAAACCACTGTAAACAGAAAGACGACGCACTGTAGGAGTGGTGGATTACCCTCTGTATACACGAAGAAGACGCACTGTGGGCGTGTCTCAGTTTATTCAGGTCTGAGCGGCAGTAATGGCGAGTCGAGGCGAAAGCAAGACCAGTTTCTCAAAGTGGAAATATGCTCATTATTTCACTTTAATTGAGTATAAAGACAAAAACTGTCAAATGTAAGCTGTGTCTTTCTGGTTCAAAGGTCGTATCTACTGCGATAAACAGCAACTCCAATCTGCCGAAGCTCCTTCAGAAACTCCATGCCTCGACGAAGCTAACCCGGTGTTCTGTTCTACATTGTTGATAGTTTTCATACTTCAGCTGTGAAAGGAACATTTTTAAGAGCTCAACACAACAGCTTTTATGATGCAGAAGCCACTTTAGTTTTTGATTGTGAATATATTATTCAGTTTGTTTTGTTGTTTATTTCAGAAATCCTTGTGATATATTCAGTTTGTGTTGGTCTGACTTTAATAAAATAGTGTTTAAAAATTACTCTGTGTTTAAGTCAGTTTTGTGTTTTTAGACCATAACACATAAAAGGGCATTAATGAGAACATTAAAGAAGGTTCTTTAAAAAATAACTAAAAAGTTACTTTTAACATTAACGCATTACTTTTTGGTGTAAATAATCAACAAAGAAACTAAGTTACTTTTTGAATGAAGTAATGAGTAACTGTAACTAGTTACTATTTTTTAGTAACCAGCACAACACTGTTGTTCAGTAGGGTTTATAGCTTTACAGCAGAAAAATCTTCAACTCCAACACATACAAAGCAGCTCTTCATGTAGCTGATTTTGTGCACAGGGGCTATGGCTGATAGGGTCATCCCTTTGGCCTTCATCTGGACAACCTGCTGCTGGAGGCTTTCAGTCAGTTTAGAACGGCCCACCATCTTGCAGAGTCAGTGAAACTGGAAGTTAGGCTGCCAGTTAAATAGGGGCGGGAAAAACCTGAGACGCAAAGCCAGCCGAGACAAAACTCCTCCCACTTCACCGCACAATCACGTTATTGAATTTTTTTACCCGACGGCATTCGTGCTTGACCGGGAAACGGACAGAAAAGCAACAATCTTCAATTCTTTTTACGTTAGTCGACATGGATGAAAACAAAAAAACCTTTCATATTTTATGTGCTAGAAATTTGAAGGGAAAAATGACTGGAAACTGCTTTACCATCAAAACAGAAAAATAATTATAATAATAATTTATAAAAAAAAAAAAAGAAATTCGTGGATGTACGGTTGAAACAGCACCCCCTGGAGAGCAACTGAGCAAATAAAAAAAAAAAAAAAAAGCAATTTTTTTCCTTTCTTATAGTGGTTAGATTGATGGTGTTAACAGTACAGCCTGTATTTGGAATTTCGATCTTGTGCCTACAGGAGAAAATTAGCAGCGTTTTCTATCCAAATATCAGAGAACAGTCTGAATCAACTAAACAGCTGGATTTTTTTTTGGTCAGTGTGGAGATACAGATACAAATCCAGTGTTCTAACCCGGCAGCCTCCTTCCCCGTTCTAACCTTGTGTTCTAAGTGCCCATATTCACAGATGCGTGTTAGTTACATTTACATTTATATAGCGCTTTTCTGCAGCACTCAAAGCGCTTTACATATGAAAGGGGGGATTCTCCTCAACCACCACCAATGTGCAGCATCCACCTGGATGATGCGACGGCAGCCATATTGCGCCAGAACGCCCACCACACACCAGCATATTAGTGGAGAGGAGATAGGGTGATATAGCCAATTAATATGAGGGGATGATTAGTAGGCCAGCGGGCAAGTTTTTTTGGCCAGGATGCCGGGGCACACCCCTACTCGTTCTTTGAAAGACATCCTGGGATTTTTTATGACCACAGAGTGTCAGGACCTCGGTTTAACGTCTCATCCGAAGGACGGTGCTTTTTGACAGTATAGTGTCCCCGTCACTATACTGGGGTGTTAGGACCCACACAGACCACAGGGTGAGCACCCCCTGCTGGTCTCACCAACACCTCTACCAGCAGCAACCTGGTTTTTCCCAGGTGGTCTCCCATCCAAGTACTGGCCAGGCTCAGCCCTGCTTAGTTTCAGTGGGCAAGCTGTCTTTGAGCTACAGGGTGATATGGCTGCTAATGAGAGAGTGTGTGTGTGTGTGTGTGTGTGTGTGTGTGTGTGTGTGTGTGTGTGTGTGTGTGTGTGTGTGTGTGTGTGTGTGTGTGTGTGTGTGTGTGTGTAAGTAAATGTAGTGGAGGTCTAGTCTAGAAGGGAGGGCTCAGCAGGGCGGATTATGGTGGGCCGGGTGGAAGCACCAGGAGGTCTTTGGCTGCAGAGAGAGAAGATAGAGAAAGAATGAGCAGAGAGCATTCCACCAAGAGAAAAAGAAAGTAAAGAAAGAGAGAGATCAAAGAGAAAAGGAAAGTACACAAAGAAAAGTCAGACTCTGTTCCGGTGTAAAGGCAAAAGATTTTTTTCCTCAGTGTATGAAAAAAGCGATGCGGCGGCACTTTAGCGTTTCTGCTCCTTCACATTTCTAAAACAAACAGGGCGGCTTTCCATAAATTATCCATAAATTAATAAATTCCATAAATTAGCCGCTTCATTGACGTGAGCCTTTTCAGACGTTTCAGTGTGGATGAGTGTTTTTTTTTGTTTTTGTTTTTTGGCAATAACGGCATTTTTTAATTTATCCGGATTAATGTAAAAAATTTTTCCAGATTAATCAAAACCTGGAAATCACTCGAGTTTGAGTTTCCGGATCGAGTACCAACACTGTCCCCGTGTCACCATGGGATAAAAACGCAATGTTCTCACATCAGAAATGAAAAAATATTGCATTTCAAAATACAGAAACTCAACCTCAGGTTATTAAGGTTACCTTACAATGCTGCGTGTTTCAATCCACTCATGATGCCTTCTGACTGGAGCTCAAGTCATAGCAGAGCGAGTGAAAAAGTAGGAAAAAAGCCCAAAAAAATGAAAGGCAAGAATAAAAAGAGAGGCTGGAAGGTGAGCCATGATGTCAGAATCGATCCGGAGAGATTCCTGCTGTCATAAAAAAGATGAGGAAATCCCCCCACCCCCCCACACAGGTATTTACCTGGGCACCCAGGCAGGGATTCGTGCTGGGTGAGAAGGCACCTGAGGTGGTGCACTGAATGGGTCCTGGCTGCTGTTCCCAAAAGCGTTCATGGACTGTCCCGGTCTGGATGGAATGAGCAGAGCACCAAAAGCAGGGGAGGGGTTTAGAGGGGGTGGCCCCGGAGTGGGACCTCTCACCGCCGGAGGTCTGTTAGGGGGCGGGGCTGTGATGGCCGGCCTTCGCTGTGGGGTGGGGCTGTGAATGACAGACAGAGGTGTGTGTCAGATCGATAGGCTGGAAAAAAAAAAAAAAAAAAAAAAAAGATCTGTAAAAGCAGATGTTAAATAAACACCTGGCTTCCTGGAACCAGATGTCCTTGACAGGCGGAGGAACAGGCACGGAGATGGTGGTGGTGCTGATGTCACTGATGATGGTGAGCGCCCCCTTGAGGGCATGGTACATGCGCAGCATCTCGTCCCTTCTCTGAGCCTGATCGGCCGACTCCTCCATCAGACTGTTCTGGTCTCCTGAAAAGTACAGGTAGGCCAGCAGCTCCGAGTGGATGAAGTCTTTTGCCTAAGGAGCAACCAGGAGGAACTTGTTAAGGATCGGAAAACTTGGACCATAACAGCAGCCTAGCGACACCCTAGCAACCATGTGGAATGTAGCAATGCCACAGTGTCAAGTCAAGTCAAGTTTATTTGTATAGCGCTTTTCACAACATTGTCTCAAAGCAGCTTTACAGAAATAAACAGTCAAGGTGAATGGTGTGCATTTATCCCTTATGAGCAAGCCTGTGGCAAGGAAAAACTCCCTTAGATGTTATGAGGAAGAAACCTTGAGAGGAACCAGACTCAAAAGGGGAACCCATCCTCATTTGGGTGACATCAAGAGTTTGATCATAAATCTTTCAACAATAAAGAACACTGGAGAATGAGAACTAACATGAATGCTGGAGTATAAGATTATAAGTAAATGTCCTTTCTACAGTCTTTGGTATAAAACTAGGAGCTACTGAGCTCAACATTTGTGATCATCACAGATCCAGCATCAGCTTCTCCATGCCAGAGCCTTTAAACACTCCAGGAGGTCCAATGTCAAACTCCACACATGCAGTGGGATCCAATTGGCACTGGTACGTCTCTAGATGGTTCAAGATGTTTGCAAATTTGGCATCTACTACTTTAAAGTCCATAATCTTCATGAGGTGGGACGTGACTGGAGCTGGCCAAACCTCAGAAAGCCTCGGGATGGGGAGAGAAAGAGAATCCTTCTGGAATGTCACAGCAACAACACTGCAACTATCTTGTATACTACAACATGATATTGGCAACAATCTGGCAACCTGCTGGGATACCATATCATGACCTATAGCAAGAATCTGCTAACTAGCCTGAATACCATATCATGACACGCTTGTTCCTCTGTCAAAATTATTAAATTGAATAATAAATATTTGTTTTGTTCCAATAATAATAAAGAAGAATTAAAAAAAATTAGACTGCAAGCTTGTTTAGTCTCCGCCTCGCACTATAAGCGCAGTGTCACTGTTTATTTCTTAACAATTAAAAAGGTGATGTTTGCTGTTTGGGTTGATTTTATCAATTGTACAGTGTCCTTAAGTGTTATGATTAATGCTGGTAAATTATGGCGTGCTACAAGGTTCAGTTCTAGGACCCCTGCTTTTTACAATATACATGCTTCCCTTAGGAAATATTATTTAAAAGGCATGGAATCAGCTTCCATTGTTATGCTGATGATACCCAGCTATATATCTCATCAAAACCAGACGATATAGCTCAATTAACTCGGATAACTAAGCGTGTAAAAGAAATAAGAGATTGGGTGACCCATAACTTTCTGCTATTAAATTCTGATAAGACGGAGATTTTGCTCATCAGCCCAAAAACCAGTATACAGAAGCTCCAGCATCTCAACCTGCATTTAGACAGATGTTCTGTAACTACTAGTTCAACGGTAAAAGACCTGGGAGTTAAGCTGTTTTGAGACAATATCTGTTGTGAAAAGCACTATAGAAATAAACTTGACTTGACTTATGAAAGGCGCCTTTATATAAAATGTATTATTATTATAATTTCTCTCATTACAATTAAGTCTGCATATCGAGGGAGTAAATAAATGAAGGATGGAAGGAATGAAAATGTAAAACACACACAGACACTTACATACACATCTGTATTACCCAAATTGAGTCTCACAAATGTAACAATTACATTTTCAAATCAATTAATTAATTATTAATGTGCCAATTTAATCGATAACTCAATGTGATCAGTTTAAAAAAGTGTATTGCATTAATTTGATGTATTCTATTTACATTTTACATTTTTTTTTATAAAATATTATTTAACCAAGCAGCCATTTTATTTTAAATTGTTTTAAAAATGTTAATAATTAAAAAAACAAAGCAATTTTATGTTTTGTATTCCCCCCATTAGACCCCTAATAATAACCCAACACACACTTGTTTAAACGGCAAAAGAACCGGGCGAGGGTTCAGTGTTCACAGAGAGGGCAGAGATTGAGAAATTAGAAAACTCTCATGTTTCCATGCGGCCGTCATTCTGAAAGCCCATGCACTCAAACCGAAACCGAAGCGTGGCACAATCCGTCTTTTCACCGCAAACGCACACACACACACACACACACACACACTCACACTGTTGATCATGATGTCCATGATGGCCTTGGGCATCAGGTCTCTGATGGTCTTATTGACGATACTGATGTAGGAGTCCACCAGGTTACGTATCGTTTTCACCTGCCCCTCCAGCTGAGGGTCCATGGAGAAGGTGTCTACTGGAGCTCCTTCATCTCCCTCGACCACACACACACACACACACACACACACACACACACACACGCTTATAAGCAAATACACTATTGAGGATTGCCATTCACTGAGCACAAAAGTAATGGCACCCTATACCATTTAAACTAGCTGATGAGCTGCAATGGCTGAGCTGCGCTGTTGGACGTTTTATCGTGCAAACGTCCAAATACGATGGAGATGTTTTCTGATGAGCCCATCGTAACTTGAAAATATGGTAAGTGGAGACAAGGCCAAGCCTAGCCAGGAGGTCTTTAAGAATGGAGCTCAGTATGGGGTAGTTTACTGTCATTTAGTGATAATTTAACACGTTACACAACAGAATTTAGCTATTTTCATTTTGGTCATATCGCCAATTTGCTTTTTATCTGTAAATATTTTTGGATTGTATTCGTACGTAAAAAAACGACCTAGATGAACCCCTTCGAAAACATTCAACCTACAACATCATACTAAACAACTTTGTGGTTGGAGTGGAAGATCTCCTAGTGTAGAGCTCCAACCACAACACCTCTGAGATGAACCTTAAAAGCTGACTGCACCCCAGGCCTCCTCACCGGTACCTGACTTTTAACACTATTGTAGCTGAATTTCACCCCCACCAAATCTAGTGGAACATCAAAAATAAACAAATGGTCAAACTTCTCAAGCAGCCACACCAGTTCCTATGTGAAGTACCTGATCTTTCTCAGGGTACACGCCTGCTCGGAGGAACGAGGCCTTCCAGCTGTCCACCTCCTCCTGGGAATCACATGCCAGCTCCACCTGCCGCAGGTCTTTATAAACGTTCCTGGGAACACACGGAACGTTAACACACACACACACACACACACACACACACACACACACAAGTAGGGTCAAACACAGGCATGAAGGACTAACTCAGACCTTTGCTCCGTGTTGAAGATAGCGAATGCGTGTTTGGAGGACATGAAGCCTTTCGCCACGTCTCGGATCTTCAGGTTGTCCAGAGGGAGCATGTATTTCTTCTCTTTTTCCTGTCACACACAAACACACAGATACAAAAAAGTAAAGAAAGAGGGAAAGAGAAAGTCAGAGAGGTTATGACACAAAAAAAAAACCTTTGTGTGGTCACAGTGGCGTTTGTGCTCAACATCTCATTGCAGAATAGAGTCAAAGTGCAGCAGAGCAAACACACACCTGCGCTCTCTGTTTACACACACACGTTTGTCCATCTTGAATTATTCTCCAGAGAACATCGGGAGCGCTCAACAGCTCTTTAAGATGCTCTAAATACAGATGAAAGCTCATATTCATGATTTTCTGAATATTGACCGAAGTTGACGTGTTGAAAGCAGGAAAAATGGGTGACGAGCACCACTTATAATGACTAAAGCATCTACAAAAGACAATATGGAGCAAAAGTTCTCCAAAAAAATAAAAAGGACAACCGGTGGACCAGCCGGCCATGGAGCTAGAAGGTCTGATCCCTCTCAGCACAAATTTACTGAAACATCTAATGCTGGCTCTGGAAGAATGGAGTCACCACACGACACGTCGCTTGGTGTATAGGGAGCTTTGTAGCTGCAGAGTGGCTCGAGAACTCGAGTGCTGAGACTCGTCCAAATCCTGTACATGTGAGTGCAACCGAGCGTTTTGAAAAGGGGCAAGTTCGCCTAAAATACTTTTCACTAAGAAAATAATAGAAACGGAAGCAGGATTTTGTGAAACGACCAGTCCGAATTTTTATTGTGCTTCAAGACAGGTGCAGGTGCAATAATAACTTTCTTGCTTATGGCAAGTCCCGAAGGAACAAAAGAAAACTATAACACACCTATAAAATGAACACAGCCCCCTCGAGCTTTCACACACAATTACACCCAAAAAGTCTTTTACATGCGTCCCCCCCTTCAAAGTAAACGTCCACGTTTACACACCCAAAAAAAAAAAAAACACACACACACACATACATACATTATATATGTATATATATATATATATATATATATATATATATATATATATATATGTATATATATATATATATATATATATATATATATACACACACATACATACATACATACATACATACATTATACATGACAGAACATGTATTTGTAATGCAGAATGAAAAGCAATACTAGAACATCCATAACAGTTTCCATTCTACCATTTACACACCTCATTTAACATCCTTACCTCCTCATGAACACAACATCAAATGACATTTAATACAGAACAAAGTCATCCAAATAACCAGGAGGTTTCTGCACTCTACCAGCCCTACTTAAACTTGGAATAAAGCAATCAGCATCTGCATGCTGATTCTTTGGAGAAACTCCCATGTCCCCACCAGATAACAATGACTTAGAGGGAGTAGAACCCCGGGAAGAATCCGTACCGTCAAAAGAGAGATTCGTTGAAAAAGGAGAAACAGGCAGTGTATAAGGGCGCAATCTGTTATAATGCACCCATTTCCCTCTGTCATCACCGTCCATGGGATTTATAATCCGATAGATCAGTCGTTGTTCGGCGCAAGAGTCCATTACCTCCACAATTTTGAAAGGTCCCTTCCAATGCGGTGCCAGCTTTATACGACTCTCAACAGGATTATCGAGCCACACCATAGCATCCACTGCATAGGGCTGACGACGAACACTTTCATCATGGTAGAGTTTTTGGCGTTCCCGTGCTTCCTCACTGTGAGACAACAACGGAGACACGAAATCAGCATGTGACGAAGATGATTGTAAATCAAATGCACGGACAGGTACCAAAACGTCGACAGGGACCCTTGCTTCCCGTCCATGAGTAAGGAAATATGGTGAGTATTTAGTGCTTTAGTGGGGTGAGGTGTTGTAGGCAAATGCTACATGTTTCACAAAACTGTCCCATTCCCCACCATATGTCTACAGTGTTTTCGCTAATTGATCGGTCAAATTCCTGTTAAAATGTTCAGCCATGCCACCTGACTCCGGATGATAGGAAGTAGTCCGTGTCTTTCGAATCCCAAGCATTTGACAAAGTCTATGAACAATATCTGCCTCAAACTGACAGCCTTGGTCAGAATGTAAAGTCTCTGGAATACCATGAGTCAACACATAGTCCTCGAATAGACAGCGAGCTACGGTCTGTGCAGATTGATTAGGAAGAGCATACAAACTAACAAACTTAGTGAAATAGTCCTTCACAACAAGCACATAACGATTGCCTTTTGAAGTCAAAGGAAGCTCCAAAATGTCAGTAGCTACTCTCTCAAATGGGCGGGTGGTATTCATGCCGCTCATCGGAGCACGTTGTTTTGGAACGGGACGACGACGAGTCTGACAAGCTCTGCACTGCTCACACCACTCTATGATGTCCTTAAACATTGAAGGCCAGTAACAAGTCAGTCTCGCTTTCTCCCATACACATTCAGCAAGAGAAATGGGCTGCGGCCAGACCACCATGTAACTGCAAAGGTATGTCGGGTACAAGGGTAGAGGGAACAACAAACTGAATGACTGGGTCACTTGTAAGTAAAGAGACAACAGAACGACAATAATCCATCAATTATTGAAAGGCGATTGAACTCGGTCCAGAGTTTCCTCAGGCATTTAGAGACCCCTTTTAAGTGTCTTCTAGGCTGTCGTTGCCCCAGCTGTACCCAGTGCAGGACAGTAGCAATGTCGGAGTCAGAATGCTGCAATTCCTTCAGGTAGGAAGCATCATATGACAAATCAAGTACACAGAGCCTACTTTGTGAAACAATGTTCGAATCCGGTACCGACACCTGATCTGCAGACACAGAAGTCATAGTGGGGTTGGTCGATGGAGGCTCGGAGCCCACCATGTTAACTTCCTGCATGCTTTCAACACCTTGACTCATCAGGATGTCTAGACAGAGCATCCCCATTCTTGTGGTGATGCCCACTTTTGTGATGCCTATCTCCCCCTCCTACAAGTCGGATCATCATCAATGGCCATCCGTCGAAGGGCCAAGAGAGGACGGTGGTTGGTGATAATAAAAAATGATGAAAGTCCGATGTAGTGTTTGAATTCTCTTACTGCCCACACAATTGCCCATAACTCACGATCAAAAGTAGACCAGCGCCTCTGTGTAGGGTTCAATGCCTGGCTGGCATATGCTACCACATGTTCAAGCCCATTTTTCTCTTGTGCTAGCACTGCACCGACAGCATATTTTGAAGCATCAGTGTAGACTCTGAAAGGTATATTAAAATCAGGCAGTGTCACAACTGGGGCAGAGGTTAACACATCTTTCAGATAACTGAATGACAGTTCACAATCTTTTGTCCAGTCAAAAGTGCCATTTTTGCCCACAAGGTGGTTAAGCGGAGCTGCATGTTTTGAAAAATCTTTTACGAATCGTCTGTAGTAGGAGCAAAGTCCAACAAAAGCTCGGACTTCAGAAGGAGACTTGGGTGTTGGCCAGTTTCTCACCTTTTCCGTATTACATGGATCTGGCTGAAGTCCCTTCTGGGACACAACATGGCCCAGAAAAACCACGTGGTCTCTAGACAAGTGGCATTTTTTTTTTATTTAATTTAAAACCTGCTGACCCAATTCTGGTAAACACTTCCTTTAAATTAGACAGATGCTCCTCGAATGTTTTGCTGTAAATTAAATCATCAAGATAAGCCATGCAGATGTGCCATGGAAGACCTCTCAGAACAAGCTCCATCAAGCATTGGAATGTCGCTGGAGAGTTAGAGACCCATCGGAATAGCCCGCCATTGGAAGAGTCCACGGCCAGTTGTAAAGGCAGTTTTCTTTCTGTCCTCTTCAGCAACTTCAACTTGCCAAAAGCCATTGGAAAAGTCTAATGTGCTGAACCAAGTTGAACCCGCCAATGCGTCCAGCGTGTCATCCACATGGGGCAGAGGATAAGAATCTTTAACTGTGGCACTGTTCAAGCGTCTGTAATCCACACAAAACCTCCATGCACCACATTTCTTTTTCACATGTACCACAGGTGAGGCCCAGGGACTACAGCTCTCCTCAATAACACCATCTGCCAGCAGAGCAGTGACTGGTCTATCAATTTCAGCTCATTTCTCAGGTGAGGCACGGTATGCACGTTGTTTAATGGGAGCTTGGTCTCCTGTTCTAATGCAATGTTTCACAAGAGTACACTTCCTAACACTTCCTTCGGATGCGCTGAAGATCATATCGTGTCCTAACAACAATGCAGAAAGTGCAGCTCTTTGCGAGGCGGTGACAGGTGAGTCATCCAAGGACACTGAAGGTGCCACCTGTGACGTGGCTGCTGCAACTGAGTTCAATGAGCATTGATGAAGAGGCATAAGCTCAGATTAACATTGCACAGCTGGTGTCCAGTACAGCATTGTTCCTCAAGAGAAAGTCCCAGCCCAACAAACAGACTGTGTGGTTTCCCGTAGCACATGAAATCAATGCTGCCATGATTTAATCCCAAGTTGAAAGTTAACTGTAATGGTGCCTATTGAGAGCAATGTGTCAAGAATCTGACCATTTACAGCACGGGCTGCTACATATTCCTTTTTCAATGGCCATTTGCGAAGTTCTGGAAGAGACATGCGAAAGTCCGCACTCATAAGTGATACACTCGAACCAGAGTCCACTAACATTGAAACTGCCATGCCTTCAATCACCCCTCTCACATATGAAATCAGTGGCACTGTATCAGTGGTATCAATGCAAATGTCTTCAGATCTGGAAAGGTTGTCATTCATAGAGTTAGTCTGTAGGCCCTGTGGGCAGATCAGCTGGTGTTTGGGCCCCAACATCAGCGACAATTAGTTTCCTGGCTGTCTCTGCCGGTCTTCCATACTGGGAGATATGAAATATTAGAAGTGTCTTAGAATCATGCATGTGCCCACCGAAACTCTGGAGGACTTGGACTAGGACTGCGCCTCACTGGGTATCGAAAAGGGGACTTGTCCCTTCGTACATGATATTGTGTATCTGGTTCCTCACTGTGCCGCAGCACTCGTTTATCAGGTGAACGACCTCTTTGCGAGTCATAAGACCCTCGTGACTGGCACCCACGGCCGCCACAGTTGCACCTGCATGTTCGACTTGACTGTGAGTAAGCTTCACTGCACTCTTCCATGTTGCCAAAGGCCAGTCTACTTTGCAAATTTCGATTTTCCTCCCCCACATATTTCAACTCCACCCTCATCTGCCTCATGTCCTCAGATAACCTCTCCACTGCTCTATACAGCCCATCATCATCAGCAAGAGGTTGAACAGCAGCAATTGAACCAGGATTAACAATGGAAGACCCATTAATAGAAAAGCAATTATTTTTCAAAGCGTCCCTGGCATTCTCCCACTGACCTGCTATTATTAATGCCTCCTCCAAATCAGATGCTCCCTGTTCATGGCACTTTGCTCTCAGCACCGGGTCAATTCCAGCAAGAAAACGATAACATTTCTTCTCACTCTGTGCAGCATCTCCATAATCAGGAAAAGCCTCATCCACCAGCCTACTAACCTCCGCAGCATAAATCTCCAAGCTTTCCCACGCAGCGCGTGGGTGTGCAGATAAACTAGCTTTAAACCGATCCATGAACTGTTTCTGTCCAAACGACTCTTAGTCTGCCCTTCACTGCTTTGTAATTAGCCTGGATGGTAGTGGAAAGAGTGTCCCAGAGTAGAAAGGCTGCATGGCTCAAGCGCGTCTGTAAAATCCTCGCCAGTTCGTAATCATAAGAGGACGCTCGGTCTCCCTCCGTGAGCACTTTTACGGCAACCTCAAACTGGAGTGCCCAGCATGTGAAACTCTGCTTATCATCGCCTGAGAACAGCGGGGGCAATTCAATACTGACATGCCCGTAACTTCCCACGCGGTGTCGTCTCGAGTAGTAGTCATCATCCTCTTTAAACATCATCTTGACCAAGAGGCACAAACGCACGCAAGCTAACTAGCCACTAACTTTGTAACTGAGCTAAGTTTATTAAACAGCCAAAGAAACACTCACGCTATACTAAAGTCAATAAGCAAAACAAACCGCTGCCACCAATGTAACTGAGCGTTTTGAAAAGGGGCAAGTTCGCCTAAAATACTTTTCACTAAGAAAGTAATAGAAACGGAAGCAGGATTCTGTGAAACGACCAGTCAGACTTTTTATTGTGCTTCAAGACAAGAACAGCATCACTGTGCGTAGGTGTGATAACTCTCTTGCGTACGGCAAGTCCCGAGGGAAAAAAAAGAAAACTATAACACACCTATAAAACGAACACAGCCCCCTCTTGAGCTATCACACACAATTACACCCAAAAAGTCTTTTACATGAGCATCAGAACTGGACAATTAGGACCATTGGGAGGCTTGGTCTGATTAATCACATCATGGTGACAGCAACGAGATGGACAGTGCGTTTCTCTGGGTGGTTCTGGGCATCATGTTCTGGCCTTCAAGCAGAAAGTACATGCAGTCCTGCAGTCACCCCCCACCTCAAGGTAACACTAAAGTTAAGTGGTTGTGATCTTTGTTTAGGAACGGTTTGAGAAAAATGACGGAGTTGCTTCTGAGCTCCACAGATCTCAATCTGATAGAGGCTCTGTAGGATGGGATTCATTGAGACTCCAGCTCAGGAGGCTCATGATTTTTAAAGATAAAAGAGAGCTGAGAGCATTGGGGGAGAGGGAGATGGAGATAGACGGAGAACATTGGAGGAAACGAGTGTGAGAGCGAGTGTTCAGTGGAAACGTTGGCGAGAAAGAGAGCGAGATGGAAAGAGAGAGATATAGAGTGAGAGAACGAGGGGGAGAAATCAGGGGTTCAGGAGTTCATTTCCAGGCCAGAAATAAAAGCTTACAATAAAAAAATGAATGAATAAATGGAAACAAGCAGAATCTAATGCATCACAGAATTTTGTATTTTCAGAAATGATGTGTGACGAATTACAGGTCTAGAAACATGTCAACAGCTTTAAATGTGTAATGTAATGCAAAATAAAAGTAAAAATTTAATCATTTTTATGATGTTTCTGATTTATGTCTGCAAAAGATTTTTTTTGGGTTAAAAAAAAAAAGAAAAGAAAAAAGAAATTGTGGTTAAAAAAAAAATAGGGGCGTTGAAAGAAAGAAGGAAAAACTAATAAATATATAAAATAAATAAATGTAATTAAATAAAAAAATTATGTTTAATTATTTGTTATGGAAACATTTTAAAGCCTCACCTCTTCATTCTTGTACCAGGACAGAGACTCAGCTGTCAGGACGAACCAGTACTCCTTGGATCCTCCCTTCATGAAGCTGATGTTGATGGTGAGCCAGCCTTTGCGGATCACCTGAGCAGAGGGATGGGAGGAGAAACACATCACAGGGCAGAGAGGACATTTATTATTTGTCTTGAGCAAAAAAAGAAACACACACACACACACACACACACACACACACACACACACACACACCTCAGGCTGTGAAAACTCACAGACTCACTGTAAACACCTGTTTACTCACCTGTACAGGAACATGAGTTTGTTTGATAAACAACAATCTGATCTGCGTAATTTGCCAAATTATTATATAAAATACCTTTTATTATTATTATTATTATTATTATTATTATTATTATTATTATTATTATTATTATTAACTGTTTATAAAAGTGGATACAAACATTTTTGTGGAACTTTCTGATAAAGACAGTATATTATTATTATTATTATTATTATTTCAGGTTTAATTATTGCATTTTTTTTTTATTTTTAATAAAAACAATTCAAATTTACTTTAATTATATAAAAACAGATTTATCTTTATTTATTCATTTAAATTTTGAATATTAAAAAAAGAATGGCCGTCAGAAATTTGGGAAAACCAGCAAAGCAATAAATATACTGATAAATGCTTAGAATAAGTTTTTTCTGCTTAAACAACATATTTTAAATAATCATCACTGTTATTACTAACTTTCAAAAATTTTAATATTTTTAAAACCATCAACATATTTTAAAACAAAACAAACACATACTTCACTTTTATAGAGAACAAATTTATAGACTACTTTTGGTTTACACTTAAAATTAAGCTTTGTGCGTTATTTTTTTACAATATAGATATAATACAATTTTAGAGTTGTGTATGTATATATATATATATATACACACACACATATATATACATATATATATACACACACACACACACACACACACACACACACAGTGAGGAAAATAAGTATTTGAACACCCTGCTATTTTGCAAGTTCTCCCACAAATAAAGGACTTAGAAATCATGGAGGGTCTGAAATGGTCATCGTAGGTGCATGTCCACTGTGAGAGACATAATCTAAAAAAAAAAAATCCAGAAATCACAATGTATGATTTTTAAACTATTTATTTGTATAATACAGCTGCAAATAAGTATTTGAACACCTGAGAAAGTTAATGTTAATAGTTGGTACAGTAGCCTTTGTTTGCAATTACAGAGGTCAAACATTTCCTGTAGTTTTTCACCAGGTTTACACACACTGCAGGAGGGATTTTGGCCCACTCCTCCACACAGATCTTCTCTAGATCAGTTAGGTTTCTGGCCTGTCGCTGAGAAACACGGAGTTTGAGCTCCCTCCAAAGATTCTCTATTGGGATTAGGTCTGGAGACTGGCTAGACCATGCCAGAACCTTGATATGCTTCTTACAGAGCCACTCCTTGGTTATCCTGGCTGTGTGCTTCGGGTCATTGTCATGTTGGAAGACCCGGCCTCGACCCGTGTTCAATGCTCTAACTGAGGGAAGGAGGTTGTTCCCCGAAATCTCGCAATACATGGCCCCGGTCATCTTCTCCTTAATGCAGTGCAGTCGCCTTGTCCCATGTGCAGAAAAACACCCCCAAAGCATGATGCTACCACCCCCATGCTTCACAGTAGGGATGGTGTTCTTGGGATGGTACTCATCATTCTTCTTCCTCCAAACACGTTTAGTGGAATTATGACCCAAAAGTTATATTTTAGTCTCATCTGACCACATGACTTTCTCCCATGACTCCTCTGGATCATCCAAATGGTCATTGGCAAACTTAAGACGTGCCTGGACATGTGCTGGTTCAAGCAGGGGAACCTTCCGTGCCATGCATGATTTCAAACCATGACGTCTTGGTGTATTACCAACAGTAACCTTGGAAACGGTGGTCCCAGCTCTTTTCAGGTCATTGACCAGCTCCTCCTGTGTAGTTCTGGGCTGATTTCTCACCTTCCTTAGGATCATTGAGACCCCACGAGGTGAGATCTTGCATGGAGCCCCAGTCCGAGGGAGATTGACAGTCATGTTTAGCTTCTTCCATTTTCTAATGATTGCTCCAACAGTGGACCTTTTTTCACCAAGCTGCTTGGCAATTTCCCCGTAGCCCTTTCCAGCCTTGTGGAGGTGTACAATTTTGTTTTTTTGAAAGACAGGTGTTCAAATACTTATTTGCAGCTGTATCATACAAATAAATAGTTTAAAAATCATATATTGTGATTTCTGGATGTTTTTTTCGATTATGTCTCTCACAGTGGACATGCACCTACGATGAAAATTCCAGACCCCTCCATGATTTCTAATGGGAGAACTTGCAAAATAGCAGCGTGTTCCAATACTTATTTTCCTCACTGTATATATGTATATATATATATATATATATATATATATATATATATATATATATATATATATATATATATATATATATAAATATAATATATATTATATAATAAGAGATAAGATAAGCCTTTATTCGTCCCACATTATATATTATATAATTAAAATGGACATTAAATTAAATAATCCAGTGAATAAATAAAACATTTTGATTTAAATTAAGTATATAATGATTTCACTCTCAACTTTTTTTTTACTTCAAATGCTAAGTATATGGCCAAACGTTTGTGGACACCTGACTATAAGATTGCTAAGAGCTTCTCTTTGAACATCTTTGAAGAGAAGAGAAGAGAAGAGAAGAGTAGAGAAGAGAAGAGAAGAGAAGAGAAGAGAAGAGAAGAGAAGAGAAGAGAAGTTAGTAACTAATGATTAAGTAAGAAGAAGAGGAGCGATTGTGATCTCAATCTGGGTTATTAATGTGAGCTACAAACAGCAAACAGGAGGAAAAATAAACAGGCAAACAAACAAATAGGTAAAAAATAAGCTAAAAATTAATAAACAAACCTAAATAAATTTATGAATAAACAAATGCCACTGCATGTTATCCTAGAAAAAAAAAAAAAGCTCTGGAACCAGAAAACAGAAGCAAGAATTCCAATTAGTACCAGCAGGACATAAGAGTACTAGAGGGTTTTGGTAATACAACAGTTCTTTGCACTTCCAAAGATGCATCAAGTTCTTGATTTTTCTTTAAGAGTTTTCTACAGTGGTCCTACTTGGAACCTTTTATGGAACCATTTGTTGTTTTTTCCCCTTCCAAAAGATGTAACACAACAAGCTGGAAACCGTAGCCCCACAAATTACTTTGCTGTTTCTTTGACCACTTAAAAAAAAAGCTACATCAGACAAATTATGTTGCAATAGTTTTGTTGTCAAATTAGTTCCATAAGTTTCTTTTTTTTCTGTATGTATGCAGTGGAAAAATCGCATCAATATATAAAATTTTTTGTCCCCGATAGTCAGTGCTGCAGTTGAAAGTAGACTTGACTTGTGAAAGGCAGAGGTGATAAGAGGAATAAAAACTACTAGTAATAAAAAAGCGTGGGTCAGAGCTGAGCATCAGGACGTACCTGGTTCGGAACCGGCATTTTCTTGTTCGCGAGTGTCCTTTGTTGGTTGCTGGATTGATAAAAAAGGTAAAAAAAAAAAAAAAAAAGAAAAGAAAAGAAAAGGAGAGAACGATTAAATAAATTTAAATGCATTACTACTTCTGATTTTGCACTGCACATTTCAAAAGCAAACTCATGTACAGTATGAGCTAAACCTGCACTGCTGGACTTTAAGGCTGTGAACAATTTGAACCTGTCGCTGTCGTACCTGGGAAGGGTACCATCATCCAGCCTCTGGTGATCAAAACTGAAATGTGACGTCACAAGAACCGTTAACGGGCTAGCGCGAGCGCTAACACTACCACATGCACACGGGGCATGCGCACAACCTTACTAAACTACACCACTGTACAACTGTACATGCTACAAGTGCAACGTTGTGAGTAGCAACCGAAAGCCGTGAAAAGTTACTGGAACAAACCATGTTCATGTTAGCTGACCCTTGACGAATTATTTCTTGCTTTTCCAAGCATGCCAAAAATTTGTTACACCCATGCAAAAAACTATTTCGGCAACAAGATCTATATCTGAACTATTTTAACTACTATTAAAGTAAAAGAAAGGCTACATGCTAAACCTAAATAATCTCACAGAGAGCATCAGGACCCACTTTGCTGATGCTAGTGTTTCCCTTTAATGCCCCATCAAACCACTTGATTTACAAACAACATCCTGAAACATTCCATACCAAACTCATAGGTTTAGGCTGACTTTACAGGGTCACCTCAGTCCAAGTGCTCTGTTGACCATTTCTGAAAACTAGGATAATAAACGTGTTGACGGAGCAAATGTAGGATAGACTTTACTACAGCACAGTGAAATTCTTTCTTTGCATATCCTAGCTTGCTTGGAAACTGGGGTCAGAGCACAGGGTCAGCGATGCCAGGCGCTCCTGGAGCACAGGGGGTTAAGGGCCTTTCTCAAAGGCCCAAGAGTGGCAGCTTGGTGGTACCAGGAGCCCATGAGCAAGGACAATAGTCAAAATATGAACGAAAGAGCGAACCGCTCTATCACAAACGAAAAAGAAGGAAGTTAATTGTTTTCCTATATCTATACAGTCAGGATCTTGATCAGTGGAACCCCACTGGTCCTTCACGCCTCCATGTGAAAATATATTTCCAACCACTGTTGGAACTTTCAAAAGAGTTCAAGAGTGTTTGTTTGAAATCCTTAGAACAGCATTTTTACATTTGTTTTAGTTGGTATAAGTTAGTTCAGGTTTAAGGTGAACTCCAGACTACAAAGATCAGTACTAACCTCCAGCACAAACTTACAAACTAAAAAAAACAAGAGCTGTAGTATGCAAGCTGATAGATTCACAGGTGAAAGAGTACACGTACTTGGCGAATCCAATAAAGTCCTCATGGTTGGTGTTGATGTACGACAGCTGGATGTCGATCAGCCACAGAACCTAAAAACAAGAGATTTGTAATGACGAGACAGCAGGGAGATTTTTCAATGAGGGTGGAGATTGGAATTCTTTGGGGATTTACACAGGGACTGGGTAGAGAAGACTTTGAGGAGAGAGTTCTTTGAGAAGAAATTATTTAGGGAGTGTGTTCTTTTGAGGAATCCTTGGGGCAAGAGTTCTTTGCCAGGGCATTCTTTCAGGAAGAGTTCTTTAGGGGGATCTTTCTGTGAAGAACTTCTATGGAGGCCTTTGAAAGAGAGGCCATTATCTGGGACGAAATTATTTTGGGTGAAAGCTCTATGGGAAGAGAGGTCTTTGGGGGGGAGAGAGAGGTCTTTGGGGGGAGAGAGAGGTCTTTGGGGGGGGAGAGAGAGGTCTTTGGGGGGGGGGAGGTCTTGGGGGGGGGGGGGGGGGAGGTCTTTGGGGGAGAGAGGGCCTTTTGGGAAGAAAGGTCTTTGGGGGAGAGAGGGTCTTTGGGGGAGAGATGGTCTTTGGGGGAGAGAGGGCCTTAGAGGGCCTTTTAAAATGGCGTTTGGGGGAGAGAGGGCCTTTGGGGGAGAGAGGGCCTTTGGGGGAGAGAGGTTTCTGGAGGCATCCTTTGGGGCGAGTTCTTTCTGGGGCTCTTTTAGGTAAAGCGTTATTTGGGTGGAAAATCATATAGAGGAGGGTTATTTGTGTAGGTTAAGTTCTTCAGGGAGAGAGCTTATTGGGAAGAGAGCTCATTAGGGAGGGTTTTCTTTGAAGGCATTATCTGGGAAGAAAGTTATTTTGGGTAAAAGGTCTTTGGGGAGAGAGAAATATTTGGGGGAGATAGAGGTCTTTGGGGGAGAGAGAGGTCTTTGAAGACATTCTTTGGGAAGAAAGTTCTTTGGGGGGAGAGTTCTTTGGAGGCATCCTTTGGGGTGAGTTCTTTCTGGGGCTCTTTTAGGTAAAGCGTTATTTGGGTGGAAAATCACTCAGGGGGAGGGTTATTTGTGTAGGTTAAATTCTGAAACTCTAAGAGTTCTTTAGGGAGAGAGCTTATTGGGAAGAGAGCTCATTAGGGAGGGTTTTTTTTTTAAGGCATTAACTGGGAAGAAAGTTATTTTGGGTAAAAGGTCTTTGGGGAGGGATGTTCTCTAAAAGGCATCCTTTGGTTCTCCAAAAGTTCTCCAGGGAGTTATTTCTGGAGAGTTTGGATGATAAATGCTTTAGGGTTGTGATCAAGAAAACAGGCCGTATAGGGGACAGTAGTTTGTGCAAATATAAAATTTCAGATTTTTAGGGACTGATCCTTTCTTTCAGAATAATTCTAAAGTTAAACTTATGAATAAACTTCAGTTTCAAATCTGTTACATGCTTTATTTTTTTGAATATTCTTATGTAAGAGAAAGTGTGTGTGTTACCTGGCTCTTTGTCTTGCCCTCTCGCTCTCGGACGTATGTAGTGACAATTCTCTCAGTCTCCTCCCTCAGCCGGGGGTATGAATTCAGCTGCAGACACAAACATGACAACACTGCAACATACCGTGTTTACTGTATATTCTCTCTCACACACACACACACACACACACACACACACACACACACACACACACACAAGCTCATGCAGCGACAAAGCGTTGAAGCTGCCCACAACCAAAACCTACCACCAGCATTATCTAGTTCACACAAATGAAGACTGCAATCGGCACACACATGAAACCAATCAGAACAAAGCTTTTACCATCAGCTGGGTATTTATATTTATTTATAAATCTGTATTAGAGCTGCACAAATCATCACACTGAAATCACTTTTGCGATATCCTGCCTGGACAAAGATTTTTTATATTTGTTGGTAGCGCAAAGTAACCCAGCCATTAGGGAGGCACAAGCCAGTGCATTCTTAGTGCCGGTCCCAAGCCCGGGTAAATGGGGAGGGTTGCGTTAGGAAGGGCATCCAGCGTAAAACATGTGCCAAATCAAATATGCGGATCACAAATGAGAATTTCATACCGGATCGGTCGAGGCCCGGGTTAACAACGACCGCCACAGGTATCGTTAGCCGACAGGGTACCGGTGGAAATTGGGCTACTGTTGGCCGAAGGAGGAAAAGGAGAGGAGGAAGACGTCTACAGAGACGGCAGGGAAAGGAGCAGTGTAGGAGAGTGGAGGTTAGGGTTGGTACTTTAAATGTTGGTACTATGACGGGTAAAGGGAGAGAAGTAGCTGATATGATGGAGAGGAGAAAGGTAGATATGCTGTGTGTTCAGGAGACCAAGTGGAAAGGGAGTAAGGCCAGGAACATTGGAGGTGGATTTAAACTGTTTTATCATGGTGTGGATGGAAAGAGAAATGGTGTAGGGGTGATTCTGAAGGAAGAGTACAGTAAGAGTGTAGTGGAGGTGAAGAGAGTTTCTGATAGGGTGATGAACGTGAAGGTGGAAGTTGAAGGGATGATGATAAATGTCATCAGTGCCTATGCTCCACAAGTTGGCTGTGAGATGGAGGAGAAGGAAAGATTCTGGAGTGAATTAGATGAAGTGGTAGATGGTGTACCTAGGAAAGAACGGTTGGTGATTGGGGCGGACTTTAATGGGCATGTAGGTGAAGGGAACAGAGGGGACGAGGAGGTGATGGGTAGGTATGGTTTTAAGGAGAGGAATGTGGAAGGGCAGATGGTGGTAGATTTTGCTAAAAGGATGGAAATGGCAGTGGTGAACACTTATTTTAAGAAGAAGGAGGATCATAGGGTGACGTATAAGAGTGGAGGAAGGTGCACACAGGTGGACTATGTGCTATGCAGGAGATGCAACCTGAAGGAGATTGGCGACTGTAAGGTGTTGGCAGGGGACAGTGTAGCTAGACAGCATCGGATGGTGGTCTGTAGGATGGTTTTGGAGGCGAAGAAGAAGAGGAGGAGAGCGAGGACTGAAAGAAGAATAAGATGGTGGAAACTGAAGGAGGAAGAGTGTAGTGTGAGGTTCAGGGAAGAGGTCAGAGAGAGGCTCAGTGGTGTTAGGGAGGTGCTGGATGATTGGGCAACTACTGCAGGAGTGATGAGGGAGGCAGCTAGAAAAGTACTTGGTGTGACATCTGGAAATAGAAAGGAAGACAAGGAGACGTGGTGGTGGAATGAGGAAGTGCAGGAGAGCATAAGGAGAAAGAGGTTGGCAAAACAGAATTGGGATAGACAGAGTGATGAGAAAAGTAGGCAGGAGTACAAGGAGATGCGGCAGCAGGTTAAGAGGGATGTGGCGAAAGCCAAGGAAAAGGCATATGAGGAGCTGTATGAGAGGTTGGACACTAAGGAAGGAGAAAAGGATTTGTACCGATTGGCCAGGCAGAGGGACCGAGCTGGAAAGGATGTACTGCAAGTTAGAGCAGTAAAGGATGGAGAGGGAAATGTGTTGACTAGTGAGGAGAGTGTGTTGAGAAGGTGGAGGGAGTATTTTGAGCAGCTGATGAATGAGGAAAATCAGAGAGAGAGAAGGTTGGATGATGTGGAGTTGGTGAAGCAGGATGTAGATAGGATTAGTAAGGAGGAAGTAAGAGCAGCGATTAAGAGGATGAAGAGTGGAAAGTCGGTTGGACCAGATGACATACCGGTAGAAGCGTGGAGATGTTTAGGAGAGATGGCAGTTGAGTTTTTGACCAGATTGTTTAACAGGATTTTGGAAGGTGAGAAGATGCCTGAGGAATGGAGAAGAAGTGTGCTGGTACCGATCTTTAAGCATAAAGGAGATGTGCAGACCTGTAGTAACTACAGGGGAATTAAGTTGATCAGTCACACCATGAAGCTATGGGAAAGAGTAGTGGAAGCCAGGCTGAGAGAAGAGGTGACCATCTGTGAGCGACAGTATGGTTTCATGCCGAGGAGGAGCACCACAGATGCCTTATTTGCTTTGAGAATGTTGATGGAGAAGTATAGAGAAGGACAGAAGGAATTGCATTGTGTATTTGTGGATTTAGAGAAGGCGTACGACAGGGTGCCAAGAGAGGAGTTGTGGTATTGTATGAGGAAGTCAGGTGTGTCAGAGAAGTATGTGAGGGTGGTGCAGGACATGTATGAGGACAGTGTGACGGCAGTGAAGTGTGCAGTAGGTACGACAGACTGGTTTAGAGTGAAGGTTGGACTGCATCAAGGATCGGCCCTGAGCCCTTTCCTGTTTGCAGTGGTGATGGACAGGTTGACGGACGAGGTCAGACAGGAGTCTCCCTGGACTATGATGTTTGCGGATGATATTGTGATTTGTTGTGAGAGTAGGGAGCAGGTTGAGAAGAGCCTGGAGAGGTGGAGATATGCGCTGGAGAGAAGGGGAATGAAACTCAGTAGGAGTAAGACAGAATACATGTGTGTGAATGAGAGGGAGGGCAGTGGAGTGGTGCGGTTGCAGGGAGAAGAGCTTCAGAAGGTGGAGGAATTCAGGTACCTGGGGTCAACAGTGCAAAGTAATGGAGAGTGTGTTAGAGAAGTGAAGAAAAGAGTGCAGGCAGGGTGGAGTGGGTGGAGAAGAGTGACAGGAGTGATTTGTGATAGTAGGGTATCTGCAAAATTGAAAGGAAAAGTTTATAGGACTGTGGTGAGACCTGCGATGTTGTATGGTTTAGAGACAGTGGCATTGAGTAAAAGACAGGAGGTGGAGCTGGAGGTAGCAGAGCTGAAGATGTTGAGGTTTTCGTTGGGAGTGACGAGGATGGATAAGATTAGAAATGAGTTTATTAGAGGGACAGCGCATGTAGGATGTTTTGGTGACAAGGTGAGGGAGGCGAGATTGAGATGGTTTGGACATGTGCAGAGGAGGGACATGAATTATATTGGTAGAAGAATGCTGAGGATGGAGCCACCAGGTAGGAGGAAAAGAGGAAGGCCAAGAAGGAGGTTCAGGGATGTGGTGAGGGAAGACATGCAGGTAGTTGGTGTAAAAGAGGCAGATGTAGAGGACAGGGTGGTATGGAGACGGATGATCCGCTGTGGCGACCCCTAATGGGAGCAGCCGAAAGAAGAAGAAGAAGAAGAAGAAGAAGAAGAAGAGGTAGCGCAAAGTGTGGTAAAATTATAGTAATAAAAATGTAATAAAGAAACAAAAATAAAAAACATGAATAAACTAAGATGCACAGGTGAAATAATATATGAAGTGAAAATACAAAGGAGATTAAAAAAATGTGATAAAATGGAAAAAATAAATAAATACTAAATATTCTATAATTACAAAGTTTTCACCGCACTTCACTTTTTCCACATTTTGTTACAGTTTTATTCCAAAATGGAAAAAATTCATTATTTTCCTCAAAATTCCACAAACAAAAAACCATAATGACAACATAAAAGAATTTTGTTTGAAATCTTTGCAAATGTATTAAAAAGATCACATGTACATTAGTGGGGTCATTAGGTTTTGTTTGTAGAAGTTTGAAGAAAACAATGAACTTAATCCATTTTGAAATAAAACTAACAAAATGTGGAAAAAGTAAAGTACTGTGAAAACTTTCTGGATGTACTGTATATTTTAGGGCTGCAGCTATCAGTTATTTATTTATTTCCTATAAAAAAGGTAAACACACTGTATGCTGTTTTTTGTTTATTTTAGTTAGAAATTATGGCAAACTTTGGAATCTTCCCCTTCCTCTGTTTTTCATTCTGCAGCGTTTTCTGTGTTTACCTGTACAGAGCGTTCCAGGGTTTAGCTGTGCATCAGTAATAATGGTCCGTGGGGAAACACAATGCTCTTTGTGTAATTAAATAGTCTAAATGAAGCATTGTTTTGTATTTGAATTACTCGAGTTATTGGAAAAATCACTTTAGCCCATTACTGCATTAAGTACTACATTACTTCACTGTAGATTTATGACAATACATTATATTACATTGCATTATAATATATTATATTGTTACATTACACTACATTATACTATATTACATTTTATAATTTTTTTTTTCTTATTTAAACACAGTATGCAAAAGTCCAATATAAAGTGACTGTTTAAATAAGCAAAAAATGTATAAGATAAAATATAATATTTGTTTTCTTAAATAAATACAACCATATAATGTAAAAAACTGACGTATAAACAATTTAGTTTTTATGATGGCCTCAAAGGCCAGGTCGGGGGTAAACAGTCCCGATCTGAGAGCACGATCGGGAGGGGAAAAGAAGAGGAAGGGAATAGTGTTTTGCATAGTAGGGGTGAGAAGGAGGGGGGATAGGCAGAGAATAGAGCAGAATAGAGGAAGAAGAAAATCTCATTAGTTATTAAATCACTCATCTACAGCCAGACACTTAGACCAGTCCAAAAAGAGGCAGGCCGCGGTTTCCACAATCTCACTGCGAGCATGAATTACCCTTAAATCCCTCTGTAAGTCGTCCACACCAAAAACCCTGCCCTGCGTTACAACACTGCTTTTAACTAGTCCTCAGCAACTGTTTCACTGCACGAGAGCTGCTTTAGTGTTTAACACTTAAGATCTCGAAGTTTATCGGAGTCAACACACACAAACCCCTTATCTCGTTAATTCGTCGTAAATGTGCCAAAAGCAAAACATAATTTGCTCCAACCCCAATCCAAGGACAACTTTAGCTGTGTGACGTAGCTCTATGTTGTTTGACGTAGCTCTATGTTGTGTGATGTAGCACCAGGGTCCTGAAAAAACGTTGTTTTATTACACTGTGTACTGCGTCAGATATACATTTGGTGTAAAGGACAATAAAAGCTTCTTGACTTGAATATAATCGATGTGGGTGTTTTAAAAGCAGTTCGGCTCGGTGGAACTTTCTCTGCTGTGCGGTTCTTTCCTTTTGGACCGGAGACTAGCGGGACCCCGTGTCCGTTCGTCTCGGCTGCACAAGACCAGCACAAAACATTGACACACGACATCTGAACCCGCACACGGGATGGCCGGAAGGATGATGGGGGTCGCACCGGCACGCGATAAACACATGCTAGCGTTACGCCGCGGACTCGGATTACTCCGGGCTGTTTCATTATTTCATGGCCCACCTGGTGTTCATGGCTAATATTAAATTGCCCCTGAAACATACAAGTGATGACCACAAACTTGATTGCAATTAGTTTTGCTTGCTGTCTCACTCTCCAGTAAAAGGAAACTTAATAATCAGCTTCACTAATCCAGCTCTGCGTTAACGACAAACATTCTCAAGCACGTAAAAGCGTTCAGGGGCACTTTAAAAGTTCATGAACATTTGAACCCGCTCTCATTTCACTTCCACAAAGTTTTCTCGTTCGGCGGAACAGAAGCGCAATGCGAGCGTTTTTTTTTGGCGGCCGGTGTGACCCCTCCCCCTCTGGCCGGTGTGTAGGGGCCCGGCAGCAGCAAGGTACCTTGTTGGAGCACTGCCTGACTGTGTTGATGAGCTCCTGAATCACCAGATCGATACATTTGAGACAGGGCTCTTTCAGCTTTATGATCTGCTTTTTCACGATAGCTTCGAACGCCAGGTCGAGGGTGAATAGGCCAGTTCTGAGAACATACAGGGGTGGGGGGGACAGACAATCAGACAGACAGACAAACAAACAGTGGGACAGGTAAAATAACAAAAAAAGCATGAAGATCAACGGAAAAATAAAGCAGTG